>BNST01001210.1:0-69849 GCA_019650275.1 Xylocarpus granatum
TCATAGCATTCTTGCTTCCATTCTTGTTTATATTTTTGTTATCTTTTAAGAGTTGTCTTGAGATAACTTGGGCTTAAGATAAGATTAAGAGTTGTCTTCCTTGCTTAACAGCTTAGGTTGAAGTCAAGAGTTGTCTTCTTCAACCAAGGCAAGTTGTGATAGGTTTAAGAGTTTTCTTGCCTATCCAACATATCTTATATACATTAGTTAATCCCAAAGGATAGCTTAAGGGATGAAAATCCAAGAAAATAACTCAAGAATCAAACGGGACAGCAAGTTAGGAGGGGTTTTTAGTAGGCGTGCTGACCCCTAAGGTGTAGAAAAGTTGGAGAAAAAAATTGGGACCCCAGCAGCTCGGCAGTGTGCAGGACAAACTTCTGTGGGCCACCGAAATATCCCTGCAGGGTCGGTAGAGGCATTGGACACATTCGGTAGTGCTTGGGATGAACTTCTGCCATGGGCCACCGAAATATCCCTGCGGGGTCGGGCCCATCGGGCTTGTTCAGCAGTGCGCAGGACAAATTACTAGGAACAACCAGAAAATCCCCGCAGGCACGGCAGATGCTTCGGGTGTGTTCGCTAGTGCTCGGGATGAACTTCCAGGAACAATCATAACATCCCTGCAGCCGCGGAAATAGCGTCATTCGCATTTGGCAGTGCAGAGTACAAACTTCCGAGAGTGAACCGAATATTCCCGTGGGCACTGCAGCAGGTCGGGTCGCTTTCAGCAGCGTGCAAGTCAAACTTCTGGGAGTGACTGGAACATCCCCTTGGCCCTGGAAGAGGCTTCGTGCGCATTGGGCAATGCATGGGATGAACTTCTGGGAGTGGCCAGAACATCACCGCGGGCATGGCAGTGGCATTGGGCTCATTCAACAGTGTGCGGGACAAACTTCCGGTAGCAACCAGAACATTCCAACGGCTCAGTAGAGACATCGGACGCATTCGGCAGTGCTCGGGATGAGCTTCCGGGGGTGACCAGAACATCCCTTCGTGCACGGCAGCGGTGTAGGACACGTTCGGCAGTGCATGGGACTAACTTCCGATACCATCTGGACCGTCCCCACGGGCACAACAGAGGCTTCAGGTGTGTTGGGCAGTGTGCAGGATGAACTTTCTGGAGTGACCAGAGCATCCCCGTGGGTGCAGCAGAGGCATTGAGCACATTCGAAAGTGCACAAAATGAACTTTTGGGAGCAACCAGAACATGCTCGTGGGCACAGTACTGGTGTCAGACGCGTTCGGCAGTGCTCGGGATGAATTTCCGGGAGAAACTGGAACATTACCATGGGGTGGCAGAGGCATTGGGTGCATTTGGGCTTTGCATGGGATGAACTTCTGGGAGTGACCGACACATCCCCGCGGGTGCAGCAGTGGCATCGGACATGTTCGGCAGTGCGCGGGACGATTTTCCGGGAGTGACCGGTACATCCCCATGGTTGGCATTGGGCAGTGTACGGGATGAACATCTGGGAGCGACCGGAATATCCTTGCAGGCATGGCACCGACATTGCACGCTGTTCGGCAGTGCACGGGATGAACTTCTGGGATCAACCGAAAAATCCCCACAAGCTCGGGAAAGGTGTCAGACATGTTCAGCTGTGCTCGAGATGAACTTCCGGGAGCGACCGGAACATTCCCAGGGGCATGGCAAAGGCTTCGGGCACGCTCGGCAGTGCTTGGGGCAAACTTGTGGGAGCGAGTGGAAAATCCCCAAGGGCGCGGCATAGGTGTCGACCAGGTTTGGCAGTGCACGGGATGAACTTCCAGGAGAAACCGGTACATCCCTGTGGCTGCGGTAGAGGCTTCGGTCACATTCGGCAGTGCGGAGACGAACTTCAGGGTGCGACCGGAACATCCCCGCAGGTGCAGCACCACCATCGGTCGCATTTGGCATGCACGGGATGAACTTCCAGGAGCAACCAGAACATCCCCGCGGGCACAGAAGTGTCATCAGGCAGTTTATCAGTGCGTGGGATGAGTTCCGGGAGTGACCAAAATATCTCTGCTGGCTCGGTAGAGCACCAGATGAGTTCGGCAGTGCTTGGGACAAACTTCCGGGAGTGACCGAATAAACCCGTGGGCATGGCGTCAGACATGTTCAGTAGTGTGCAGGACAAACTACAGCAAGCAACCAGAACATCACTGCAGGCGCGGCAAAGGCTTCGGGTACGGCAGAGGCTTCGGGCGTGGTGGGAGTGCCCGGCATGAACTTCCAGGAGCGACCGGAACATCCCTGCGGGCGCACCAGAGGTTTTGGGTGCGTCTGGCAGTGTGCAGGATGAAATTACAGGTGTGACTGGAACATCCCCATGGGTGTGGCAGTGGCGTTGGGTGCGTTTGGCAGGTTGCGAGGACGTACTTCCAGGAGCAACCGGAACATCCCCTTGGGCACAGCTGCGGTGTCAGGCTTGCTCGGCAGTGCTTGGGATGAACTTCCAAGAGTGACCATAAAATCCCTGTGAGCTCTACAGAAGCGTTAGGTTCATTTGGTAGTGCGCTGGGATGAACTCCCAGGAGTGACTGGAAAGTCCCCCGTGGTCTCTGCAGAGGCAATGGACGCATTCGGCAGCAGTCAGTATGAACTTCTGGGGCCAAGCGGAACATCACCATGGGTACGGCAGAGGCATCCAGCTCATTCAGCAGTGCAAGGGACCAACTTTTGGGAGCGACTGGAACATCTCCACAGGTGTGGCAGAGGCATTGGGAGCATTCGTGTTGGGAACCTAATTATGCAGGAAATGCAACGGGCAGAAATTGAGGACCATAGGAGGCAAGGAAGTGTGAGCAAATGCGCACGAGGCGCCAAGCAGCAAGAGAGGCAGAAACAGGCCAGAATGTGCATGCAACAAGCCTGCACGCAGCAAGCAGTGAAGCATGGCCAGGTTCTGACTCGGTCCTAATTGATTGCAGAAATCCAAGCCAAGACATTCCCGTGCAGGACATGTTTGGCGATGCATGGGACAACTTCTAGGAGTGACCTGAACATCCTGGTGGGTGCGGCTGAGGTTGCTGGCATGTTGGGCAGTGCATGGGATGAACTTTCGGGAGTGACCGGAACATCCCTGTAGGTACGGCAAAGGCATCGGGTGTGTTTGGCAGTGCACAGGATGAACTTCCGGAGCTACCAGCACATCCCTGCAGGCACAGCAGTGGCATAGGGCGAGTTTGACAGTGCTTGGGATGAACTTCCAGGAGTGACCATAAAATCCCCATGGGCTGGGCAGGGGTGTCGGATTCGTTCGGCAGTGCTCGGGATGAATTTCTGGGGGCGACCAGAACATCCCTATGGGTGCCATAGAGGCATTGGGTGCATTCGGTAGTGTGTGGGATGAACTTCCAGCAGCGAGTGGAAAAACCCTGCGGGCTCTGTAGAGGCATCGGACGCGTTCAGCAGTGCTTGGCACAAACTTCCAGAGCAATGGGAACATCCCCGTGGGTGTGGCAGAGGCATCGTGTGCATTCTGCAGTGCGTGAGATGAACTTCTGGAAGAGACTGCAAAATCCCTGCAGGCTTTGCAGAGGCATCAGACGAGTTTGGTAATTCTCGGCTTTGAACTTCGGGGAGTGTCCAGAACATCCCCACGGGCTCAGCAGCAGGGTCGGGCCCATTTGGTACTGTAAGGGACAAACTTTCGAGAGTGACCGGATCATCCCCAGGGGCAAGACAGTGGTATTGGGCACGTTCAGCAGTGCATGGGATGAACTTCAAAGAGCGACCGGAACATCACCACGGTCAGAGACAGAGTAGTCAGGCGCATTTTCCAGAGCTTGGGAAAAACTTCTGGGAGCAACCAGAATATCCCCACAGGCATGTTTGGCAGTGTGTGAGACGAACTTCTGGGAATAACCAGAACATCCCTGCAGACATGGAAGTGGCATTAGGCACGTTTGTCAGTGCACGGGATGTACATCTAGGAGCAACTGGAAAATCCCCACTGGCTTGGCAAAGGCGTCCGATGTGTTTGGCAATGCTCATGATGATCTTCCAGGAGTGACCGGAACGTCCCCACAGGTGGGCTAGAGGCATCAGGTGAATACAGTACTCCACGGGATGATCTTCCGGGAGTCACCCGAACATCCCCGCAGGTGTGGCAGCGGAGGCTGCGGGTGCATTGAACAGTGCATGGGACAAAGTTCCAGGAAAGACCAGAACATTCCCATAGAGGCGGCATAGACTCTGTATGGGTAGGGCAGTGTGCAGGATGAACTTCCGGGAGCTACCAGAACATCCACGCGAGCACTGCAGGGGTGTCGGGCACATTCGGCAGTGTGCGGGATGAACTTCCAGGAGCGACTGAAAAATCCGCATGGGCACGTCGGAGGCTTTGGGTGCATTGGGGCATGAGTAGGGTAAAACTTCTGGAGTGACCGGAATATCATCCATGCAGGCATGGCAGAGGTGTCAGGCGTGTTCGGTAGTGTGTGGGACTAACTACGGGCAGTGACCAGAACATCCCCATGAGCGGGCAGCAGCTTCAGCGCATTTGGCAGTGCACAGTATGAACTTCCAGGAGTGAACAGAACATCCCCGGGGGCGTGACAAAGGTGTGGAGCACATTCGGCAGCACATGGGATGAACTTCTGGGAGCGACCGGAACATCCACGCAGGCACATTGATGCTTCAGGTCCATTGGGTCATGCAAAGGATAAACTTCCAAGAGCGACCTAAACATCCACGCGGGTGCGGCAGAGGCATCGGGCGCATACGAAAGTTCATGGGATGAACTTCAGGGAGCAACCAAAAAGTCCTCGCAGGCTTAGCAGAGGCATCGGATGAGTTCAGAAGTACTCGGGATGAACTTCTGGGAGTGATCGGAAAATCCCCACAGGCTCAGAAGAGGCATCGGATGCATTTTGCAGCACTCGGGATGAACTCCGGTAGCGACTGGAACATCCCTGTGGGAGCGGCGGAGGCTTCGGGCAAGTTGGGCAGTGTGCGGGACAAATTTATGGGAGTGACTAGAACATCCCCGTGGGCGAGGCAGAGGCACCAGTTGCATTCAGCAGCACGCAGGTGAACTCAAGAATCAAACGGGACAGCAAGTTAGGAAGGATTCCAGTAGGCGTGCTGACCCCTAAGGTGTAGAAAAGTTGGGGAAAAAATTGGGACCCCAACACGAACATGCCCGACGCCGCTGCCATGCCCACAGGGATGTTTTGGTCACTTCCGGAAGTTGATCCCGTGCACTGCCAAATGTGCTCAAAGCCTCTGCCGTGCCCTCGGCGATGTTCCGTTCACTCCCAGAAGTTTGTCCCAAGCATTGACGAACGCATCCAATGCTTTTGCTGAGCCCGAGAGGACTTTCCAGTTGCTCCTGAAAGTTCCTCCCGCACACTGCTGAACATGTCTGATACAGCTGCCACGCCCGCAGGGATGTTCTGGTCACTCCCAAAGGTTCGTCCCAAGCACTGCTGAATGCATCCTATGCCTCTACCAATCTTGCAGGGATTTTCCTGTCACTCCCGGAAGTTACGCATCCGACGCCTCTACCAAGCCTGCAGGGATTTTCCTGTTGGTCCTGCAAGTTCGTCCGAATCACTGCCGATGGTGTCCAATGCCTCTGCCACGCCTGTGGGGATGTTCCGGTCACTCGCAGAAGTTTGTCCCATCACTACCGAATGCACCAGATGATTCAGCTGCGCCCGCAGCGATGTTCCAGTCGCTGACGGAAGTTCATACCATGCACTGCCCAACGTGCCCGAAGCCTCCGCCGTACCCTTAGGGATGTTCCGGGCGCTCCTGGCAGTTTGTCCTATGCAATGCCGAATGTATCCGGCAGCACTGCCACACCCACAGGAATGCTCTTGTTAACCCCGAAAGTTTGTACAGCGAACAGATGAACGCGCCTGACCCTCTGCTGTGCCTGAGGGGATGTTCCGGTCACTCTCGTAAGTTCGTCCCGAGCACTATCGAACGCATCTGCTAAGCCCACGGGGATTTTTCGGTCACTCTCAGAAGTTCATCCTGAGGATACTAAGCATATCCGACGTCTCTACCGAGCCTGCTAGGATTTTCCAATCTCAAAAGTTTGTACTGAGCACTGCTGAACACCCCCTGTGCCTCTACCACGCCTACAGGAATGTTCTGGTCGCCGCCGAAAGTTCATATGGTGCACTGCCGAACACGCCCAACACCTCTGCTGCACCTGTGGGGATGTTTTGGATGCTCTCAGAAGTTCGTCCTGAGCACTGCCAAATGCATCCGATGCCTCTACCATGCCCAAGGGGATTTTCCAGTCTCTCCCGGAAGTTCCTTCCAAGCACTAATGAACGTGTCCAACGCCTTTGCCGCACCCACGGGGATGCTCTGGTCATTCCTAGAAGTTCGTCCCATGACTGCCGAATGTGCGAGACGATTCAACCGCGCCCGCATGGATATTCTAGTTGCTCCTGGAAGTTCATCCCATGCACTGCCCAATGTGCCTGACACTGCTGATGTGCCTGCGGGGATGTTTGGATCACTTCTGGAAGTTTGTCCAGTGCACTACCCAATGCAACCAACGCCACTGACATGCCCGCAGGGATGTCCCAGTGACTCCTTTAAGTTGTCCCTTGCACTACCGATTGAGCCCAATGCCTCAGCTGCACCTGTGGGCATATTCCAGTCGCTCCTGGAAGTTCATACTGCACACTACTAAATGCACCTGATGCCTCTGCTGTGCCCTCAGTGATGTTTCAGTTGCTCCCGAAAGTTCGTCCCCTGGACTGCCAAACGCATCCAACGCTTCTGCCGAGCTTGCAGGAACTTTCTGGTTGCTCCCGGAAGTTTCCTACGCACACTGCTAAATGTATCTGATGCCACTGCCGCGCCCATGAGGGTGTTCCAGTTGCTCCCAGAATTTCGTCCCGAGCACTGCAAAACGCGCCCTATGCGTCTGCCAATCTCACAGGGATTTTCCACTCACTCCTGGAAGTTTGCCCTGAGCACTGTCACATGTGTCGGATGCCTCTACCGAGCCCGTGGGGATTTTCCCATCACTGCTGGAAGTTTGTCCCAAGCACTGCCGATCACGTCCGATGCCTCTGCCACGCCTGTTGGGATGCTCCGATCGCTCCTGGAAGTTCATCCCGCGCTCTTCCAAACATGTCCGATGCAGCTGCCGCACCTTCAGGAATGTGCTGATCACTCCCAGAAGTTCATCCCGTGTACTACCGAATGTGCCTGATGCCTCTGCCACATCAGCAGGGATGTTCTGGTCGCTCACGGAAGTTCTTTCCGCACACTGCCAAGCACGCCCATCGCCGCTGCTGCACCTGTGGGGATGTTCCAGTTGCTCTAGGAAGTTCATCACACACACTGCCCAATGTGCCCAATACCGCTGCCACGCCCATGGGCATGTTCCAGTCACTCCCAGAAGTTCATCCTGCGCACTGCCAAACGTGCCCAATGCCTCTGCCGTGCCTGCAGGGATGTTCTGGACGCCCTCGTAAGTTCATCCTGCACACCGCCGAAAACGTCCAACACTTTTGCCGAGCCCGCTGGGATTTTTCTGCCAGTCCCATAAGTTTGTCCCGGAAACTGCCGAGCATGCCAGACAGCATTGCTGTGCCCATGGGAATGTTCTAGAGGCATCGGGTGTGTTTGGTAGTGCACAGGATGAATTTTCAGAAGCGACCAGAACATTCCCACGGCCTTGGCAGTACCGTCCGGCACATGTGGCAGTGGATGGGACAAACTTCCGGGAGCAACCGGAAATTCCCTGTGTGCTTGGCAGAGGCGTCAGACGCATTCAGCAGTGCTCGGGACAAACTTCTGAGAGCAATTGGAACATCCTTGTGAGCATGTGGAGGCATCAGGTACATTTGGCTATGCGTGGGACGAACTTCTAGGAGTGACCGGAACATCCCCGCAGGCCCGGTAGCGGTCGGGCACATTAAGCAGTGCGTGGGATGAACTTGCGGGAGCAACTGGAACTTCCCCACGGGCGTGGCAGAGGCTTTGGGCACTTTAGGCAGTGCTCGGGATGAACTTATGGTACCAACCAGAACATCCTCTTGGGCGCAGCGAGGCTTCTGGCGTGTTCGCCAGTGCGAGAGACAAACTTCCGGGAGCAATTGGAACATCCCCATGGGCGAGGCAGAGGCATGCGGTGGTTTAGGAAGTGCATGGGATGAGCTTTGGGGACAAACCTAAACATTCCCCGGGGCACGGTGGCATCAGACACGTTCAGCAATGTGCTGGACAAGCTTCCTGGAGTGACCAGAACATCCCCACGGGAGCAGAATAGGCTTCAGGTGTGTTGTGCAGTGCGGGAAACAAAGTTCCAGGAATGACTGGAACATCACTGCAGCTACGACGGAGGTGTCGGACGCTTTGGGCAGTGCACAGGATGAACTTCTAGGAGCGACCAGAACATCCCCGTAGGTGGGTAGAGGCGTTGGGCATGTTTGGCAGTCTACGGGATGAACTTCGTGGAGCGACTAGAAAAACCCCGCAGGCGTGGCAGGAGTGTCAGGTGCATTCGGCAGTGTACAGGATGAGATTTCTAGAGTGACAAGAACATCCCTACTGGCACAGTAGAGGCAACAAACGCATTGGGCAGTGTGCAGGATGAACTTCCAGGAGTGACCGGAGCATCCACACGGGCGCAGCAGAGGCGATGGTTGCATTCAGCAGTTCGTGTTGCACACTGCCCAACTTCACCGAAGCTTCTGTAATGCCTGCAGGAATGTTCTGTTTGTTCTTACAAGTTCATCCCACAGACAGCCGAATGCGTCCATCACCTTTGCCACACCTTCGGGGATGCTCTGGCCACTCCAGTAAGTTTGTCCCATGCACTGCCTAACGCACCTGAAGCCTCTGTCATACCCACAGGGATGTTCTAGTTGCTCCTGGAAGTTCATCCTATGGACTGCCCAACAGGCCCAAACCCTCTGCCCGCTCCCAGAAGTTCATCCTGCACACTCCTGAATGTGCCAGCAGCGATGTTCTGCCCGCTCCCCGAAGTTTATCATATGCACTGCCGAACGTGTCCAAAGCCGCTGCCGTGCCTGCAGGGATGTTCAGGTTGCTTCCGGAAGTTCTTCCCATGTACTGCCCAACTCGACCAAATCCTCTGTCACACACATGGGGATGTTTTGGTTGCTCCCAGAAGTTCATCCCATGCACTGCCGAACGTGTCTGACACCGCTGCCACACCCGTGGGGATGTTCTGGTCACTCCCATAACTTTGTCCCATGCACGGCCGAACACACCCGAAGCCTCTGCCATGCCCGTGGAGAAGTTCTGGTCGCTTCTGAAAGTTCATTCTGAGCAATGCCAAGTGTGTCTGATGCTGCTCCCGTTCCTCCAGAGATGTTCCAGTTGCTTCCGGAGGTTCATCCTGCGCCCTCCCAAATGCAACTGTTGCCTTTGCCATGCCAGCGGGGATGATCCGGTCGCTCCAGGAATTTCATCTTGCACCCTGCCAAATGTACCTGAATCCTCTCCTGTGCCTGTGGGGATGTTAAGGTTGCTCCTGGAAGTTCCTCACGTGTACTGCCCAATGCGCCTGAAGCATCTACTGCACCTGCAGGGATGTTCCAGTTGCTCCTGGAAGTTCGTCTTGTGCACTGCCCAACACGGCCGAAGCCTCTGCTGTGCCCATGGGCATAATCCGGTCGCTCCCCAAAGTTTGTCATGCACACTGCCAAAAATGCCCAATGCTACTTCCACATCTGCAGGGATGTTCTGGTCACTCCTGGAAGTTTGTCCTGTGCACTGCCGAATGCACCCAATGCCTCTGCTGTGCCTGTAGCAATGCTCCGGAAACTCCTGAAAGTTTGTCTCACGCACTGCCGAATGTGCCTGATGCTGCTGCCATGCCTGCAGGGACGTTCCGGTAGCTTCCTGAAGTTCATCTCACACACTGCCAATCGCGTCTGATGCCTCCGTGCTGCCCATGGGGACATTCTGGTCGCAGATGGAAGTTTGTCCCACACACTAACGAACGCACCCGATGCCTCTCCCGCGCCCATAGGGATGCTCTGGTTGCTCCCAAAAGTTCCTCCCGCACATTGCCGAACGTGCCCCACACCTCTGCCACACCAGCAGGGATGTCATAGTTGCTCCCTCTAGTTCATCACTCATGATGCCCAATGCACCCAAACTTCTGCCTCGCCTGCAGAGATGTTCGAGTTGCTCACGGATGTTTGTCATGTGCACTGTAGAATGCGCTCGACACCACTGCAGATCATGTAGGGATGCTCCGGTCGGTCCTAGAAGTTCACCCTTTGCATTGCTGAACGTGTCTGATGCCACTGCCGCACCAGTGGGGATATTCCAGTTGCTACCCAAAGTTCATCCTTTGCAATGCTGAATGTGCCCGATGCCTCTGTCACTCCTGGGGGAATGTTTTGGTTGCTTCCGGAAGTTTGTCCCACACATTGCTCAACATGCACGAAGCCTCTGACGCATTGCTCAACGCGGAAACGTCCCGCGAACTGCCAAATGTGTCCAACACTGCTGCTGCACCCAATGGGATATTCCAGTCATGCCCAGAACTTCATTCCATGCACTGGCCAATGCACCTGAAGCCTCTTCCTCACCCATGAGGAAGTTCCTGGTCGCTCCCGAAACTTCATTTTGCACACTGTCAAACGTGTCTGACACTGCTCAACGCCTATAGAGATGTTCTGGTTGCCCCCAGAAGTTCATACCAAACACTAACAAACGTGTCTAACACCACAGCTGCACCGGCGAGGATGTTCCAATCGCTCCTAGAAGTTCATCCTGCGCATTGCTCAGCGTGCCATGTGCCCGATGTCGCTGCCGCATCCATGGGCATGTTTTGGATGCTCTGGGAAGTTCATCCCGTGCAATGCCCAACGCTTCTAAAGCCTATGCCGTATCGGCAGGGATGTTCTGGTCACTCCCAAAAGTTCACCCCCTGCACAGACAAACACGCACGATGTTGCTGCCATGCCCAAAGTGTTGAGATAACTTGGGCTTAAGACAAGGTGAAGAGTTGTCTTCCTTACTTAAGAACTTAGGTTGAAGTCAATAGTTGTCTTCTTCAACCAAGGCAAGTTGTGATAGGTTTAAGAGTTGTCTTGCCTATCCAACATATCCTTATATATATTAGTTAACCCGAAGGAAAGCTTAGGGGACATAAATATGAGAAAAGAACTCAAAAATCAAATGAGACAGCAAGTTCGGAAGGATTTCAGTAGGTGTGTTAACCCCTAAGGTGTAGAAAAGTTGGGGAAAATAATTGGGACCCCAACACGAATGCGTCCGACACTGCTGCCGCGCCCGCAGGGTTGTTCCGGTCACTCCCAGAAGTTCATTCCGAGCAGAGCGAAACCTGCACAATGCCTCTGCCGTGCCCATGAGGATGTTCCGGTCGCTCCCGAAAGTTCATCCGGTGCACTGCCAAACACGCTCGATGCCACCGCAGCTCCAGTGTAGATGTTCCCTTTGCTGCACCCACGGGGATGTTCCGGTCGCACCTGGAAGTTTGTCCCGGGCTTCAGTCAACCATGACTGAAGCCTCTGCCATGCCCATGGTGATGTTCTGATCGCTCCCAGAAGTTTGTCCCATGCAATGCCGAGTGCACCGACGCCGCTGCAATGCCCACGGGGATGTTCCGGTTGCTCCTAGAACTTCATCCATTGCACTGCCAAACGTGCCCAATGCCTCTCCCATGCCCACAGAGATGTTCCAATCGCCCCCAGAAGTTCATCCCACACACTTTTGAACGTGTTGAACATCGCTGTCACACCCACGGGGATGCTCTGGTCACTCCCAAAAGTTCATCCCATGAACTGACAAACTTGCACAATGCCACTGCTGCACCTGCAGGGATAATTTGGTCATCCTGGTAGTTCATCCCATGCACTGCAGAACATGTTTGATGCCATTGCCACACCTGCAGGGATGCTCCGGCCACTCCCGGAAGTTCATCCTGCTCATAGCCGAGCACGCCCGTAGCCTCTGTCACGCCTGCAGGGATGTTCCAGTCTCTCCCGGAAGTTCACCCCTAGTACTGGCGAACGTGTCTGATGCCTCTACCAAGCCTGTGGATATATTCTGATCGCTCCCAAAAGTTCATCCCGCACACTGCCAAATGTGCCCGGTGCCACTCTAAGCCTGCAGGGATGTTCCAGTCGCTCCCCAAGTTTGTACCACACACTGTCACATGTGCCTGACACCTTTGCCGTGCCCGCGGGGATGTTCCGGTAGCACCCGGAAGTCAGCCCCATGCACTACCGAACGCGCCCAATGCATATGCAGCTCTCTCAGGGATGTTCTGGTCACTACCAGAAGTTCATCCTGCACACTGCTCAACATACCTGAAGTCCTTGCTGCGCCTGTAGAGATGTTCCAGTCACTTTCGGAAGTTTGTCCTGTGCACTGCCTAACACACCTGAAGGCTCAGACTTGCCTAAGATGATGTTCCGGTCGCTCTCGGAAGTTTGTTCCGTGCACTGCCGATTGCACTGAAAGCCGTTGCTGCTCCCGCGGCGATGTGCCAGTTGGTCCCAGAAGTTCATCCCGCGTACTGCCAAATGCACCCAAAGCCCTACTGTGCTGGTGGGGATGTTCCAGTTGCTTCCGGAAATTCATCCCACGCACTGCTGAATGCACCCCACACCGATGTTGCGCCCGTGGGGATGTTCCGGTCACTCCCAAAAGTTCATCCCTTGCAAGCCGAACGTGCCCGATGCTGATACTGTACCGGCAGGGAATTTCCGGTCACCCTCAGAAGTTCGTGCCACGCACTGCCATTCACACCTCATGATGCTACTGCACCAGTGGGGATGTTCCGGTCACTCCCTGAAGTTTGTCCCATGCACTGCAAAATGCAACCAACACCTCTACTGCCCCCGCGGGGATGTTTTAGTTGTTCCCTGAAAGTTTGTCCTATGCACTGCTGAACATGCCTGACACTTCTACAACTCCTGCAAGGATGTTCTGAAAGCTCCCAAAATTTAATCCCGCACAATGCCGAATGCACCCAAAGCTTCGGCCACATCCATGGGGATGTTTTGGTCACTCCTATAAGCTCATCGTGTGCACTGCCAAATTTGCCCGATGCATCTGCTGAGCCTGCGGGGATGTTCCAGTCACTCCTGGAAGTTCATCCCGCGCACTGCCAAAAGCACCCAATGCCACTGTCTCACCTGCGAGGATGTTAAAGTTGCACCCAGAAGTTTGACCCTGCACTGCCAAACATGCCTGAAGTCGCTGCGTGCCCAGGGGGATGTTCCGCTAGCTCCCGGAAGTTTCCTGTGCACTGCAAAGGTGGCTTACACCTCCGCCGCACCTGTGGGGATGTTCTGGTCGCTCCTGGAAGTTTGCACTGTGCACTGCCAAACATGTCAGACACCGCAGCCATGCCCATGGGGATGTTTAAGTCGCTCCCGGAAGTTCATCCTGCGCACTGTAAAATGTACCCAATGCCTTGTTACGCTCGTGGGGATATTCTGGTCACTCCATGAAGTTCTTGCTGCACAGTACTGTAGTGTCCGATGCCGCTGCTGTGCCCACAGGGATGTTACGATCGCTCGTGAAAGTTCATACCATGTACTGTCAAACATGCCCGACATCTCTGCTGCACCCACGAGGATGTTCTGGCTGCTCCCGGAAGTTCACCCTGTGCACTGCTGAACGTGTCCAATGCCGCTGTTGCACCCATGGTGATGTTCCGGCCACTCTCGGAAGTTCGTTCTGCGCACTGCAAAATGGCCCAAAGCATCTGCTGTGCCTGCAGGGATGTTCCCATCAACTCCTGCAAGTTAGTCCTGCGCTCTTCCAAATGTGCTCAAAGCATCTGCCATGCCTGTGGTGATGTTCTGGTTGCTCCAAGAAGTTCGTCCTGAGCACTGCTGAATGCATCAGACACCTCTGCCGCACCCATAGGGATGCTCCGGTCGCTCCTGGAAGTTCATCCTTCACACTGCCAAACGATCCAAGTGCCTCTTCTGCACCCGTCGGGATGTTCCGGTCGCTCCTGGAAGTTCATCCTGCACACTGCCAAATGCCTGAAGTGCCTCTTCTGCACCCACCAGGATGTTTTGGCTGTTCCCAGAAGTTCATCACGCGCACTGCTGAACGCACCAGATGACTCTGCCTTGCCCGCGGGAGATGTTCCAATTGCTCCCCGGAAGTTCGTCACACATGCTTCCAAGCACAACCTGCACCTTTGCCATGCCCACGGGTATATTCCAGTTGCTCTTGGAAGTTTGTCCCAAGCACTGCCGAACACGTCTGATGCCTCTGCTGCACCCGTGGGGATGTTCCGGTCATTCCCACACGTTCGTCCTGGCACTGCCAAACGTGCCTGGTGACTCTGCAGCGCTCGCGAGGATGTTCCGAATTCTCCCGGAAGTTTGCCCATGCAGTGCTGAATGCAACCAATGCCTGTACCTCGCCCACAGGGATGTTTTGGTCACTCCCGAAAATTCATCTAGTGCAATGCCCAACATGCCCGAAGCCTTTGCTGCTCCTGCAGGGATGTTCTGGTCACTCGGAGTTTGTCCCGTGCACTGCCAAACTGTTGAGGACCTTAGGAGGCAAAGGGAGCGTGAGAGAATACGCACAAGGCGCCAGGCAGCAACAGAGGCAGCAACAGGCCAGCAAGTGTGCGCAACAAGCCTGCACGCAGCAAGCAGTGAAGCATGGCCAGGTTCTGACACAGTCCTAATCAATTGCGAAAATCAAAGCCAAGAAGAAGACCAGCATTGGCAGGACACGCAGGAAGCAATCCGAGCAGGAGAAGGAGAGTGACGGCGTGAAGAACTCCAGCAGCAGCAGGACGTCTTGAAAGGTTTACTTCAGCAAGATGACCATGCCAAAGAGAAGTCTTGGAGAGGAAGGACGCCACAGCAGAAGTCTAATCCAAGAAGGAAATGGCAAAGAAGAAGTCAGCAGCTGTAGGAAAGAAGATAAGATAAGGATAGAAGGACTTAGTCAAAGTAGGAATTCTAGTCTTAGTAGGAATTCAAGAAAGACCAAGAATCCTAGTAGGATTAGGAAATAGTGGGATAAGGTCTATCTTGATAATGTTTTAGTTGACTTAAAAAAGCTTGTTGACTTAGGAAAACATATCCTAAGTGGATAAGGAACCTAAGTACTAGTTAGATTAGGATAAGGCTGTCTTAGGACTATAAATACAGCCCATTATTTGTGAGGAGGACATATGCTCCGAATTTTGTTATTTCTCATTCAATAATCAAGAATCAAAGCTTAGCATTCTTGCTCACATTCTTGTTTATGTTTTTGGTTATCTTTTAAGAGTTGTCTTGAGATAACTTGGGCTTAAGACAAGGTTAAGAGTTGTCTTCCTTGCTTAAGAGCTTAGGTTGAAGTTAAGAGTTGTCTTCTTCAACCAAGGCAAGTTGTGATAGGTTTAAGAGTTGTCTTGCCTATCCAACATATCCTTTATATATTAGTTAATCCCGAAGGACAGCTTAGGGGACATAAATCTAAGAAAAGAACTCAAGAATCAAATAGGGACAGCAAGTTAGGAAGGTTTTTAGTAGGCGTGCTGACCCCTAAGGTGTAGAAAAGTTGGGGAAAAAAATTGGGACCCCCAACACGAATAATCCTGATGCCTCTGCCGTGCCCACAGGGATGTTTCAGTTGCACCCGGAAGTTCATCCTGTGCATTGTCCAATGTTCCCGAAGCCTCTGCCACGCCCATGGGGATGTTCCGGTCATTCCAAGAAGTTTGTCCCGAGCACTGCCGAATGTGTCTGACGTCTCTTCTGAGCCTGCAGGGATTTTATGATCACTCCCAGAAGTTTATCTTGTGCACTGCTGAATGTGCCCAAAGCCGCTGCCATGCCTGCAAGGGATGTTCCAGTTGCTCCCAAAAGTTTGTCCCGTGCGCTGCCGAATTGTTGGGGTCCCGATTTTTTCCCCAACTTTTCTACACCTTAGGGGTCAGCATGCCTACTGGAATCCTTCCTAACTTGCTGTCCCGTTTGATTCTTGAGTTCCTTTCTTATTTTATATCCCCTAAGCTGTCCTTCGGGTTAACTAATATATATAAAGATATGTTGGATAGGCAAGACAACTCTTAAACCTATCACAACTTGCCTTGGTTGAAGAAGACAACTCTTAACTTCAACCTTAGCTCTTAAGCAAGGAAGACAACTCTTAACCTTGACTTAAGCCCAAGTTATCTCAAGACAACTCTTAAAAGATAACCGAAATATAAACAAGAATAGAAGCAAGAATGCTTACCTTTGATTCTTGATTAATGAATGAGAAATAACAAAATTCGTAGCTTATGAGCTCCTCACAAATAATGGGCTGTATTTATAGTCCTAAGACAGCCTTATCCTAATTTAACTAGTACTTAGGTTCCTTATCCACTTAGGATATGTTTTCCTAAGTCAACAAGCTTTTCTAAGTCAAATAAAACATTATCAAGATAGACCTTACTAAGGATTCTTGGTCTTTCTTGAATTTCTACCTAGACTAGAATTCCTACCTTATCTTGTATTCTACAGCTACTGGACTTCCTCTTGGCTTACCCTTCTAGGACTAGGACTCTCAATGCAAATCCTTCTGCCCTTAGAATTCTACTTTGCCGTGAGTATCCCATTGCTACTGGAATTCATTATGCTTGTCCTACTGCTGATAGAACTCTTCTTGGCGCAGATGTTCTGCTGCTACTGGAATTCTCCTTGGCATGGATGTCCTGCTGCTGCTGGAACTCTGCTTGACATAAATGTCCTGTATTAATTAGAATTAAGTCAAATACTGGTCGGGCCTCACTGCTGGGCTGCACACTTGCTGCTGCCATGCCTGTTGTGCACATTTTCTGGCCCATGCTCTCCTTTGCTGCCCCATTTTCTGCCCATTGCCTTTCCTGCATACTTAGGTTCTCAACACGAATGCACAGGAAGCATATGCCGTGCCTGCAGTGATGTTCTGGTCGCTCCCAGAAGTTTGTTCTGCACCCTGCGGAATGCACCCGACACCCTTGCCATGCCCGCGGGAATATTCTGGTCACTCCCAGATGTTCGTCCTGTGCCCTACCTAATGTGCCTGACGCCCTAGCTATGTCTGTGGGAATATTTTGATCGCTCCCAGAAGTTCGTCCTAAGCACTTCCGAACTCGTCTGGTGCCTCTGCGGAGCCCACGAGGATTTTCCGGTTGCTCCCCAAAGTTTGTACTGTACACTTCCATACAAGCCCGACACATACGCTCCACCCATGTGGATGTTCAGGTCACTCTTGGAAGTTCATCCTGTGCATAGCCCAACACACCTGAAGTCTTAGATGTGCCTACACGGATGTTTCTGTTGCTCCCGGAAGTTCATCCCACACATGGCCAAGCAAAGAAGCCTCGATGCACCTGCAGGAATGTTCCGGTCTTTCCACAAAGAATGTCCTGTGCACTGCCAAGTTCACCCAATGCTGATGCCGCACCTGCAGGGATATTCCGGTCACACCCGGAAGTTTGTCCCGCGCACTGCCTAGTGCGCCCAATGCTGCTGATGTGCCTCGGGATGTTCCGGTCACTCTTGGATGTTTGTCCGCGCACTGCCAAATGCGTCCGACACCTGCCGCACCCATGGGGATGTTCCAGTTGCTCCCAGAAGTTTGTCCCAAGCACTGCCAAACACATCCGATGCCCCCCGAGCGTGCGGGAATGTTCCTGTTGCCCCCCGAAGTTCGTCCCATGCACTGCCAAACGCAACTGAAGCCTCTGCCGTGCCCGCGGGGATGTACTAGTTGCTCCGAAAGTTCATCCCGTGCATGGCCAAGCGACCAAAGCCTCTGACATGCCTGCAGGGATGTTCCGGTCTTTCCAGGAAGAATGTCCCATGCACTTCCAAGTGCGACCGATGACACTGCCGCACCTGCAGGGATGTTCCGGTCGCTACCGCAAGTTCATCCTGCACACAACCAACGTGTCCAACACCAGTGCCACACCCGGGGATGCTCCGGTGGCTGTCCCACACACTGCCAAATGCGTCCATCACGCTGCCACGCCCACCGGGATGTTCCGGTCAATCTCAGACGTTTGTCCCGTGCACTGCCAAATGGGCCCGATGCCACTGCCACGCCCGTACAGATGTTCTGGTCGCTTGCCATAGTTCATCCTGTGCACTGCTGATTATGTCCAACGCATCTGCCGAGCCTGCAGGGGTTTTTTAGTCACTATCAAAAATTTGTTCCATGCACTGCCAAATGCACCGGACGCCTTTGCCGCACCAGCAGGGATGTTCCAGTCTCTCCCACAAGTTCCTCTTGCGCACTGCCAAATGCACCTGATGCCTCAGCCATACCTGCAGGGATGTTCCGATGCCTCGCAGAAGTTCATACCATGCACTGCCTAATGCAACCAAAGCTTCCCGCCTGTGGGGATGTTTTCATCACTGCCGGTAGTTAGTACCATGCACTGCCTAATGCAACTAAAGCTTCCGCCATGCCTGCAGGATGTTCTGGTCGCTCCCATTAGTTCATCCCATGCACTGCCAAACATGTCCGACGACACTGTCATGCCCAGGGGAATGTTAAGGTCACTCTCAGAAGTTTGTCACATGCGCTGCCAAATGTGCCCGATGCCTCTGCCGCACCTGCTGTAATGTTCCAGTTGCTCCCAGAAGTTTGTTCCATACGCTGCCGAATGCCCCCGATGCCTCTGTTCTGCCTGATGGGATGTTCTAGTTGCTCCAGAAAGTTTGCCCTGCGCCCGGCAGATCACAGCCGACACCTCAGGTACGCCCTTGGGGATGTTCTGGTCACTCCCGGAAGTTTATCCCACTTACTGCCAAATAAGCCCAACGCCTCTTCCGCGCTGACCGTGATGTTCCAGTCACTCCTGGAAGTTCGTCCCATGCACTGTTTAATGTGCGTGACGCCTCTGCTGCTGCGCCCGTGGAGATGTGCGGGTGTCTCCCAGAAGATCGTCCCATGTAGTGCTGAACGGGCCCACCACCTCTGCCATGCCTGTGGGGATGTTCCGGTTGCTCCCAGTAGTTCATCCCGAGCACTGCTGTGCGCACCCGACACCGCTGCTGCACCCATTGGGATATTCCAGTCACTACCAGATGTTTGTCCTGCACACTGGTGAATGCGCTCGACTCCTCTGCTGTGCCGATGGAGTTGTTCCGGTCACTCCCGGAAGTTCATCCCAAACACTGCTGAACGCGTCCGATGCCTCAGCCGCACCTGCGGGCATGTTCTAGTCACTCCCAGAAGTTTGTCCCACGCACTGCCCAAACCGCCCGAAGCCTTTGCCATGCCCACAGGGATGTTCTGGTTGTTCCTTGAAGTCCATCCCTCACACTGCCGAAAGCGCCCAACGCCTCAGCCATGCCTGCAGGCATGTTCTGGTAGAAGTTCGTCCCATGCACTGCCAACCCCCCCCGAAGACTCCGTTGTGCCATGGGGATGCTCCGGTCACTCCTTAAAGTTTGTCCCGCACACTGCTGAATGTGTCCAATGCTGTTGCTACACCCGCAGCAATGTACTGGTGGCTCCCGGAAGTTCGTCCCTCGTGCTGACTAACACGAATGACACTGCTGCTGCACCCCCAGGGATGTTCCAGTCGCTTCTGGAAGTTCTTCCTGTGCACTGCTGAACTGTTGGGGTCCCGAATTTTTCCCCCAACTTGTCTACACCTTAGGGGTCAGCACGCCTACTGGAATCCCTCCTAACTTGCTGTCTCATTTGATTCTTGAGTTCTTTTCTTATATTTACATCCCCTAAGCTGTTCTTTGGGTTAACTAATATATATAAGGATATGTTGGATAGGCAAGACAACTCTTAAACCTATCACAACTTGCCTTGGTTGAAGAAGACAACTCTTAACTTCAACCTTAGCTCTTAAGCAAGGAAGACAGCTCTTAACCTTGTCTTAAGCCCAAGTTATCTCAAGACAACTCTTAAAAGATAACCAAAAATAAAAACAAGAAAGTAAGCAAGAATGCTAACCATTATTCTTGATTATTGAATGAGAAAATAACAAAATTCAGAGCATATCTCCTCCTCATAAATAATGGGCTGTATTTATAGTCCTAAGACAGTCTTTATCCTAATTTAACTAGTACTTAGGTTCCTTATCAACTTTGGATATCTTTTCCTAAGTTAACAAGCTTTTCTACTCAAGATAGACCTTATCCCACTATTTCTTAATCCTACTAGGATTCTCGGTCTTTTCTTGAATTCATACTTAGACTAGAATTTCTACCTTATCTTGTATTCTACAGTGGCTGAACTTTCTCTTTGGCTTATCCTTCTAGGACTAGGAATCTCAATGCAAATCCTTCTGTGATTAGAATTCTTCTTGTTGTGACTATCCTATTGCTACTGGGAATTCATCATGCGTGTCCTGTTGCTGATAGAACTCTTCTTGGCATAGAACTCCTGCTGTTGTTGGAATTCTCCTTGGCATGGATGTCCTGCTGCTGCTGGAATTCTCCTTGGCATGGATGTCCTACTGCAGCTAGAACTCTACTTGGCGTAGATGTCCTCCTACTGCTGGAACTCTTCTTGATGCGATTATCCTTCTTCTGCTGGAACTCTTGTTGGTGTGAATGTCCTTTATTGATTGTTATGGATATTGCATTTCCTTCATACTTAAGTTCTCAACACAGACGTGTATGATGCCTCTACCGTGCCCACGGGGATGTTCAATTCCCTCCTGGAAGTTCATCCCGCGCACTGCTGAACGGACCCCACTTTGCTGCTGCGCCCACGGTGATGTTCTGGTCGCTCCCAAAAGTTCATCTCATGCACTACCAAATGCACTCGAAGCATCTGCCATGCCCACAGAGATGTTCTTATCACTCCCGGAAGTTTGTCCTGTGTACTACAAAACACAGCCGAAGCTGCTGTTGTGCCCACGGGGATGTTCCGGAAACTCCCGGAAGTTCGTCCAGTGCACTGCCAAATGTGCTCGTTGCCTCTACCGTGCCTGCAGGGTTGTGTTCAGTTGCTCTTGAAAGCTCCTCCCGTGTACTGCTTAATGCGCCTGAAGCCTCTGCTGCACCCGTGGAGATTTTCCAGTAGCTCCCGGAAGTTTGTCCAATGCACTGCCAAATGTGCCTGACACCTCTACCATGCCTGCGGGGATGTTTTGGTTGCTCACGGATGTTCGTGCAGTGCAATGCCCAACACGCTCGAAGCCCTCTGTCACGCCCGCAGGGATGTTCTGGTGGCTCCCGGAAATTCATCCCGTGCACTGCCCAACACACCCGAAGCCTCTGCCGTGCCTGCAGGGATGCTTTGGTCGCTCCCAGAAGTTTGTCCCATGCACTACCCAACGCATCCAAAGCCTCTGCCGTGCCCGCGAGGATGCTCTGGTTGCTCCTGGAAGTTCGTCCTGCACACTGCCAAACATGTCCAATGCTGCTACCGTGCCCAGGGGGGATGTTCAGGTCGGTCTCCTAAGTTCATCTCACATGCTGCCCAACTTGCCCAAAGCCTCTACCGAGCCGCAGCGATGTTCCGGTCGCTCCTAGATGTTCGTGTCATGCACTGCCCAACGTGCTTTGAAGCCTCTGCCACACTAACGAGGATGTTCTGGTCGCTCATGGAAGTTCATCCCGCACACTCCTAAACATGCCTGAACCTCTGCCGTGCCGCAGGGATGATCCGAAGTTCACCCACTGCAGAACATGCCCAATACCACTGCCGCACCTACAGGAATATTCTGGTCACTCCTGGAAGTTTGTCCTGTGCATTGCCGAACATGCCCAATGCCTCTGGCAGGCCCAAGGGGATGTTCCAGTCGCTCCCGGAAGCCTCTGCCACATCCGGTGGGATGTTCCAGTCGCTCTTGAAAGTTCATCCAATGCTCTGCCAAACGTGTCCCACACTGCTGCCACGCCTGCGACGATGTAGCGGTCGCACCCAAAAGTTTGTCCTGTGCACTAACAAACATGCCTGACCCCTCTGCTGTGCCCACAGGGATGTTCTCTTTGCTCTCGGAAGTTCATCACGTGCACTGCTGAATGCGCCCGAAGCTCTTCTGGGCCACTGGGATTTTTGGGTCTCTTCAGGAAGTTCGACCTGCACACTGCCCAACTGCTGAGGACCTTAGGAGGCAAAGGGAGCATGAGCAAATGTGTGTGAGCTGCCAAGCAGCAAGAGAGGCAGCAACAGGCCAGAAAGTGCACGCAACAAGCTTGCACGCAGCATGCAGTGAAGCACAGCCAGGTTCTGACTCTGTCCTAATTCACTGCAGAAATCCAAGCCAAGAAGAACACCAGCATTGGCAGGACAGCAATCCGAGCAGGAGAAGAACATGGGCGGCATGAAGAACTCCAGCAGCAGCAAGATGTCATGGCAGGTTTGACTTCAACAAGATAATCACGTCAAAGAGAGAGTCTTGGAATGGAAAGGACATGCCATATGGAAGTCCTGATCCTTGAAGGAAACACCAAGATGAAGGTCAGCACCTGAAGGAGAGGAGATAAGATAAGGACAGAAAGATTTAGTCAAAGTAGGAATTCAGGTCTAAGTAGGAAATCAAGACAGACTAAAAATCCTAGTAGGATTAGGAAACATTGGGATAAGGTCTATCTTGATAATGTTTTAGTTGTATTAGAAAACCTTGTTGACTGAGGAAAACATATCCTAAGTGGATAAGGAACCTAAGTACTAGTTCAATCAGGATAAGGCTGTCTAAATACTATAAATACAGCCCATTATTTGTGAGCAGAAAATATGCTCCAAATCTTGTATATTTCTCATTCATTAATCAAGAATCAAGGTTAGCATTCTTGCTTCCATTCTTGTTTATATTTCGGTTATCTTTTAAGATTTGTCTTGAGATAACTTGGGCTTAAGACAAGGTGAAGAGTTGTCTTTCTTGCTTAAGAGCTTAGGTTGAAGTTAAGAGTTGTCTTCTTCAACCAAGGCAAGTTGTGATAGGTTTAAGAGTTGTATTGCCTATCCAACATATTTTTTATTCATTAGTTAACCCGAAGGATAGCTTAGGGTACGTAAATCTAAGAAAAGAACTGAAGAATCAAACGGGACAGAAAGTTAGGAGAGGTTTTAGTAGTTGTGCCGACCACTAAGGTGTAGAAAAGTTGGGGAAAAAAATTAGGACCCCAACACCAATGTGTCCAATGCCACTGCCACACCTGCAGGGACGTTTCGGTTGCTCCTGCAAGTTCATACCGTGCACTGCTGAACCTGCCTAATGCCTCTGCTGCACCTGCAAGGATATTCTAGTCGCTCCCAAAAGTTCATCCCGAGCACTGCTGAATGCGTTCGACTCCGCTACCACACCCGTGGGGATGTTTCGGTCACTCTTGGAAGTTCATTCTACTTTCTTCCCTCTGTTGTGCCCATGGGGATGTTCCAGTTGATCTCGAAAGTTCGTCCCGTGCAGTGGTGAGCATGACTGATGCCTCCACTGCACCCATAGAGATGTTCCGGTGGCTCCCAAAAGTTCGTCTCATGTGCTGCCCAGCGCACCCAAAGCTGCTTCTCTGCCCGTGGGGATGCTCCGGTCGCTCCCGGAAGTTCGTCCTTTGCACTGCCAAACATATCCAATGCCACTACCGTGACCGTGCGGATGTTCAGGTCAGTCTCCTAAGTTCATCCCGCATGCTGCCTAACGTGCCCAAAGCCTCTGTTGTGCCTGCAGGGATATTCTGATCACTCCCAGAAGTTCATCCCGTACACTGCTGAATGCACCTGACACCTCTGTTGCACCCACGTGGATATTCCAGTCATTCCCGGAAGTTCTTCCTGCACACTGTTGCACTGTTGGGGTCCTGATTTCTTGTCCTAACTTTTCTACATCTTAGGGGTTATCACGACTTCTAAAACTTCTCCTAACTTGGTGTCCCATTTGATTCTTGAGTTCTTTTCTTTGGTTCTTGTCCCCTCAGCTGTCCCTTGGGATTAACTAATGATATAAGGATATGTTGGATAGGAAAGAAAACTCTTAAACTTATCACAACTTGCCTTGGTTGAAGAAGACAACTCTTGACTTCTACCTATGCTCTTAAGCAAGGAAGAGAACTCTTCACCTTGTCTTAAGCCCAAGTTATCTCAAGATAACTCTTAAAAGATAACCGAAATATAAACAAGAATATAAGCAAAAATGCCCAAGCTTGATTCACGATTAATGAATAAAAGCTTACAAATTCGGAGCATATGTCGATGCTAACAAATAATGGGTTGTTTTTATAGTATTGGAAAGCCCTTTCCTAATTTAACTAGTACTTAAGTTCCTTATCCACTTAGGACAAGTTTTCCTAAGTCAACAAGATTTCCTAAGACAACAAGAATCTTATCAAGATAGACCTTACCCAAATGTTTCCTAATTCTACTAGGATTCTTGGTCTTCTTGATTGACTAATCCTATTTTGACTAAACTTCTTTATCCTTGTCTTATGTCCTATAGCTGCTGGTCTTTATCTTGTTGGCTCTTTCTAAGATTAGGACTTCCTTATGGCATGTCCTTCTGTCCCAAGACTTCTTCTTGACGTGAACAACTTGTTGAAGTTAAACCCTTCATGACGTCCTGCTGCTGCTGGAGTTCTTCATGCCGTACACATCCTTCTCCTGCTTGAATTGCACCATACGTATCCTGCTGATGCTGGAGTCCTTCTTGGCTTGGATGTCCTTGGTCAATTAGGATAAAGTCAAAACCTGGCCATGCTTTACTGCATGCCATGTGCAAGCTTGTTGCACGTACGTTCTGGCCCATAGCTGCCTCTCTTGCTGCTTGGCGCCTCTCTTGCATCCTCCTATGTCGCTCACGCTCCCTTTTCCTCCTACGGTCCTCAACAATCCCCCTTTCTTGAAGACTCACCTTGTCCTCAAGGTGGAAATTAAGGAAGCATTGTTGGAGATCATCATAGTCTTCCCATGTTGCTTCATCCTTGGGCGAATGACTCCACAATATGAGAACTCTCCATACTGGCCTTCTATTGCACCATAGCTTACTATACAAAATCCTAAGGCTTCCTTCAGTTGCTGTCCCAAGGTGATCTTCCCTGAAAACGTCGGGCAGTCCCTCATTCACTTGTCTCACATCTCCTATCTTCTTCCTAAACAATGAAATGTGAAACACCGGGATGTAGTTTGAAGTTTAACGGTAGTCTTAGGCGATGAGCTACTACTCCAATATGCTCAACTACCTCATATGGTCCAAAATATTTTCTAGCCAACTTTGCTATGGTTGGCTTTCCGGCCTTTATCTTCCTTCTAGGATGGATTTTATGATAGACATGGTCACCTACCTTAAATTCTTCTTCCTTCCCTCCCCTTTGTCCGCTTGTCTTTTCATTCGGTCCCTTGCTTGCTCAAGCTCATGCTTGAGTTTCTTCAAGACATCATCTCTTGACTGAAAGTACGACATCCACTTCATGTATGCTGCTGTTCCCCATGGTAGAGCTTGACATTCCAGGGGGTAACCTTCCATATACGGCTTGGTATGGTGTCATCTTGATTGCTGCATGATAGGTAGTATTATACCACAGTTCTGCCCATGGTATGTACTTCTCCCTGGGCAGCTGATAGGGAGTCAAGGTCATGGAAAAAACACCTTAAGTACTGCTCTAGGGTTTGATTGGTTACCTCACTTTGGATATCTGTTTGTGGATGAAAGGTGGATGAGGCAACCAAGTTGCTGCCGAGCTGTGTGAAAAGTTCCTTCCAGAACTTGCTCATGAAAACAATATCTGTATCAGACAGCAATGTCTGTGGTATGCCATGAAGTCTTACCATATTTTTGATGAACTCTGCTGCGCCCACAGGGATATGCCAGTCACTCCTGGAAGTTCATCCCGCGCATTGCAAAACATGCTGAATGACTCTGCTGCACCTATGGGGAAGTTTTGGTCGCACCTGGAAGTTCATATTGCAGATTGCCAAACGAGACCGATGCCTTTGTCGCACCTGTGGGGATGGTCCGGTTGGTCCTGGAAGTTCGTCCCGTGCACTGCCCAATGTGCCCAAAGCCTCTGCCGCATCCACAGAGATGCTCTGGTCATTTTCAGAAGTTCACCCTTCAGACTACTGAACGTGTCCGATGCCGCTCCTGCACCTGCTGGGATGTTCTGGTCGCTCCCAAAAGTTCATCCCCTGCAATGCTGAATCCAGCCAATGCCTCTGCTGTGCCCATGGGAATGTTCTGGTTGATCCCGATAGTTCATCCTGCATGCTGCCAAACACGCCTGATGCCTCTGCCACACCTTCAGGGATGATCTGGTCGTGCCCAGAAGTTCATCCTGAGCACTGCCGAATGTGTCCGATACCTCTATCAAGCCCACGTGGATTTTGCGGTCACTCCTGGGAGTTCATCCCTTGCACTGCAGAACATGTCCCATGCTGCTGCCACACCCACGGAGATGTTTTAGTTGCTCCCAGAAGTTTGTCCCGTGCACAGTTGAATGCGCGACGCCTCTGCTGCGCCGGTAGGGACATTCTGATCACTCCCAGAAGTTTGTCCCGTGCACTGCCAAATGAGTCCAACCCACTGCTGTGCCTGATAGGATGTTCCAGTTGCTCTCGGAAGTTCGTCCCATTCACTGCCCAATGTGCCCGACACCGCAGCCGTGCCCATGGGGCTGTTTCAGTCGCTCCTGGAAGTTCATCCCATGCAATGCTGAATGAGCCCGACACCTCTACCGCGCCTGCGGGGATGTTCAGCTGCCCCCAGAAGTTCATCCTGTGCACTGCTAGACACACCCAACTTCTCTGCTGTGCCCCTGGTGATGCTGCGGTCACTCCTGGAAGTTCTTTCCCCCCACTGGCCAACGTGCCCTACAATGCTGCCACGCATGCAGGGATGTTCCGATCACTCCTAGAAGCTCATCCCACGCACTGCCCAATGCATCTGAAGCCTCTGCCACACTGTCGGCGATGTTCCGGTTGCACCTGGAAGTTCATCTCGTGCACTAGTGAACATGCCCGATGTCTCTTCTGCACCCATGGGGATGTTCTGGTTACTCCCGGAAGTTCATCCTGTGCACTGCCTATCGTGCCCAAAGCCTTCACCCTGCCCGCAGGGAAGTTCTGGTTGCTCCCAGAAGTTCATCCCACACACTGCCCAACATGCCTAAAGCCTCTGGCATGCCCGCTGGGATGTTCCAGTTATCCTGGAAGTTTGTCCCGAGCACTGCCCAACATGTCCGAGCCACTGCCTCGCCTGCAGGTGTGTTCCAGTCACTCTTGGAAGTTTATCCTGGCAGCAAACAGCACACTGCCAAGGCAGAAAGGGGACAAGAGCGGCATAGGATGATTCTGGTCACTCAGGGAAGTTTGTCCTGTGCACTGACCAATGCACCTGAAGCCGCTGCCACACCCACGGGGATGCTCTGGTTGCTCACAAAAGTTCATCCCGCGCACTGCTGAATGTGTCCGATGCTGCTGCCATGCCCACGGGAATGTTTTTGGTTGCTCTCGGAAGTTTGTCCCGCACACTGTCAAACGCACCTGACACCTCTGTTGTGCCAGTGGGATGTTCCGGTAGCTCCCGGAAGTTCATCTCGCATACTGCCCAACATGCCTGACGCCTCTGCTGTGCCTGTGGGGATGTTCTGGTCGCTCCTAGAAGTTCGTCCTGCACACTTCTGGATGTGCCCTAGGGCATTGTCAGACCCACGGGGATGTTCCAATCGCTCCCAGATGTTCATCCCAAGCGCTTCCGAACGTATCCGATGCCTCTGCCAAGCTCGTAGGGATTTTCAGGTCACTCCCAGAAGTTCATCCTTTGCACTGCCAAGCGAGCGTGGAGTCTCTGCCGCACCCACTGGGATGTTTAGTCGCTCTAGGAAGTCTCTCCTGTGAACTGCCAAATGAATCCGAAGCCTCTACAGCACCCATGGGGATAATTCGGATGCTTCAGGAAGTTCGTCCTATACACTGCCAAACATGTCCAAAGCCGCTGCTGCACCTGCAGGGATGTTTTGGTTGCTCCTAGAAGTTCATCCTGAGCCTTGTCGAACTCGTCCAACACCTTTACTTAGCCCACAGTGATTTTTATCACTCCTAGAACTTCATCCCATGCACTCCCAATTTGCCCGAAGCCTTGGCATGGCTTCCCTTAGGTGTGGCAGAGGCTTTGGGTGCATTGGGAGTGGGTGGGACGAACTTCCGGGAGTGACCGAAAAATCACAGTGGGCTCGGTAGAGGCGTTGGACGAGTTCGACAAGGATCAGGACGAACTTCTGGGAGCAACCAAAACATCTTCGCAGGTGCAGCAGCAGCTTCAGACATGTTCGACAGTGCAAGGGACAAACTTGCTGGAGTGACCGGATTATCCCCATGGGTGCTGTAGAGGTTTCGGGGGCATTTGGCAGTTCACAGGAGGGACATCTTGGAGCGACCGTAACATCCCAGCGGGTGCGGCAGAGACTTCAGGCCTGTTGGGCAGTGTGTGGGATGAACTTCTGGGAGTGACCTGAACATCCCCGCGGGCATGGCGGAGGTGTCAGGCCTGTTGGGCTGTGAACAAGACAAATTTCCAGAAGTGACAAGAACATCCCCGTGGGCATGGCAGAGGTGTCAGTTGCGTTCGGCAGTGCAGAAGACGAACTTTTGGAAGTGACCATAACATCCCCCTGAGCATGGCAGAGGCTTTGGGCTTGTTGGGCAGTGTGCAGGATGAACTTCCAGGAGTGACCGAAAAATCCACGCTGGCTCAGAAGAGGCATCGGACAAGTTTGGCAGTTCTCGGGATGAACTTCCAGCAGCAACTGGTAAATCCTTGCAGGCACGAAAGCTGGAAAATCCCCGTGGGCGCGACAGCAGCATTGGCGCATTCGAGAGTGTGCAGGACAAACTTCCGATATCAACCCGAACATCCCTGCAGGAGCGGCAGCAGCACTGGACACATTTGGACGTGAGCTGGACAAACTTCAGGGAGTGATGGGAGCATCCTCATGGGCGTGGCAGAGGCTTTGCCTTGTTGGGCAGTGCACAGGATGAACTTTTTGGAGAGACTAGAACATCTCCGCAGGCATGGAAGAGGTATTGGGCGCGTTCAGCAGTGGGCAGTACAAACTTTTGGGAGCAACCTGTCACATGTGTTTGGTAGTTCTCAAGAGGAACTTCCAAGAGCGACCGGAACATCCCTGCAGGCACGGCATGGCAGAGGCATCGGGCATGTTCAGCAGTGTGCGGATGAACTTTCAGGAGTGACTGGAACAATCCCACGGGTGCACCAGCGGCATCGGACATGTTGACCAGTGCACAGGATGAACTTACTGGAGCAACCAGATCATCCTCATGAGCATGGCAGAGGCTTCAGGCGCATTCAACAGTGCACAGGATGAACTTTCAGGAGTGACTGGAACATCCCCATCGCCATGGCAGAGGCGCCGGGCACGTTCAGCAGTGAATGTGATGAACTTCTGGGAGAAACTTGAATATCCCCATGGGCGCATCAGCAGCATTGGACATGTACGGCGGTGCAAGGCATGAACTTCCAGGAGCGACCAGAACATCCCTGCAGGCTCGGTTGAGGCATCGGTCGTGTTTGGCACTGCACGGATTGAACTTCTGGAGCGACCGGAACATCTCCACGGGCATGGACGAGGCTTTGGCGTGTTGGCCCGTGTGTGGGACAAACTTCCCGGAAAAACATGAACATACCTACAGGTGTAGCAGCAGTGGCGGACACATTCAACAGTGCATGGAACAAACTTTTAAGAGTGACAAGAACATCTCTGTGGCCACAGTAGAGACATTGATCGCGTTCGGCAGTGCGTGGGATAATTTTCCACGAGCGACCGGAACATGCCCCTGTGGGTGGCAGCAGCATCAAAAACGTTGGGCAGTGCAGGAGACAAACTTCCAGGAGCGACCAAAACATCCCCATGAGTGCAGAAGAGGCTTTGGCTGCATTAGGCAGTGCGCGGGATGAACTTCCGGGAGTGACCTGAACATCCCCGTGGGCATGAGAGAGGTGTTGGACACATTCAGCAGTGCATGGGACAAGCTTCTGGGAGTGACCCGAACATCCCCGCAGCGCGCGGTAGCGGCATTGGACATGTTCAGCAGTGCATGGGACGAACTTTCTGGAGCGACGGGAACATCTCCACGGGCGCGGCAACGGTGTTGGGCGTATTTGACAGTGCACGGGACGAACTTCCAGGAGTGATCAGAACATCCCTGCGAGTTCAGCATAGCCTTCGGGCATGTTGGGCAGTGCACAGCACGAACTTCCAGTAGTGACCAGAACATTCCTTCGGGTGCTGCAGAGGCATCAAGTCCATTTGTTAGTGTTCAGGATGAACTTCCGGGAGTGACCAGAAAATTCCTGCAAGCCCGGTGAAGGCATTGGACACGTTCGGCAGTGCTCGGGATGAAGTTCCGGAAGTGAATGGAGCATCCCTGCAGGCATGGCAGAGGTTTCAGGCACATTGGCCAGTGCACAGGATTAGCTCCCAGGAGTGACCCGAACATCCCCGCAGGCACAGCATCAGCATCAGACGTGTTCAGCATTGCGCATGACAAACTTCCCAGAGTGACCTGAACATCCCTGCAGAAGCAGCAACGGTGGGGGACACGTTTGACAGTGTCTAGGATGAACTTCCAGGAGCAACTAGAGCATCCCTGCAAGCTCAATAGAGGCTTCAGGCACGTTGGGTAGTGCCAGCGATGAATTTTAGGAGTGACTGGACATCGCCATGGGTAAACGGCTTTGCTCCATGTAACTTGTCCAGCATATCATCAATTGTTGGGATCAAAAAATGATCCTTGACAGTTGCTTGGTTGAGTGCCCTGATAATCGGTGCAAAACCTCCAAGTTCTGTCTTTCTTTCTAACAAGTAGAATGGGAGAAGAAAAAAGGGGAGGTGCTAGGTTGGATAATACCTTGCTGTAGCATCTCTTTCACTTGTCTTTTGATCTCGTTCTTTTGGAAGTGTGCATACCGGTAAGGTGCTACATTAATCGCCTTGGTTTCATCGATTAATGGGATGGCATGGTCATAATGTCTTGAGGGTGGTAGTCCTTGTGGCTCTCCTAAGACATCTTCGAATTGCTCCAATAGGTTCCTTACTCCCATTGGTATGTCTTTGTGTGTATAATGTTCGGCTGTGTTTTCCTCCTTTGTAGCCAAGAGAACTGCAAAACATTGTGCCCTTTTTCTGTATAGTCATTCAAGGGTACTTACCTCACAATGATGTGCTGCATTGGTGGTGGATGCCTCCCATGTGCAGTCCCCTTCCCTTCCATTGGAAGTGCATGGCCATGGATTCGTAGTCGAACATTATCTTGCCTATGGTTTTAAGCCAAGCATTGCCTAAAACCACATCAAGGCCTGCCAAGGCTAACACATGCAGTTCTGCCTCTATCTTGACTCCTTGAATCTGCATTGCTACTGCCTTGATAACTAGCAAGTACTTGAGCTTTTGTCCGCTTGCCACTCTTACTGCAAAGGGTGCAATCCTTTTTGGACATAGCTGGAGTGTTTTGACCAGTTTTGTGTTGATGAAGTTATGGGTGGCTCCACTATCAATCAACACCAAAACATTCTTGTCACTTTATGGCTGTGAACAACCTCATTGCAGTAGGCTTGGTGGTTGCCCCTACTGCATGCAAGTTGATTTTGCCTTCTTCTCCATGATCCGGGGAGTGTACTGCCTCAGCTTCCTCCTTGCTATCCATGCAACTTTGGGCATTTGTGTTGGCAATGGGTTGCTGTCCAGAACACCTGACCTGTTGCATGGAATGTCTGGATCTTCAGTGTTCAAGCTGCAACCCAAATAATCCTCATTCTGTCCAGGGAATTGAGGGTCTAAAACAGGTGCAGATGATGGCATTTGATCAATATTTGTGCCTTGCAAAACTTGCTGCATGCTATGCATATTTTCCACTGCAGTTTGAATAATGAATGGTCTGAAGGTCTGATCTCTTGCAGCTTGTGATGCTGTCCGTGAAAGATCAGCAAGTCCTTCAATCTGGACAGGAATATGATTAGGAACTTTGTCTTCTGATCCAGGTTTAGCCAACAAGGTAGATTGTGCCTGTTCTGGTGGATAATTTGTAGAAGCATGCACTTGTAATCCATATGAAAATCCATATGATTCTGCATCCACTTTAATTTGCTGTTCTTCCACTCTTGGTAGTGCTAAAGAAGATGTAGAAGTAGTAGCATAAACCTGAATAGATGAATCAGGACATTTGGCAGATGCATTGTTTGACTCTTCACAAGACATCTGCATCTTTATCTTGGCATTTGGACACACCAAGTCCTGTCCTGGAGCACTTGTGTCCTTAGTGTCACCTTCACTTGGACGTAGCATCTTCTGTGTGCAATTTTTTTCCTCCGCTGTCATCAACTGAAATTGTTGGTGATGAAATGTCTTCAATTGTTCTCCAGATTGGCATCTCAGGAGGCGGAGATGAGTATTCCAAGTTCTCAACTGGTGCAGCACTCTTAGAATTTGATGAAGGAAAGACTTGATTCCCATCAAACTCGGAGCAAATATTGGTGATACTGGAGGGGCCGAATCTGGTCCTCAATTCTCGTGTGAACCTTGTCCAGCCAATCCTTCTACCTTCTTCGCCATAGGTGGCCTTAAGCCAACGCCACCATTGGTTGGCCCTCCCACATAGGTGATAGGATGCAAAATCAACCCTTTCACCCCTCTCTACACCTTGTTTTTCAAAGTAGAATTCAGCTTTGGAGATCCATTTGGTTGGATCTCCTTTCTCAAAGGTAGGGAATTCGATTTTTACCTTTGGTTGGGTGTAGTGGTTTGGGCTGTCATAGTGCTGCCATTCCTCTCTCCTATTTGTCTGCCAAAGTTCTGCCTCATGATGATTCCGCACTCTCATTGGCTGCCACACTGCTGGCCTTTGACCCAAGACCTCATCGTTGCTGTACTCATCATAGGGGTCATGGGGCTGGTGCAAATTTGGTGGCACCTCCCTTTTGCACCCTAGACTCATCCGCCCTCTCCCCCTTTCTTGAGAGGGAAAGCTGCTCATGGTCAGATTCGTCCTCATGCACTTGGCGCCACGTGATTTCTGATTGACGCCTCCTAGACGTTTGTGGCAGGTTGCTGTTCCTGGTCTGCTCGGTTTGGACTTGTTTTCCAGCCACTCGGGGTGTGTCTCTCTTCAATTTTTCAAGAGAATGAATGATAGATGATAGTTGGTGTTTGATATCACCTACCTGGTCATGTATGGTGCGTTGTTCCCTCTCCAAGGCTAGGATTCTTCCAAAGTCCTTGTTAGTTCGCTGTTGTGGTGAGGGTGAATACTGCCTGAATGACATGGTGATGTGCTGCCTCTTCAATTTGATGTTGAACGTGCTGATTTCTCAATAAGAGCACCAATTTTTTGGTGTGATCATGCTCCTTCTCAACAAAAGCACCAATTTGTTGGGGTCTCAATTTTTTCCCCAACTTTTCTACACCTTAGGGGTCAGCATGCCTACTAAAAACCTTCCTAACTTGCTGTCCCATTTGATTCTTGAGTTCTTTTCTTATATTCACATCCCCTAAGCTGTCCTTTCAGGGTTAACTAATATACAAAAGAATATGTTGTCTAGGCAAGACAACTCTTAAACCTATTACAACTTGTCTTGGTTGAAGAAGACAACCCTTAACTTCAACCTAAGCTCTTAAGCAAGGAAGACAACTCTTAACCTTGTCTTAAGCCCAAGTTATCTCAAGACAAGTCTTAAAAGATAACCAAAATATAAACAAGAATGGAAGTAAGAATGCTAACCTTGATTCTTGATTAATGAATGAGAAATCTACAAAATTCGGGAGCATCTGTTCCTGCTAACAAATAATGGGCTGTATTTATAGTATTGGACAGCCTTATCCTAATTTAACTAGTACTTAGGTTCCTTATCCATTTAGGATAAGTTTTCCTAAGTCAATAGGGTTTCCTAAGACAACTAGAACATTATCAAGATTGACCTTATCCAAATGTTTCCTAATTCTACTAGGATGCTTGGTCTTTCTTGAATTTCTACCAAGACTAGAATTCCTACCTTATCTTGTATTCTACAGCGGCTGGACTTTCTCTTGGCTTATCCTTCTAGGACTAGGACTCTGATGTGTATCCTTCTGCCCTTAGAATTCTTCTTGTCGTGACTATCCTATTGCTACTGGAATTCATCATGCTTCTAATAGAACTCTTCTTGGCATAGATGTCCTGCTGCTGTTGGAATTCTCCTTGGCATGGATGTCCTGCTGCTGTTGGAACTCTGCTTGATATGATTATCCTTCTTCTGCTGGAACTCCTGTTGGTGTGAATGTCCTTCATTAATTAGGATTAAGTCAAATACTGGCTGGGCTGCATACTTGCTGTTGCAATGCTTGTTGTGCACATTTTCTGGCCCATTCTCTCCTTTGCTGCCCTATTTTCTGCCCATTGCCTTTCCTGCATACTTAGGTTCTCAGCACAAATGCACCTGACACCGCTGCCATGCCCATGGGGATGTTCTGGTCACTCCCGGAAGTTAGTGCCATGCACTGCCAAACATGTTTGAAGCCTTTGCCATGCCTGCGGGGATGTTCCCGTCGCTCCCAGAAGTTCATCCAACAAACTGCTGAACATGTCCTATGCTGCTGCTGTGCCCATGGGGATGTTTCGGTCACTCCTGGAATTTCATCCCACTCACTGCCAAATGCACTCGAAGCCTCTCCCACACCTGTGAGAATGTTCTGGTCACTCCCAGAACTTCTTCCCGCTCACTGCCGATCACGCCCAACACCGCTGTTGTGCCCACAGATATTTTCCCGTGCCTCCCAAAAGTTCGTCCCACACACTGCCAAATGCATTCGAAGCCACTGCTGCACTTGCGGAGATGTTTTGGTCGCTCCCGGAAGTTTGTCCCGCGCATTGCCAAATGCATCAGAAGCCTCTACTGCATTTCTAAAGATGTTCTGGTCACTCCCAAAAGTTCATCCCACACACAACACACTGCCAAATGCGCCCTATCTCTCTGCTGAGCCCACGGGGATGTGTCCGTTACTCCCAGAAGTTCATCCTGCACACTGCCGAATGTCTTCGAGGCCGCTGCTGCACTCACGGGGTTGCTCAGGTCGCTCTCCGAAGTTCATCCCATGCACTACCGAACGTGCCTGATGCCTCTGCCGCACCCGGGTAAATGCTCTGGTCGCTCCTGGAAGTTCATCCTGTGCACAGCTGAACATAACTGACTCGTGTGCTGCGTTCGCGTGGATGTTTTCGGTCGCTCCCAGAAATTCGTCCGACACACTGTTGAACGCGCCTGACGCCTCTGCCACACCCGCGGCGATGTTCCGGTCGCTCCCAAAAGTTCATCACGGGCACTACCCAATGTGCTCGAAGCCTCTGTTAAGCTCGCAGGGATGCTCCGGTTGCTCCTGGAAGTTCATCCCGCACACAGTCGAACGTGTCCCCCACCGTTGCTGCTCTCGTGGGGATGTTCAGGTCGCTCTGGGAAGTTTGTCATGTGCAATGCCAAACACATCTGACACTGATGCCATGCCTGCGTGGATGTTTGGGTCACTCCTGGGAGCTAATCCCATTTATTGGCCAATGTGCCTGAAGCCTCTGCCATGCCTGCAGGGATGCTCCATTCACTTCCGGAAGATCATCCCGAGCACTGCCGAATGTGTCCGACGCCTCTGCCGGGCTTGCAGGAATTTTCTGGTCACTCTTGGAAGTTCATCCTGCACACTGCCGAACAGACCTGACCCCTCTGAATGTTCTGGTCACTACTGGAAGTTTGTGCTGTGCACTGCCCAACGTGCCCGAAGCCTATGCTGCACTTGCAGGGATGTTCTGGTCACTCCTGGAAGTTTGTCCTGCGCACTGCCAAACACACCCAACACCGTTGCTGTGCCCGTGGAGATGTGCCTGTTGTTCCACAGGGCTGTTTGGGTCGATCCTGAAAGTTCGTCTTGCGCACTGCCTAATGTGCCCAAAGCCTCTGCTGTGCTCATGGGGATGTTCTGGTCACTCCAGGAAGTTTTTCTCCTGCACTGCCCAACGTGTTTGATGCCGTGGCGCGTTCGGCAGTGCGTGGGACAAATTTCCAGGAGCGACCGGAACATGCCCCCGTGGGCGGCAGAGATGTTCCTGTCGCTCTCGAAAGTTTGTTCCACGCACTGCTGAACGTGTCCACCACTGCTGCTGCACCTGCAGGTATGTTCATGTTGCTCCAGGAAGTTTGTCCCACACACTGCCCAACACGCCAAAGCCTCTGCCATGCCCGTGGAAATGTTCCGGTCGCTCCTAGAAGTTTGATCCCGTGCAGTGCCAAATGCGATCGACGTCTCAGCCAGCCTACAGGGATGTTCCGGTCGCTCCTGGAAGTTCATGCTGTGCACCACTGTACATGTCCGATGCCGCTGATGCGCCCGCGGGGATATTCGAGTTTCTCCCAGAAGTTAGTTCCGTGCACTGCCGAACGTGCCTGGTGCCTCTGCCACTGCCGCGGGGATGTTCCAGTCACTCTTGGAAGTTCATCCTGTGCACTGTTGAATGCGCCCGAAGCCTCTGCCACGCTCGTGAGGATGATCTGGTTGCTCCAGTAAGTTTATCCTGTGCACTGGTCAACATGTCTGATGCCGCTGGTGCACCCGCGGGATTGTTCCAGTCGCTTCTGAAAGTTCATCCCCACACTGCTGAACATGCCCAATGCCTGTGCCATGCCGTGCCTGCAGGGATGTTCTGGTCGCTCTTGGAAGTTCGTCTTGAGAACTACCAAACATGCATGGCAGGTTGCTCCCGAAAGTTCGTACTGCACACTGCCGAGCGCGCCGATACCTTTGCCATGCCCACGGAGATGTTCCGGTCACTCCAAAAAGTTCATCCCGTGCACTGCCCAACATGCCAAAGCCTCTGCCATGCCCGTGAGGATGTTGCCATCGCTCCCTGAAGTTTGTGCAGCTCACTTCCAAATGTGTCCAACGCTGCTGCCGCTCCCGCGGGGATGTTCGGGTTGACTCGAAAGTTGTCCTGCACACTCTCGAATGCACCAATGCCTCTCCCATGCCTGCGGGGATGTTCCGGTTGCTACTTGAAGTTCATCCCAAGCACTGCCGAACGTGCCAATGCCACTGTCGCGCCCATGGGGATTTTCCAGCTTTCATGCCTGCAGGGATCTACCGGTTGCTGCTGGAAGTTCGTCCCGAGAACTGCCAAACTTGTCCGATGCCTCTTCCGAGCCAGCGTGGATTTTTGGGTCACTCCCGAAGTTCATCCTGCACACTGCCCAACACGCCCAAAGCCTCTGCTACCCAGGGGGATGTTTTGGTTGCTTCCGGAAGTTCATCTTCCGCACTGCAAAACGCAACTAACACCTCTGCCGTGCCCACGGGGATGTTCTGGTCACTTCCAGAAGTTTGTCTTGTTCACAGCCCAACGCGCCTGATACCTCTGCCATGCCCACAGGGATGTTCAGGTAACTCCAAGAAGTTCATCCCACACATTGCCCAACGGGCCTGAAGTCTCTGCCGCACCAGCTGGGATGTTACGGTCGCTCCAGGAAGTCCCTCCTGTGAACTGCCAAATGCGCCCGAAGCCTCTACAGCACCCATGGGGATAATCTGGTCACTCCAGGAAGTTCGTCCCATGCACTGTCGAACATGTCTGAAGCTGCTGGTGCGTCTGCGGGGATGTTTTGGTCGCTTCCAGAAGTTTGTCCTGAGCCTTGTCGAACTCGTCCAACGCCTCTACCGAGCCCATGGTGATTTTTCGGTCACTCCCAGAAGTTTGTCCCACGCACTCCCAATGTGCCCGAAGCCTCTGCCACACCTGAGGGAAGCCATGCCAAGGCTTCGGGCGCATTGGGAGTGCATGGGACGAACTTCTAGGAGTGATCGGAAAATCACCATGGGCTTGATAGAGGCATTGGACGAGTTTGACAAGGCTCAGGATGAACTTCTAGGAGCAACCAGAACATCCCCACGGGTGCAGCAGCGGCTTCGGACATGTTTGGCAGTGCACGGGACAAACTTCTTGGAGCGACCGGATTATCCCCATGGGTGCTGTAGAGGCTTCGGATGCATTTGGCAGTTCACAAGAGGGACTTCCTGGAGCGACTGAACATCCCAGCAGGTGTAGCAGAGACTTCACGCCCGTTTGGTAGTGCACAGGATGAACTTCTGGGAGTGACCTGAAAATCCCTGCAGGCTTGGCAAAGGCTCGGATGCGTTTGGAAGCACTTGGGATGAACATTTGGGAGCAACCGAAACATCCCCACGGGTCCGACAATGCCATCGGGCGCATCCAGAAGTGTGCAGGGATGAACTTCTAGGAGCGACCGAAACATCCCCACAGGCACAGCAGAGGCGTCAGGCACGTTGGGCAGTATGCGAGATGAACTTCCAGGAGCTGCCGGAACATCCCACTGGCACAACAGAGGTGTCAGGTGCGTTTGACAGTGTGCAGGACAAACTTCCGGGAGCGACCAAAACATTCCTGTGGACGCAGCAGCGGCGTTGGACACATTCAGCAGTGCGCGGGATGAACTTCTGGGAGCAAACAGAGCATCCCCATGGGTGCAGCAGCGGCATCGGGTGCATTGGTCAGTGCACAGGACAAACTTCACTGAGTGACAGGAATCATCCTATGCCGCTCTTGTCCCCTTTCTGCCTTGGCAGTGTGCTGTGTGCAGGGACAAACTTCCAAGAGTGACCGGAACACACCTGCAGGCAAGGCAGTGGCTCGGACACGTTGGGCAGTGCTCGGGACGAACTTCCAGGATAACCGGAACATCCCCTGCGGGCGTGCCAGAGGCTTTAGGTGTGTTGGGCAGTGCATGGGATAAACTTTCAAGAGTGACCAGAACATCCCTGTGGGCGCGGCAGAGGCATCGGGTGCATTCGGCAGTGTGCGGTATGAACATCCAAGAGTGACTGGAACTTCCCCGCTGGCGTGGCGGAGGCTTCAGGCGCATTGGGCAGTGCATGGGACGAACTTCCGGGAGTGACCAGAACATCCCCGTGGGTGCAGAAGAGGCATTGGGCATGTTTGGCAGTGTGTGGGATGAACTTCTGGGAGCAACCGGAACTTCCCTGCAGGCACCGCAGAGGCTTCGGACGCGATGGGCAGTGCATGGGATGAACTTCCAGGAGTGACCAGAACATCCCCGTGGGTGCGGAAGAGGCATCGAGCATGTTCACCAGTGCACGAGATGAACTTCCAGGAGCAACCGGAACATCGCCGACGGTGCGGCAGAGGCTTCAGATGCATTGGGCAGTGCGTGGGACGAACTTCTAGGAGTGACCGGAACATCCCTGCATGCGTGGCAGCGGTGTAGGGCACGTTGGGCAGTGTGGGGAACGAACTTCCGAGAGTGACCGCAGCATCACCGGGGGCACGGCAGAGAAGTCGGGTGTGTCTGGCAGTGCACAGGATGAACTTCTGAGAGCAGCCGGACATCCCCGTGGGCACGGTAGAGGTGTCAGGCTCATTTGCATTGCATGGGATGAACTTCCGGGAGTGACTGGAACAGCCCCACAGGCACGGCTGCTGTGTCGGGCACATTGGGCAGTGCGCGGGACAAACTTTGGGGAGTGACCAGAACATCCCCTGGGGCGGCACAGCAGTGGTGTTGGGCACATTCGGCAGTGCATGGGACAAACTTCCCGGAGCAAGCGGAACTTCCCCGTGGATGTGGCAGAGGCTTCGGGTGCGTTGGGTAGTGCACAGGACAAACTTTCAGAAGTGACTGGAACATGCCTGCAGGCGTGGCAGAGGCTTCCAGCATGTTGGGCAGTGTGCAGGACGAACTTCAGGGAGTGCCCAGAAAATCCACATGGGCTCAGAAGATGCATTGGACGCATTTGGCAGAGATTGGTATGAACTTCCAGGAGCGACCGGAACATCCTCGCAAGCTCGGCAGAGGCATCGAACGCATTCGGCAGTGCTCAGGATGAACTTCAGGAGCAACCAGAACATTCCCCCTGGGCATGCCAGGGGCTTTGGGCTGTTGGGCAGTGCACAGGATGAACTTTTGAGATTGACCGGAGCATCCCTGGGAGCACAGCAGAGGCTTCGGGTCTGTTTGGCAGTGGACGGGATGAATTTCGGGGAGTGACCAGAACATCCCCTGCAGGCACGGCAGAGGTGTCAGGCTCATTTGGCAGTGCACAGGATGAACTTCCAAGAGCGACCAGAACATCCTACCAGGGCACAGCAGCGGGTCGGGCTCGTTTGGCAGTGCACGGGACGAACTTCCGGGAGTGACCGGAACATCCCTCCAGGCACTGCAGAGGCATTGGGTGCATTCGGCAGTGCACGGGACAAACTTCCTGGAGTGACCAGAACATCCCATCGGGCGAGTCTGAGGCTTCGGGCGCATTAGGCAGTGCGCGGGATAAACTTCCAGAAGCGACGGGAACATCTCCTGTGGAGTGGCAAAGTCTTCAGGCACTTTGGGCAGTGCACAGGATGAACTTCTGGTAGTGACCAGAACATCCCTGAGGGCAGGCAGAGGCATCAGGCACGTTTGGCAGTGCACGGGACGAACTTCCAGGAGCGACCAGAATGTCCCCGCTGGCGCAGCAGAGGCGTCGGGCGCATTCGACAGTGCGCGGGATGAACTTCTGGGAGCAACTAAAACATCTCCATGGGTGTGGCAGTGGCGTGGGACATGTTCTGCAGTGCAAGGGATGAACTCCCAGGAGTGACCGCAAAATCCACATGGGCTTGATAGAGGTATCGGACACATTCGGCAGTGCTGGGATGAACTTCTGGGCACGACCAGATCATCCCTGCAGGCGCGGCAGAGGCATCGGGCGCATTTGGCAGCACGCAGGATGAACTATTGGGAGCAACCAGAACATTCCCACAGGCACAGCAGAGGCATCGGCTGGATTCAGCATTGCATAGGATGAACTTTCGGGAGCGACCAGAACATCCCTGCAGGTGCGGCAGTGGCATCGGACACATTCAGTAGTCTGCAGGATGAACTTCCGAGAATGACCAGAACATCCCTGCAGATATGGCAGAGGCTTTGGGCACATTGGGCAGTGCACGGGACGAACTTCCAGGACCAACCGGACCATCCCCACAGGTGTGGCGAAGGCATCGGGCTCGTTCGGCAATCTGCAGTATGAACTTCCAGGTGCGACCAAAACTTCCCCGTAGGCACAGCAGAGTCATTCAGCGTGTTCTGCAGTGTGCGGGATTAACTTTCAGGAGCGACTGGCATATCCCTGTGGGTGCAGCAGAGTTCATCAAAAAATGTGGTAAGACTTCATGGCATACCACAGACATTGCTGTCCGATACAGATACTGTTTTCATGAGCAAGTTCTGGAAGGAGCTTTTCACACAGCTTGGCAGCAACTTGGTCACCTCATCCACCTTTCATCCACAAACAGATGGCCAAAGTGAGGTAACCAATCAAACCCTAGAGCAGTACTTAAGGTGTTTTTGCCATGACCAACAAAATGATTGGGAGAAGTACATACCATGGGCAGAACTGTGGTATAATACTACCTATCATGCGGCAATCAAGATGACACCATACCAAGCCGTATATGGAAGGTTACCCCCCAGAATGTCAAGCTCTACCATGGGGAACAGTAGCATACATGAAGTGGATGTCGCACTTCAGTCAAGAGATGATGTCTTGAAGAAACTCAAGCATGAGCTTGAGCAAGCAAGGGACCGAATGAAAAGACAAGCGGACAAAGGGAGGAAGGAAGAAGAATTTAAGGTAGGTGACCATGTCTATCATAAAATCCATCCTAGAAGGAAGATAAAGGCCGGAAAGCCAACCACAGCAAAGTTGGCTAGAAAATATTTTGGACCGTATGAGGTAGTTGAGCATATTGGAGCAGTAGCTCATCACCTAAGACTACCATTAACCTTCAAACTACATCCAGTGTTTCACATTTCATTGTTGAGGAAGAAGATAGGAGATGTGAGACAAGTGAATGAGGGACTGCCCGATGTTTTCAGGGAAGATCACCTTGGGCAGCAACTGAAGGAAGCCTTAGGATTTTGTATAGTAAGCTATGGCGCAATAGAAGGCCAGTATGGAGAGTACTCATATTGTGGAGTCATTTGCCCAAGGATGAAACAACATGGGAAGACTATGATGATATCCAGCAACGGTTCCCTAATTTTCCACCTTGAGGACAAGGTGAGTCTTCAAGAAAGGGGGATTGTTGAGGACCTTAGGAGGAAAAGGGAGCATGAGCGGCATAGGAGGATGCAAGAGAGGCAGCTACAGAGCCAGAACATACGTGCAACAAGCTTGCACATGGCATGCAGTAAAGCACGGCCAGGTTTTGACTTTATCCTAATTGACCAAGGACATCCAAGCCAAGAAGGACTCCAGCATCAGCAGGATACGCATGGTGCAATTCAAGCAGGAGAAGGATGTGTACGACATGAAGAACTCCAGCAGCAGCAGGATGTCATGAAGGGTTTAACTTCAACAAGTTGTTCACCTCAAGAAGAAGTCTTGGGATAGAAGGACATGCCATAAGGAAGTCCTAATCTTAGAAGGAAGCAACAAGATAAAGACCAGCAGCTGTAGGAGATAAGACAAGGATAAAGAAGTTTAGTCAAAATAGGATTAGTCAATCAAGAAGACCAAGAATCCTAGTAGAATTAGGAAACATTTGGATAAGGTCTATCTTGATAAGATTCTAGTTGTCTTAGGAAATCTTGTTGACTGAGGAAAACTTGTCTTAAGTAGATAAGGAACTTAAGTACTAGTTAAATTAGGAAAGGGCTGTCCAATACTATAAATACAACCCATTATTTGTTAGCATGGACATATGCTCCGAATTTGTAAGCTTTTATTCATTAATCATGAATCAAGCTTTGGCATTCTTGCTTATATTCTTGTTTATATTTCGGTTATCTTTTAAGAATTGTCTTGAGATAACTAATGAATTCTTTTCTTAGATTTACATACCCTAAGCTGTCCTTCCGGTTAACTAATGAATAAAAGATATGTTGGATAGGCAAGACAACTCTTAAACCTATCACAACTTGCCTTGGTTGAAGAAGACAACTCTTAACTTCAACCTAAGCTCTTAAGCAAGGAAGACAACTCTTAACCTTGTCTTAAGCCCAAGTTATCTCAAGACAACTCTTAAAAGATAACCGAAATATAAACAAGAATGGAAGCAAGAATGCTAATCTTGATTCTTGATTAATGAATGAGAAATATACAAAATTCGGAGCATATCTTTTGCTCACAAATAATGGGCTGTATTTATAGTATTTAGATAGCCTTATCCTGATTCAACTAGTACTTAGGTTCCTTATCCACTTAGGATATGTTTTCCTAAGTCAACAAGGTTTTCTAACACAACTAAAACATTATCAAGATAGACCTTATCCCAATGTTTCCTAATCCTACTAGGATTCTTGGTCTGTCTTGATTTCCTACTTAGACTAGAATTCCTACTTTGACTAAATCTTTTTGTCCTTATCTTATCTCTTCTCCTACAGCTGCTGACCTTCATCTTGGTGTTTCCTTCTAGGATTAGGACTTCCACATGGTGTGTCCTTTCCATTCCAAGACTCTCTCTTTGACGTGATTATCTTGTTGAAGTCAAACCTGCCATGACATCCTGCTGCTGCTGGAGTTCTTCATGCCGTCCATGTTCTTCTCCTGCTCGGATTGTGTCCTGCCAATGCTGGTGTTCTTCTTGGCTTGGATTTCTGCAGTCAATTAGGACAGTCAGAACCTGGCCATGCTTCACTGCATGCTGCATGCAAGCTTGTTGCCCGCACTTTCTGGCCTGTTGCTGCCTCTCTTGCTGCTTGGCGCCTCGCGTGCATTTGCTCGTGCTCCCTTTGCTGCCTAAGGTCCTCAGCAGTTGGGCAGTGTGCAGGATGAACTTTCTGAAGCGACCAAAAAATCCCATGGCCCAGCAGAGCTTCGGGCGCATTCAGCAGTGCACAGGATGATCTTCTGGGAATGAACAGAACATCCCTATGGGTGCGGCAGAGGGGTCAGACATGTTTGTTAGTGAACAGGACAAACTTCTGGGTGCGACTGCTACATCATCGCAGGCATGGCAGCAGTGTGGGGAACGTTTGCCAGAGCGCGGGATGAACTTTCAGGAGCAACTGGAACATCCCAGCGGGTGCGGCAGAGGCTTCGGGCACGTTGGGTAGTGCATGGTTTGAACTTCCGGGAGTGACTGGAATATCCTTGTGGGCCTGGCAGAGGCATTGGGCATGATCAACAATGCACAGGACAAACTTCTGGGAATGACCAGAATATTCCCGTAGGTGCAGCAGTGGTATCGGGCACATTTTGCAGTGGGATGAACTTCGGATCATCCCTGCGGGCACGGCAGAGGTTCGGGCGTGTTTCAGGAGTGTGCCAGATGAACTCCTAGGAGTGACCGGAACATCCCCATTAGTGTGGCAGAGGCTTCGAGCATGTTGGGCAGTGCATGACACAAACATCCAGGAGCGACCGAAACATTGCTGCTGGCTCGGCAGAGGCTTCGGGCGAGTTGGGCAGCATGCAAGATGAACTTAGGAGACCGACCTGAACATCTCCCTGGCCACAGTAGCAGCATTGGACATATTCAGCAGTGTGCAGGACAAACTTTTGGGAGTGACCGGAACATCCCCGTGGCACAATAGAGGCTTCAGGGGGGCTGGTAGTGCACGTGACGAACTTCCGAGAGTGACCAGAACATGCCTGCAGGCATGGCTAAGGCTTTGGGTGCTTTCAACAGTGTGAGGGACGAAATTCCTGGAACAACCAGAACATCCCCGTGGCATGGCAAAGGCTTCGGGTGGGTTGGGCAGTGCGTGGGACAAACTTCCGTGAGTGACCAGAACATGCCCACAGGTACAGCTAAGGCATCGGATGCATTCAGCAGTGTTTGGGATGAACTTCCGGGAGTGACCGGAACATCCCAGCTTGTGTGGCAGAGGCATTGCCCGCATTGGTCAGTGGACAGGATGAATTTCCAAGAGTGACCGGAACAACTCCGCCGGCACGGCAGAGGCGTCAAGCGCATTCACCAGTGCACAGGACGAACATCTGGGAGTGACTGGAATATCCCAACGGGTGCAGCAGTGGTGTCGGGTGCGTACGGCAGTGCTTGGGATGAACTACTGGGAGCGACCAGAACAACCCCGTAGGCATGGCAGAGGTGTTGGGCCTGTTCAGAACTACACGGGACGATCTTCTGGGAAACACCCGAACATCCCCATGGGTGCAGCAGTAGAGGCTTCGGGCACATTAAACAGTGCATGGGACAAACTTCCGGGAGTGACCAGAACATCGCGGTCGGTGTGGCAGAGGCATTGGGCTTATTTGGCAGTGTGTGGGATAAATTTCTGGGAGTGACCGGAACATCCCCAAGGGCATGCCTGAGGTGTCGGCCACGATCTGCCGGGGGCGGCGCAAACTTCCTGGAGCAACTATAACATCCCATCAGGCACAGCAGAGGCACTGGGTGCATTCGGCAGTGCACGGAAAAAACTTCCGGGAGCGACCAGAACATTGCAGCGGGTGCGGCAGAGGCATCGGACACATTCGGCAGTGCATGGGACAAACTTCCGAGAGCGACCTCAACATTCCCCTGGGCACGGCAGTGTCGTTGGACATGTTCGGCAGTGCATGGGATGAACTAATGGGAGTGACCAGAACATCCTGCAGGCATGGCAGAAGTTTTAGGTGCATTAGGCAGTGCATGGTATGAACTTCTGGGAGGCATTGGAACATCCCTGCAGGTATGGCTGAAGCATCAGGCACATTTGGCAGTGCGCAGGAGGAACTTCTGGGTGCGACTGGAACATCCCTGCGGGTGCGGCAAAGACATCTGGTGTATTCGGCAGTGTGCGGAACAAACTTTTGATAGTGACCGGAAAACCCCCACAGGCTCAGCAGATGCGTTGGACATAATCAGTAGTGCGCGGGAGGAACTATGGCGAGCAACTGGAACATATGTGCGGGTGCGGCAGTGGCATAGGGCCCATTCGGCAGTGCGCGGGACAAACTTCTGACATCGACCGGAACATCCCCATGGGCGTGGCAGTGATGACAGACGTATTTGGCAGTGTGCGGGATGAACTTCTAGGAGCCACTGGAACATCCCTGGGTGTGGCACCGGTGTTGGACACATTGGCTGTGTGTAGGATGAACTTCCAGGAGCGACCAGAACATCCCTGCAGGTGTGACAGCATCATTGGGCGCACTTGGCAGTGCACAGGACATTCTTCCTGGAAAGACTGGAACATCCCCGCAGGCATGGCAGAGGCATTGGTCACTTGGCCATGCATGGATGAACTTCCGGAGCAACTAGTACATCCCCGCGGGCGCGGCAGAGGCTTCGGTCGCATTTGGCAGTGCATGGGACGAACTTCAGGGGGTCGACAGGAACATTCCCGTGGGCACTGCAGCAGCGTCGGATTCATTTGGAAGTGATTGGAGAAATTTCTGGGAGCAACTGGAACATCCCATGGGCGCGGCAGGTGTCGGACGTGTTCAGCAGTGCGCAGACGAACTTCCAGAAGCAACGGAACATCCCCACTGGCACAGCAGAGGCTTTGGGTGCACTTGGCAGAACGCGGGATGAACTTCTGGGAGCGACCAGAACATCCCCGCAGGAGCAGCAGCGGCGTTCAGTACAATCGGCAGTGCACGGAACAAACTTCCGAGATCGACCAGAACATCCCCTCGGGTGAGTCTGAGGCTTTGGGTGTGTTGGGCAGTGCACAAGATGAACTTCCAGAAGTGACTGGAACATCTCCATAGGTGCGGCAAGGACTTTTGGGCACGTTGAGCAGTGTGCAGGATGAACTTCCTGTAGTGACCGGAACATCCCTGAGGGAGCTGTAGATGCATCGGGTGTGTTCAGTAGTACGCAGGGCTGACTTCCGAGTGTGACCAGAACATCCTCACGGGCATGGCAAAGATGTCAGGTGCATGGGACAGTGCGTGGGACAAGCTTCCGGGAGCGACTGAAACATCCCCACGGGCTCAGCAATGGTGCCGGGTGCATTTGGCAGTGCGCGGGACGAACTTCTGGGAGTGACCAGAATATACCCACGGGCTTTGCAGGGGCATCAGACATGTTCGCCAGTACTAGGGGTGAACTTCCAGGAGCGACTGGAATATCCCTGCAGGCATGGCAGAGGCTACGGGCGTGCTTGGCTGTGAGAGGGATGAACTTCCGGGAGTGGCCGGAGCATCCCTGCGGCTGTGGCAACGGCATCAAACATGTTCTGCAGTGCATGGGATGAACTACTGGGATGACCAAATTATCCCTGGAGGCAGTAGTGGCATTGTGCAAGTTTGTCAGTTCGTGGGATGAACTTTTGGGAGCGACCAGAACATCCCTGTGGGCACGGCAGAGGCATCATGCGCATTCAGCAGTGTGTGGGACGAACATCTGGGAGCGACCGGATCATCCCCGCCGGGCATGGCTGCTGCATCAAATATGTTCGGCAGTGCACTAGATGAACTTTCCGGACCTACCGGAACATACCTGAGGGCATGGCAAAGGCTTCAGGCACATCCAGTAGTGCACGAGACGAACTTCCAATAGCACTAGAACATCCCCACGGGCGCAGCAGAGTCATCAGACGTGTTCTGCAGTGCTCGGGACGAACTTCTGGGAGCTACCAAAAATTCCCCACAGGTGCGGCAATGGCATCAGACGCATTTGGCAGTGCTCAGGACAACTTCCGGAGGTGATGGGAACATCTCTGAAGGTGTGGCAGACGCTTCTGGGCGTGTTCGGCCGTGCGTGCTGGGATGAAGTTCCGGGAGTGACCGGAACATCTCCGTGGGCAAGGCAACGGCGTTAAATACATTCGGCAATGCATGGGATTAATTTCCTGAACCTACCGGAACATACTTGAGGGCGCGGCAGACGCTTCGGGCACATTTGGCAGTGCATGGAGTAAACTTCCGGGAGTGACCGGAACATCCCCACGGGTGCGGCAGAGGCGTCAGACAAATTTGGCAGTGCTGGGATGAACGTCCAGGAGCTACCAAAAATTCCCTACCGGCACGGCAGTGGCATTGGCAGTGCATGGGGACAAACTTTTCTGGGGTGCTGGAACATCTCAACAGGCGTGGCAGAGGCTTCGGACGTGTTCGGCCATGTGTGGGACGAAGTTCCAGGAGCGACCGGAATATCCCTGAAGGTACGGCAGTGGCATCGGATGCATTCAGTAGTGCGTGGGACGAGCTTCTTGGAGGGACTGGAACATTCCTGTGCGCGCTGGTGCCAGCTTCGGATGTGTTCGTCAGTGCGGGGTACGAACTTCTGGCAGCGACCAGAACATCTTCGCATGCACTGCAGAGGCATCATGTGCGTTTCGCAGTGTGCAGGTCGAACTTCCAGTAGTGACCAGAACTCAGTTGATAAAGTTATAAGTAGCTCCACTATCTATCAATGCTAAAACGTTTTTTCCATTAATGGTTGTGAATAACCTCATGGCAGTAGGCTTGGTGGTTACCCCTACTGCATGCAAGTTGATTTTGCCTTCTTTCGCATGATCTGGGGAGTGTTCTGACTCTGCTTCCTACTTGCTGTCCATGTGGCTGTCTTGTTCTTCCTCGCTGCTTTCCTCGTGCTTTTCATCACTTACTACCTCAATGATGTTGAACAGCCCTTTCTTGCACTTGTAGCCAACTTGCCACTTATCGTTGCACCTAAAACATAGGTCTCTTTTGATCCTCCTGTTGATTTCTTCGGTGGATAGTTTGAGAGGGTCCTTTGTTTTTTGGGGTGCTGTCTTACTTGATAAGGGTGCCTTACCTAGTTTGTCCGAGGGTTTGATGACCTTGGTTGTGCTGCAAGTGATGCTTCTCCCATCATTGATGAGTCTTGCTAACCGAATGCACTGAGTGAGAGAGTTTGGATCCTCTCTCTTAGCCAAGGTACAAGGCTGTCTCGAAAAGTGCCAATGAGTGCACTACCTGGCCAATGTCCTACCAGGTCGGCCAATCTCTTGAATTCTTCAAGGTAGCTTTCTAGAGATCCCTCTTGCCTTATCTTGGCAAGCTGTCCCTTGTAGTTTGTCATGCTAGATGGGCCAAATCTGTTCACTAGCTCTTGTGTGAACCTTGTCCAGCCTATCCTTCTCCCTGCTCAGCCATAGGTGGCCTTAAGCCAATGCCATCATTAGTTGGCTCTCCCACATAGGTGATAGGATGCAAACTCAGCCCTTTCACCTCTTTCAATACCTTGTTTCTCAAAGTAAAATTCAGCCTTGATTTTTACCTCAGGCCATGTGTAATGGCTTGGGCTGTCGTAGTGCAAATCTTCCCTGCTTGGGGTGTGCCATGGTTCTGCCTCAGGGTGATTCCACACCCTTCTTGGTTGCCATGATGCGGGCCTTCTGTCTAGCACCTCCTCATTGTCGCTATAATCATTGTAGCGATCATGGGGCAGGTGTTCGTTTGGTGAAGTCTCCCTTCTGCTTTCCAAACTTGTGCACCTTTTCCCCCTTTTTTGATAGGGAAGTTGCTCCTGGTAAGATTCTTCCTTGTGCACTTGGTGCTGTGTAATTTCGAATTAAAGCCTCCTAGACGTTTGTGGTAGGTGGCTGTTTCTGCCTGGCTCGGTTTGGACTTGTTTTCCAGCCACTCGGGGGGTGTCTCTCTTCAACTATTCAAGAGAATGAATGATGGATGATAGTTGGCATTTTATATCACCTACTTGGTCATGGATTGCATTCCAGTTCCTCTCCAAGGCATGGATTCTTCCGTAGTTGGTGACTAAGAAATCTTCCCCGGTCTGTTCCTGTGGTGCAGGTGAATGCTGCCGAGATGACATGGTAACCTTGATGCCTTACAATTGACTGGTGTCTGTGTTGCTGTCTCAACTAGAGCACTAATTTGTTGGGATGATCATGCTACCTCTCAACTAGTGATTGTGCTAATTTCCCAATGAGAGCACCAATTTGTTGGGCTTCTGATTTTTTTCCCCAACTTTTCTACACCTTAGTGATCAGCACGCCTACTAAAATCCTTCCTAACTTAGTATCTCGTTTGATTCTTGAGTTCTTTCTTTAGATTTACATCCCCTAAGCTATCCTTTGGTAATAACTACTATATAAATGATATGTTGGATAGGCAAGACAACTCTTAAACCTATCATAACTTGCCTTGGTTGAAGAAGACAACTCTTAACTTCAACCTAAGCTCTGAAGCAAGGAAGACAACTCTTAATGTTGTCTTAAGCCCAAGTTATCTCAGGAAAACTCTTAAAAGATAACCGAAAACATAAACAAGAATGTGAGCAAGCATGCTAAGCTTTGATTCTTGATTCTTGAATGAGAAATAACAAAATTTGGAGCATATGTCCTCCTCACAAATAATGGGCTGTGTTTATAGTCCTAAGACAGTCTTATCCTAATTTAACCAGTACTTAGGTTCCTTATCCACTTAGGATATGTTTTTCTAAGTCAACAAGCTTTTCTAAGTCAACTAAAACATTATCAAGATAAACCTTATCCCCTTATTTCCTAAGCCTACTAGGATTCTTGGTCTTTCTTGAATTCCTACTAAGACTAGAATTCCTACTTTGACTAAGTCCTTCTATCCTTATCTTCTTTCCTACAGCTGCTGACTTCTTCTTTGTCATTTCCTTCTTGGATTTGACTTCTGCTGTGGCATCCTTCCTCTCCAAGACTTCTCTTTGGCATGGTCATCTTGCTGAAGTAAACCTTTCAAGATGTTCTGCTGCTGTTGGAGTTCTTCACGCTGTCACTCTCCTTCTCCTGCTCAGATTGCTTCCTGCGTGTCCTGCTAATGCTGGTCTTCTTCTTGGCTTTGATTTCCACAATTGATTAGGACTGAGTCAGAACCTGGCCGTGCTTCACTGCTTGCTGCGTACAAGCTTGTTGCGCGCACTATCTGGCCTGTTTGCCTGGCGCCTTGCGCACATTCTCTCATGCTCCCTTTGCCTCCTAAGGTCCTCAACACGAATGCACTCGATGCCTCTGCCACACCCACAGGGATGTTCTTGTTGTTCTTGGATGTTCATCCTATGCACTGGTGAACCAGTCCAACACTGCTTCCAGACTCGCTGATGGAAGTTTGTCCCAAGCACTGCCGAATGCGTCCGACATATCTGGCGAGCCCATGGAGATTTTGTGGATGCCCCTTGAAGTTTGTTCCATGCACTGCCCAATGCGCCTGAAGCCTCTGCCGCCCAGCAGTCATGTTCTTGCCACTACCAGAAACTCGTCTTGTGCACGGCCAAATGCACCCGACGTCTTTGCCACGCTTGCAGGAACATTTTGATTACTCCCTAAAGTTCATCCTGTGCACTGGCCAACAGGCCCAAAGCCTCTACTGCACCCATGGGGATGTTCTAGTTGCTCCCAGAAGATTGTCCCGCCACTGTTGAATGCGCCTGATGCCTCTGCCATGCCCACGGGCATATCTTTCAATTTAAAAAACTAGCCGTTATTTCGTCCTTTAGTAGTTAGCTTGAATTGGGCTTTGGGCTTGATATGGGTATCCATAGATCAATCCAAGAGTTATTTGGGCTTTTCATCTTCACCCTCAATCTCTTCATCTTTAACACTCCCCCTCAAGTTGGACTTGTACAAATTGAAGAAGTTCAACTTGGAACTCACCTTAAGAAGTTGTTGATGAGTACATGGTTTGGTGAATATATCCGCAAGTTGATCTTCACTCTTCACATAAGGCATGTTGATCACTTTGCTCAAGTACTTTTCTCTTGTGAAGTGACAATCAACTTCGATGTGCTTGGTCCTCTCATGGAACACCGGATTAGATGCAATGTGTGTTGCTGCCTTGTTATCACAGTACATGTCTATAGGTGTTTCAACTGAAAATCCTAAGTCTTCCACTAATGATTTTATCCAAACCAATTCACTCGTAGTAGATGCCATAGCTCTATATTCAGCTTCTGCACTCGATCTTGCAACTACACTTTGCTTCTTGCTTTTCCAAGTCACCAAATTACCTCCCACGAATGTGCAATAACCAGTGGTTGATCTTCTGTCCTCGAAGTTACCGGCCCAATCCGCATCTGTGTAAGCACATATCTTGTGGTGGCCATTTCTTCTCATCAAGATTCCTTGCCCCGGTGCATGTTTTATGTACCTTAAAATTCTACTCACCATTTCCATGTGTATATTCTTTGGGCATGACATGTGTTGACTTACCTGTTGCACAGAAAAAACAATATCAGGTCGTGTAATAGTTAAATATATAAGCTTACCTACAAGTCTTTGATAAAGCTTGATGTCCTTGTATGGCTCCTCCTTGTCATGTTCGTTTTCATGCTTGTTATCCTCTTTCTTCCTTCTTAGTGCCTCCATAGGTGTCACAGCTGGCTTTGCTCCAAGTTTTCCTGTCTCACTTAACAAATCAAGAACATATTTTCTTTGGGATAGAAATAGCCCTTCATTGGAATAAGCGATTTCTATACCTAGAAAATATCGTAAGTTTCCCAAATCTTTAACATCAAATGCAGACTTCAAATATGTTTTAATGCTCTTAATGCCATTAATGTCACAACCGGTGATGATAATATCATCCACATAAATAAGAACAATGGTAGATCCCTCACTTGAGTGCTTAATAAATAAGGAATGATCAGCATCACTCACTTTAAAATTTTGAGAACACAATGCATTATGCAACTTATTATACCATGCTCTTGGTGATTGCTTTAATCCATATATGGCTTTCTTCAATTTGCAAACATGTGTATTTGGAACCATAACATCATATCCTTGAGGTAAACTCATGTAAACCTCTTCCTCTAACTCTCCTTGCAAGAAAGCATTCTTCACATCCATTTGATGTAAATCCCAATTATAATTAGCCGCTAAGGAGAGAAGCACCCTAATAGTGTTCATTTTTGCAACTGGTGCAAAAGTTTCTGTATAGTCTAAGCCGTAGGTTTGAGTGAAGCCTTTGGCCACTAACCTAGCCTTATGTTTGTCCAAGGTTCCATCACTATTTAACTTAGTCTTATACACCCATTTGCATCCTACAACCTTCTTTCCCAAAGGTAAAGGTACTAATTCCCATGTATTATTTTTAACTAAAGCATCCAATTCCTCTTGCATGGCTTGTCTCCAAACTGATAATTCTCTAGCTTCCTTAAAGTTATTTGGATCTTTAATGGTGTCTACTTTAGTTAAAAAGGCTCTAAAACTCTCTTTTACATTTCCTAAGGTGTAGTAGTGGTCAAGAGGGTGTGCGATTACTTTGTTACCGTGGAAAAACACTCTTTTCTTCATCCAATCCGATGAAGATTGTCGAATTCTTTGAGATCTTCTAAGTGGGGGATTTTGGCCTTGCATAGGTGCAACATGCTCCCCCTCACTTCGTATACTAATAGATGGTCCATCTTGGTTACTAGATAATGATTCTATTTGAACATTCGAATGTTCATCCCTATGTATTTCATTTTGCTCTCCCTCGTTTCTAGTCTACAAGAAGATAACGGTAAATCTTCACGTACTTCACTAGGTGAATGTGCATTTAGATTTTCATTGCTAGTTTCACCCTCATTAGACTCTTGATCTTGTGATTCTATGTTATCACCACTCAATTGTAGGTCATGGTTGCCTAGTACATCACTAGATGGTGGTATATACTTGTGTATTATGGCTAAAGGAAGTGGATCATCAACTTCACCTTTTCCATTACCAATGCTATGAAAATATGAGTCATTTTCTACGAAAGTAACATTTCTAGAGATATACTTGTCCTTAGTTAAGGGATTATAGCACCTATAACCCTTAGTATCCACACAATAACCTAAAAAGATGCATTTAATGCTTCTTTCACTTAATTTATCTCTTGAATGACTTGGCATATGTACATAACATACACATCCGAAAATTCTAAGATAGGACAAGTTTGGTTGGGTACTATAAGCAATCTCAATTGGTGTCTTTCCTTTCAGTACCATGGATGGTGTTCGGTTAATAAGATGTGTCGCTGTGAGAATAGCTTCCCCCCAAAACTCTCTAGGTACATTGTGATAGAACATCATAGTTCTTGCCACCTCTAAAATATGCCTATTCTTACGTTCAGCCACTCCATTTTGTTCTGGAGTGTAAGGACAAGTAGTTTGGTGAACAATTCCTTTACTAACTAAAAACTCTTTAAACAAGTTGTTCACATACTCTCCTCCATTATCAGTTCTCAACACCTTAACTTTCTTATCGAATTGGTTTTCAATCAATATTACAAACTCTCTGAAACAACAAAAAACCTCAGATTTTCTTTTAATAAGATAAATCCATGTATACCTAGATTTATGATCTATAAAAGTTACAAAATATTTGAAGCCCTTATGAGATAGAGTGGGAGAAGTCCACAAATCAGAATGTACCAAAGCAAATAAATCATTATATTCATGATGAGATTGTACAAAAGGTATCTTAGTTTGTTTTCCTAAAATACAAGAACTACAATCTTTGATCTTATCAAATTTCAAAGTTAGGAACTAATTTTTGCAAAATATGACTAGGAGGATGCCCTAATCTAGCATGCCAAAGTTCTTGGATTTTGCTGCTATCTACTTTAAAGGCTTTGCTTGAATCTTCCAAAACATACAGCCCATTTTTCTCTCTTCCCTCACCAATCAATTGTCCGGTCTTGATGTCCTGAAATGTTACTTTATTAGGTTCAAATATAACATAACAATCTAAATCTTTAGTAATTCTACTTACGGACAACAAATTTGAAGAAAAACATGGCATATAAAGACCTTTAGTATGCTTAGACAAAATATTCAAGTGTCCTAAACCACTAATCGGTATATCTTTTCCATTAGCTATACTCACCCTTTTATCCTTTCCTATAGACTCAATTTTAGAAGCTAAATTTTTACTTCTAAACATGTGATTTGTAGCACCCGAGTCTATAACCCAAGGATCAATATTTAAAGATAAATTAGAGATCAAACCTTGAGAGGCGTTTGGCCTTTGACATTGAAGGAACTTTGCAAATTGCTCAATGAGATTTGTGGACAAGTTTGCCTCTGATTTGTGGTTTAATTCTTCTGAAATTTTGGCTTTATTCTCCTTCTTCAAGTGAGGATGAAGCTCAAAACATTTATCCTTGTTATGCCCAAACTTTCCACAATGATCACAAAACCTACAATTTCTTTTGATGTGTCCTAGTCTTCCACATCTTTCACATTTGATGGTTTTGCTTTCTTTCAACCCTTGTGTTACCATTGCTGCTTCTTTTGCCTCCGCAAATGCACCTTTCTCAATTTTAGGCTCATCTCTATCAAACGCTTCTCTAGCCATCAATTCCCTATCCACAATATTCACCACATCATCATATGGTGGCATCTCCTTATTCCTTAGAATTTGATTCCTAAGGTCCCCAAAACTAGGCCCCAATCCTGCCAAGAGGAAACAAACAAGATCTTCATTGGCCCTTTTCTCCAATTCTTCCTCATTGGTAGTAATCGGCCTCAAACACTCCAATTCATCCCATGCTTCCTTGATTTTGTTGGAGTAGGAAAGGAAATCACTTCCATTCATCTTGGCATTTGTGATGATTTCCCTCAACTCATAGACTTTTAAGAGATTACCTTGATTTCCGAACCTTCTAGCAAGTGCATTCCAAAGGTCTTTGGCAGTTTTGGCTTTGTTGAAGGCACCAACCAAGGATTGATCAATGGAGTTGATAATCCAAGTAATGACAAGATTATCAACATATCTCCATTCAGCATATTCTTTATCTCCCACCTTAGGTTGATTAATTTCTCCATCAACAAATCCCAGAACTCTCATGCCCAGTAAGGCCCTTGTCGCATTCGTCACCCATGTAGAGTAATTCCTTCCATTTAGAGGAAAGGTAGTAAGCTTAGTGGTGATTTTGTAGTCGGAATCAACATTGAAAAAATTCTCTCTCTTGGCAGAACTACTTCCCACTTGTGCTGCCATTTTAATTTCAGCAACTTGGCCTTGCACAATGGAGATTGATCACACAACCAAGAGAGAGTAAAAAATAAAGGAGAGATGATGAAATGAGCTCCCTAAATGCAACCTTGCTCTGATACCATGTTGATAAATAGAATTTGAATGTGTTTAGCTCACAATTTCAAAGATTCAACATAAACAAATAAAAAATGCAAGTAGAGAGAAAATAGATGAAGAGAGAAAATTGAAGAGCTTTTGTATTCTATCTCCAAATATTTACACAGCTTGGGTTTTTATATACAACATCCTAACGGCTAGGTACAAGCTTACTTTACTTTTCTAACAGCTAGGTACAACACATAACAGCATATCTTTCAATTTAAAAAACTAGCCGTTATTTCGTCCTTTAGTAGTTAGCTTGAATTGGGCTTTGGGCTTGATATGGGTATCCATAGATCAATCCAAGAGTTATTTGGGCTTTTCATCTTCACCCTCAATCTCTTCATCTTTAACAGTTATATGCTGTACCTAGCTGTTAGAAAAGTAAAGTAAGCTTGTACCTAGCCGTTAGGATGTTGTATATATAAACCCAACATGTGTAAATATTTTGCGATAGAATAAAAAGCTATTCATTTTTCTCTCTTCATGCATTTTCTCTCTACTTGCATTTTTACTTGGTTTATGTTGAATCTTTGAAATTGTGAGCTAAACACATTCAGATTCCATTTATCAACATGGTATCAGAGCAAGGTTGCATCTAGAGAGTTCCTTTTAGCATCTCTCTTTTATTTTTACTCTCTCTTGGTTGTGTGATCAATCTCCATTGTGCAAGGCCAGGTTGCTGAAATTAAAATGGCAGCACAAGTGGGAAGTAGTTCTGCCAAGAGAGAGAATTTTTTCAATGTTGATTCCGACTACAAAATCACCACTAAGCTTACCACCTTTCCTCTAAATGGAAGGAATTACTCTACATGGGTGACGAATGCGACAAGGGCCTTACTGGGCATGAGGGTTCTGGGATTTGTTGATGGAGAAATTAGTCAACCTAAGGTGGGAGATAAAGAATATGTTGAATGGAGATATGTTGATAATCTTGTCATTACTTGGATTATCAACTCCATTGATCAATCCTTGGTTGGTGCCTTCAACAAAGCCAAAACTGCCAAAGACCTTTGGAATGCACTTGCTAAAAGGTTCGGAAATCAAGGAAATCTCTTAAAAGTCTATGAGTTGAGGGAAATCATCACAAATGCCAAGATGAATGGGAGCGATTTCCTTTCCTACTCCAACAAAATCAAGGAAGCATGGGATGAATTGGAGTGTTTGAGGCCGATTACTACCAATGAGGAAGAATTGGAGAAAAGGGCCAATGAAGATCTTGTTTGTTTCCTCTTGGCAGGATTGGGGCCTAGTTTTGGGGACCTTAGGAATCAAATTCTAAGGAATAAGGAGATGCCACCATATGATGATGTGGTGAATATTATGGATAGGGAATTGATGGCTAGAGAAGCGTTTGATAGAGATGAGCCTAAAATTGAGAAAGGTGCATTTGTGGGGACAAAAGAAGTAGCAATGGTAACACAAGGGTTGAAAGAAAGCAAAACCATCAAATGTGAAAGATGTGGAAGACTAGGACACATCAAAAGAAATTGTAGGTTTTGTGATCATTGTGGAAAGTTTGGGCATAACAAGGATAAATGTTTTGAGCTACAAATCACATGTTTAGAAGTAAAAATTGAGTCTATAGGAAAGGATAAAAGGGTGAGTATAGCTAATGGAAAAGATATACCAATTAGTGGTTTAGGACACTTGAATATTCTGTCTAAGCATACTAAAGGTCTTTATATGCCATGTTTTTCTTCAAATTTGTTGTCCGTAAGTAGAATTACTAAAGATTTAGATTGTTATGTTATATTTGAACCTAATAAAGTAACATTTCTGGACATCAAGACCGGACAATTGATTGGTGAGGGAAGAGAGAAAAATGGGCTGTATGTTTTGGAAGCTTCAAGCAAAGCCTTTAAAGTAGATAGCAGCAAAATCCAAGAACTTTGCCATGCTAGATTAGGGCATCCTCCTAGTCATATTTTGCAAAAATTAGTTCCTAACTTGAAATTTGATAAGATCAAAGATTGTAGTTCTTGTATTTTAAGAAAACAAACTAAGATACCTTTTGTACAATCTTGTCATGAATATAATGATTTATTTGCTTTGGTACATTATGATTTGTGGACTTCTCCCACTCTATCTCATAAGGGCTTCAAATATTTTGTAACTTTTATAGATCATAAATCTAGGTATACATGGATTTATCTTCTTAAAAAGAAATCTGAGGTTTTTTGTTGTTTTAGAGAGTTTGTAATATTGATTGAAAACCAATTTGATAAGAAAGGTAAGGTGTTGAGAACTGATAATGGAGGATAGTATGTGAAAAACTTGTTTAAAGAGTTTTTAATTAGTAAAGGAATTGTTCACCAAACTACTTGTCCTTACACTCCAGAACAAAATGGAGTGGCTAAACGTAAGAATATACATATTTTAGAGGTGGCAAGAACTATGATGTTCTATCACAATGTACCTAGAGAGTTTTGGGGGGAAGCTATTCTCACAGTGACACACCTTATTAATCGAACACCATCCATGGTACTGAAAGGAAAGACACCAATTGAGATTGCTTATAGTACCCATCCAAACTTGTCCTATCTTAGAATTTTTGGATGTGTATGTTATGTACATATGCCAAGTCATTCAAGAGATAAATTAAGTGAAAGAAGCATTAAATGCATCTTTTTAGGTTATTGTGTAGATACTAAGGGTTATAGGTGCTATAATCCCTTAACTAAGAACAAGTATATTTCTAGAAATATTAAACCTATCACAACTTGCCTTGGTTGAAGAAGACAACTCTTGACTTCAACTTAAGCTCTTAAGCAACGAAGACAACTCTTAAAAGATAACCAAAATATGAAGAAGAATGGAAGCAAGAATGCTAACCTTGATTCTTGATTAATGAATGAGAAATATACAAAATTTGGAGCATATGTTCTGCTCACAAATAATGGGCTGTATTTATAGTATTAGACAGCCTTATCCTAATTCAACTAGTACTTAGGTTCTTTATCCACGTAGGATATGTTTTCCTAAGTCAACAAGGTTTTCTAATACAACTAAAATATTATCAAGATAGACCTTATCCCAATGTTTCTTAATCCTACTAGGATTCTTGGTCTTTCTTGAATTCCTACTTAGACTAGAATTCCTACTTTGACTAAATCTTTCTGTCCTTATCTTATCTCTTCTCCTACAGCTGCTGACCTTCATCTTGCCATTTCATTCTAGGATTAGGACTTCCATTATGGCGTTTCCTTCCATTCCAAGACTTCTCCTTGTTGTGAACATCTTGCTGAAGTCAAACCTGCCATGACGTCCTGCTGCTCAGATTGATTCATGCGTGTCCTGCCAATGCCAGTGTTCTTCTTGGCTTGGTTTCTGCAGTCAATTAGGACTGAATCAGAACCTGGCCATGCTTCACTACTTGCTGTGTGCATGTTTGTTGCGTGCACATTTTGGCCTGTTTCTGCCTCTCTTGCTGCTTGGTGCATTGCGCTCATTCGCTCAACTTCCTTTGCCTCCTAAGGTCCTCAACACCAACACACCGGAATCCTGTAATGCATCTGGGGGGATGTTCCAGCAGCTCCTGGAAGTTTGTTCCATGCACTGCCAAATGTGCAAGATGGCTGTGGGGATGTTCAAGATGCTTTCGAAAGTTTGTCCCGCACGCTTCCAAATGTGGGTGCAGTAGCAGTGTCGGGCGCATTCAGCAGTGTGCGGGGTGAACCTTCAGAAGTGAACAAAAAATCCCCGCGTGCTCGGTAGAGGCTTCGGACGCTTTCAGAAGGGCTTGGAATGAACTTTTGGGAGCAAGTGAACATCCCTGCGGGCAAAGCATAGGTGTCAGGCAGGGTCAGCAGTGCATGGGACAAACTTCCGGGAGCGACCGACGTCCCCGTGGGTACATTTGGCTGTGCATTGGGTGCATTTGGCAGTGCTGGGGACGAACTTTGGGGAGTGCCCAGAACATCCCCGCGGGCATGGCAGTGGGGTTGTACATTTGGCAGTGTGCAGGATGAACTTCTGGGAGTGACCGGAACATCCCCGCGTGCACTGCAGAGGCGTCAAGTGTGTTCGGCAATGCGTGGGATGAACTTTTGAGGCTACCGCAACATCCCCATGGGTGCAGCAGAGCCTTCAGTTGCATTGGGCAGTGCACGGGACGAACTACCAGGAGCAATTGGAACATCCCTATGGGCACAACAGTGGCATCCTGCGCATTGTGCAGTGAGTGGGACAAACTTCCGGGAGTGATCAGAACATCCGCGCAGGTGTGGCAGAGTTGTCAGGTGTGTTCTGCAGTGCTCGGGATGAACTTCCGCGAGTGACCAGAACATCCCCACTGGAGCAGCAGAGGCATCGAGCTCATTCGGCAGCATGCGAGACGAACTTCCAGGAGTTATCGGAACATCCCCACGGGCACAGAAGCGGCATCAGGTGCATTTATCAGTGCACGAGATGAACACCAGGAGCAACTGAAAAATCTCCACTGGCTCGGCAGAGGCATCGGATGAGTTCGGCAGTGCTCAGGATGAAATTCCAATAGCAACTGGAACAACATGCAGCCTGGTAGTGGTGCCAGACACGTTTGGCAGTGCACGGAATGAACTACCAAGAGAAGCCAGAACAACATCGTGGGCACGGCAGCAGCGTTGGGCACGTTTGGCAGTGCTCGGGATGAATTTCTGGGAGAAACCATAAAATCCCCACGAGCTCAGCGGAGGCATTGGGTGCATTCAGTAGTGCATGGGACGAACTTCCGAGAGTGACCTGAATATCCCCGCAGGCTCGGCAGAGGCATAGGATGCGTTCAGCAGTGGAACATCTCCATGGGTGCGGCAGAGGTGTCTGTCGCATTTGGCAATGTGCGGGACGAAATTCTGGGAGTGACCAGAATATCCTCGTGAGCACAGCAGAGGCTTCGGGCATGTTAGGCAGTGAACGGGATGAACTTTCGGAAGTGGCCCGAAAATCCCTGTGGGCTCAGCAGAGGCATCAGGCACATTCGGCAGAGCTCAGGACAAATTTCCGGTAAAGACCGGAACATGCCCGTTGGCACAGCAGAGGATTCGAACGTGTTGGCCAGTGTGCAGGACGAACTTCTCTGAGCAACTAGAACATCCCCGCGGGCATGGGAAAGGCATTGGGTGAGTTCGGCAGTGTGCAGGACGAACTTGCTGGAGTGACCGGAACATCCCCGCGGCTGTGGCAGCAGTGTTGGTCGCGTTTGGCAGTGTGTGGGATGAACTTTGGAAGTGTCTTGAACATCCCCATAGGCAAGTCAGCAGCATTGGGCACGTTTGGCAATGCACAGTATGAACTTCCAGGAGCAAGCAGAACATCCTGGCAGACGCGGCAACGATCTTGGGTGCGTTTGGCGCACGGGACGAACTTTTGGGAGTAGCCAAAAAATCCTTGTGGGCTCAACAGAGGCATCGGATGCATTCGGCAGTGCTCAGGATGAGATTGTGGAAGCGACTAGAATATCCCTTCAGGCGCAGCAGAGGCGTCGGACACATTCAGTTGTACGTGGGAAGAACTTTCAGGTGCAACCAGAGCATTCCCGGTGACATGGCAGTGGCATTGGGCGTGTTGGGCAGTGCGCGTGAGGAACTTTGAGGAGTGACTGGAACATCCCCACGGGCACGGCAGAGGCTTTGGGCGTGTTGGGCAGCACATGGGATGAACTTCTAGGAGTGACTAGAACATCCCAGCGGATGCAGCAGTGGTGTCGGATGCATTCGTCAGTGCTTAGGATGAACTTCCGCGAGCAACTGGAACATCCCCACAGGCACGGGAGAGGTGTCCAGCATGTTCGTAAGTGCACTGGAGAAACTTCCGAGAGCGATCGGAACATCACCGTGGGTGCGGCAGAGGTGTTGGGCGCATTTAGTAGTGTTCGGGACGAACTTCTGGGAGCGACCAGAATGTCCCCGCACATGTGATAGAGGTTTCGGGTACATTCACAGTGCACAGAATAAGCTTCTGGGAGCAACCAAAACATCCTAGCATGCATGGTATTGGCATCAGACACGTTTTGCAGTGCACAGGGCGAACATCTGGGAGCAACGCAAAAATCCCTACAGTTATGGCAGTGACGTCGGGCACTGCCCAATGCACCTGAAGCCTCTGCCATGCCCGTGGGGATATTCCGGTTGCTCTCAGAAGTCCATCCTGCACATTGTCCAATGCACCTAAAGTCTCTGCTGCACCCACGAGGATGCTCCGGTTGCTCCCGGAAGTTTGTACTGTGCACAATTGCACGCACCCAATGCTGCTGCCACGCCTGCAGTGATGTTCCGGTCGCTTCTGTAAGTTCATCCCGCACAATGCCGAATTGTTGGGGTGATTGTGCTACTTCTCAATGAAAGCACTAATTTGTTGGGGTTCTGATTTCTTGTCCCAACTTTTCTACACCTTAGGGGTTAGTACAACTTCTAAAACCTCTCCTAACTTGCTGTCCCGTTTGATCCTTGAGTTCTTTTATTTGATTCATGTCCCCTAAGCTGTCCTTTGGTATTATTTAATGATAAAAGAATATGTTGGATGGGCAAGACAACTCTTAAACCTATCATAACTTGCCTTGGTTGAAGAAGACAACTCTTGACTTCAACCTAAGCTCTTAAGCAAGGAAGCCAAGTCTTCACCTTATCTTAAGGTAAAGTTATTTCAAGACAACTCTTAAAAGATAACCAAAATATAAACAAGAATGTTGAAGCTTATCAAGATTGACCTTAGAAATTCGGAGCATATGTTCATGCTAACAAATAATGGGCTGTATTTATAGTATTGGACAACCTTTTCCTAATTTAACTAGTACTTGAGTTCCTTATCCACTTAGGACAAGTTTTCCTAAGTCAATAAGGTTTCCTAAGACAACTAGAACCTTATTAAGATTGACCTTATCCAAAGGTATCCTAATCCTATTAGGATTCTTGGTCTTTCTTAATTATCTATCTAGACTAAAATTCCTATCTTATCTTGTATTTTACAGCGGTTGGACTTCCTCTTGGCTTATCCTTCTAGGACTAGGACTCTCAATGCGTATCCTTCTGCCCTTAGAATTCTCCTTGGCCGTGAGTATCCCATTGCTACTGGAACTCATCATGCGTGTCCAGCTGCTACTGGAATTCTTCTTGCCTTGGACGTCCTTCCTTAGCTAGAACTTCTACATGCATGTCCTACTGTTGCTGGAGTCCTTCTTGGCTTAGATATCCTTGTTCAATTTGGACAAGGTTAGATTCTGGCCGGGTTGCAATGCTGAGCTGGATGCATGCCATGTCCAAGCTTGTTGAACACATGTTCTGGCCCGTAGCTGCCTCACTTTCTGCTTGGCACCTCTCCTGCATCCTCCTATGCTGCTCACGCTCCCTTTGCCTCCTAAGATCCTCAACAGTTCAGTAGTGCACGGGATAAACTTCTACGAGCGACCAGAACATTCCTTTAGGCATGGAAACAGTGTTGTACACATTTAGCAATGCACGGGACAAACTTCCAGAAAAGACTAGAACCTCACCATTGACGCGGGGGCTTTGGGCGCATTGGGTAGTGCCCAGTACGAACTTCCAGGAGCAACTGGAACATCCCTGCAGCCGAGCAGAGGTGTCAGGTGCATTCGGCAGTGCACAGAATGACATTAGAGAGTGACTGGAACATCCCCATGGGGAAGGACAACTGTGTTGGGTGCATTCAACAGTGCACTGGACGAAGTTTGAGGAGCGACCGGAACATCCCCACAGGCACGGCAGTGCGTCGGATGAACTTCCAAGAGCTAGAGGAACATACCCCAAGGCACAGTAGAGGCTTCTGGCACTTTGGGCAGTGTGTAGGATGAACTTCCAGGAGCAACCACAGCATCCCTGCAGGCGCAGCAGTGGCGTCAGACACGTTCGTGTTGAGGACCTTAGGAGGCAAAGGGAGCATGAGTGAATACGCACAAGGTGCCAAGCAGCAACAAGCCTGCACGCTGCAAGCAGTGAAGCAGGGCCAAGTTCTGACTCAGTCCTAACTAACTGCAGAAAGCCAAGCCAAGAGGAAAACCAGCATTGGCAGGACATCCATGAAGCAATCCGAGCACGAGAAGGACATTGACGACATGAAAAACTCCAGCAACAGCAGGACATCATGGCAGGGTTTGACTTCAGCAAGACGTTCACGTCAAGGAGGAATCTTGGAATGGAAGGACACACCATATGGAAGTCGTAATCCTAGAAGGAAAAGGCAAGAAGTTCAGCAGTTGTAGGAGAGGAGATAAGATAAGGACAGAAAGACTTAGTCAAAGTAGGAATTCTAGTCTAGTAGGAATTCAAGAAAGACCAAGAATCATAGTAGGATTAGGAAACAGTGGGGGTGAGGTCTATCTTGATAATGTTTTAGTTGAGTTAGAAAACCTTGTTGACTTAGGAAAACATATCCTAAGTGGATAAGGAACCTAAGTACTAGTTAAATTAGGATAAGGCTGTCTTAGGACTATAAATACAGCCCATTATTTGTGAGAGGAGATATGCTCCGAATTTTGTATATTTTGCTTCATTAATCAAGAATTAAGGTTAGTATTCTTGCTTCCATTCTTGTTTAGATTTTGGTTATCTTTTAAGAGTTGTCTTGAGATAACTTGGACTTAAGACAAGGTTAATAGTTGTTTTCCTTGCTTAAGAGCTTAGGGGATGTAAATATAAGAAAAGAACTCACGAATCAAATGGGACAGCAAGTTAGGAAGGTTTTTAGTAGGCATGCTGACCCCTAAGGTGTAGAAAAGTTGAGGAAGAAAACATGACCCCAACAGTTCGGCAGTGCGCAGGACGAACTTTTGTGAGCAACTAGAACATTCCCGCATGCATGGTAGAGGCTTGAGGCACATTGGGAAGTGCACGAGACGAACTTCCAACAGCAACTGGAACATCCCCGTGGATGCGGCAGAGTCCTTGGGTGCGTTCGGCAGTTCGCGTGACAAACTTCCGGGAGTGGCCAAAAGATCCCCACAGGCACGGTTGCAGCATTGAACACTTTTGGCAGTGCGCGGGATGAACTTCTGGGAGTGACCAGAACATTACCGGGGGCACTTCTGAGGCTTCAGGCATGTTGGCCAGTGCACAGCTTGAACTTTGTAGAGCAACTGGAACATCCCCACGGGCACAGTAGAGGCTTCAAGCACGTTCGTCAGTGTGCAGAACGAACTTGAGGGAGCAACCGAAAAATTCCCGCAGGCTCAAAAGAGGCGTGGAACGCATTGGGCAGTGCTCAAGACAAATTTCTAGGAGCAACCGAAATATCCTCACATGCATAGCAGAGGCGTCAGGTGCATTCGTGTTGGGGTCCCGATTTTTTTTCCCCAACTTTTATACACCTTACGGGTCAGCACGCCTACTGAAATCCTTCCTAACTTGCTGTCCCATTTGATTTTTCAGTTCTTTTCTTATATTTACATAACTTAAGCTGTCCTTCGGGTTAACTAATATATATACAGATATGTTGGATAGGCAAGAAAACTCTTAAACCTATCACAACTTGCCTTCGTTGAAGAAGACAACTCTTAACTTCAACCTTAACTCGTAAGCAAGGAAGGCAACTCGTAACTGTTGAAAATGAAGGGATTGAGGGTGAAGATAAAAGGCCCAAATAACTCTTTGATTGGCCTATGTACACCCATATCAAGCCCAAAGCCCATATCAAGCTAACCACTAAAGGACGAAATAACGGCTAGTAAGCTAATCACTAATGGACGAAATAACGGCTAGTTCTTGAAATTGAAAGCTATGCTATTATGTGTTGTACCTAGCTGTTAGAAAAGTAAAATCAACTTGTACCTAGCCGTTAGGATGTTGTATATATATACCCAAGATGTGTAAAGTGAAAAACAAGCTTCTTTATTCTTTCATCAATACTTTCTTTCACACTTCTTTGTTTCTTCAATATTTTTCACATGGTATCAGAGCAGGTTTCATCTCTAATCTAGCTTTTTACCTTTTGTTGCTTTGTTGGTTCTTGGTGTATCAAGACATTCCCCTTCATAGCCAAATTAAAGAATGGAAAGGGAGGGCTCGTCATACAACACCAAGAGCAGAAGTTCCTTCAAGGGAGTTGATAATGATGGTAACACCACCTTGAAACTTACCACATTTCCCTTGAATGGAAAAAATTACTCAATTTGGATCAATCCCGCTGAAAGAGCATTATGTGGAAAACGAGCATTGGGTTTCGTGAATGGAAGAATCACAAAGCCCACAGACACATCAAGTGAAGAATATGAAGATTGGTGTTATAATGACAACTTGGTGTACACATGGATTTTAAATTCCATGGAACCATCCTTGGTAGGTGCATTCTCAAAGGCTGAAACTTCTAAAGCACTTTGGGAGTCTATCAAGAGACAATTTGGTCATCAAGGAAACTTGATGAGAATATACGAGTTGAAGCAGTTCATCAACAATATCAGCCTTAGTGGAGGTGATCCGATAGAATATAACACCAAAATTAAGGAGGCATGGGATGAACTTCAATCATTAAGGCCGAATACTACCAACATTGAAGAGGTGGAAAAAAAGGGCCAATGAAGATCTTGTGATATCGTATTTGATGGGTTTGGGTTCGGACTACGAAGATCTTCGGAATCACATTCTTAGAATTGAACCTTTGCCTTATTATGACGATGTTGCAAACAAGGTTAATAAAGAGTACTTGCAAAGAAAGATTTTGAATGGGAATTCAAGCAAGGCTGAGAGAGGTAGTTTGGTGGACAGCAAGGAAGAAGGCAGGATGGTCCAAGGAGCAAAAGTTAAGGCTAAGTGTGATAAATGTGGACGGATGCACAACCTTAAAGACAAATGCTGGAAGTGTGGGCACTGCAAGATGCTTGGTCATACTAAAGAAAAATGTTGGGTTCTTAATCCACATTTGAGGCCAGTTAACTTCAAGGAAAAGGCGCCACCACAAGGTGCTCAAAATGCAATCGAAAAAGGGAACTCAAAACTCCTTGAGGATTTGGCCAAACTACTTCGGAACCATCTTCCAAGCTCCTCTCAAGGTATGATTTCCAACTCACATTTTAAGTTTGACCCTTGGGTTATTGATTCAGGTGCTACTAATCATATGTTTAGAAATAAAAACATGGCATCTAGAATAGAAACCCTAGGAAACATTAGAAATGTGACAATAGCCAATGGTAGTGAAATACCCATTAAGGGATTAGGAGATATTAAAGTTTTATCCAAGAGAACAAGTGGCCTTTATATGCCAAATTTTTCATCAAATTTGCTGTCCGTTAGTAGAATAACAAAAGACTTAAATTGTCGTGTTACCTTTGAACCCAATAAGGTGATATTTCAGGACATGTCAACCGGGAAGAAGATTGGTGAGGGAACCTTACATGACGGCCTATATTTTTTGGATAGTACCAATCAAGCCCTTAGAGTTGAGGAAGACAGTGGACTTCAGAAACTTTGGCATGCAAGACTAGGCCATCCTCCTAGTAACATTCTGTGTAAAATGATTCCGAAAATGAAGTTTAGTGATTTTAAACAATGTAGGGCTTGTAATCTTGGAAAACAGACTAAACTTCCTTTTGTACATTCGGAAACTTGTTATAATGAAATATTTGATCTTGTTCACTCTGATCTATGGACTTCTCCTTTAGAATCTCACAATGGCTTTAGATATTTTGTCACATTCATTGATCACAAGTCGAGATACACTTGGATATACTTGATTAAAAACAAATCAGAGACCTTATCATGTTTTAAAGAGTATGTTTCCTTAATTGAAAATCAACTTGGTAAAAGGATTAAGATTCTTAGGAGCGACAATGGGGGAGAATATACTAGTCACGCCTTTGAGAATTACTTGAGCACTTTAGGGATAGTTCATCAAACGACTTGCCCCTACACACCTGAACAAAATGGTGTGGCCGAGCGGAAAAATCGGCACATTTTAGATGTAGGAAGGTCACTAATGTTTCATCACAATGTCCCTAAAAGATATTGGAATGAAGCCATTCTCACTGCCATACATTTGATAAATCGTATGCCTTCGAAGTTGTTGAATGGAAAATCTCCTTTTGAGTTAGTTTGACTTAATGCTAATTAATGTAGGACACTCATGATGAGTTCCAGTAGCAATAGGATAGTCGCGACAAGAAGAATTCTAAGGGCAGAAGGATATGCATTCAAAAGTCCTAGTCCTAGAAGGATAAGCCAAGAGGAAGTCCAGCTGCTGTAGAAAACAAGATAAAGTAGGAATTCTAGTCTAGGTAGGAATTCAAGAAAGACCAAGAATCCTAGTAGGATTAGGACACAAAGGATATGGTCTATCTTGATAATGTTTTATTTGACTTAGAAAAGCTTGTTGACTTAGGAAAACATATCCTAAGTGGATAAGGAACCTAAGTACTAGTTAAATTAGGATAAGGCTGTCTTAGGACTATAAATACAGCCCATTATTTGTGAGGAGCTCATAAGCTACGAATTTTGTTATTTTCTCATTCATTAATCAAGAATCAAAGGTAAGCATTCTTGCTTCTATTCTTGTTTATATTTCGGTTATCTTTTAAGAGTTGTCTTGAGATAACTTGGGCTTAAGTCAAGGTTAAGAGTTGTCTTCCTTGCTTAAGAGCTAAGGTTGAAGTTAAGAGTTGTCTTCTTCAACCAAGGCAAGTTGTGATAGGTTTAAGAGTTGTCTTGCCTATCCAACATATCTTTATATATATTAGTTAACCCGAAGGACAGCTTAGGGGATATAAAATAAGAAAAGAACTCAAGAATCAAACGGGACAGCAAGTTAGGAAGGATTCTAGTAGGCGTGCTGACCCCTAAGGTGTAGAAAAGTTGGGGAAAAAAATCGGGACCCCAACAAGGCGTCAGACGCGTTTTACAGTGCGCGGGGTGAACTTCCGAGGCCGAGTGGAATATCCCTGCAGGCTTGGCAGAGGCATTGCACGAGTTTGGCAGCACTCGAGAGGAACTTTCGGAAGTGACTGGAACATCCCCACGGGCATGGCAGTGGAGTCGTACACATTCGGCAGTGCACAGGATAAACTTCTGGGAGCAACCGGAACATGCCCACGAGCACAGGAGATGCCTCATGCGCATTGGGCAGTGCATGGGACGAGCTTTCGGGAGTGACCAGAAGATCCTCGCAGGTACAGCAGAGGCATCGGGTGCATTCGGCAACTAGTGTGTTTGGCATTGCACAGGACGAACTTCCATGAGTGACCGGAACATCCCCGCAGGCTCGGCAGAGGCATCAGATGCGTTCAGCAGTGCTCAGGACGAACTTCTGGGCATGGCCGAAAATCCCCTAGAGCGTGGCAGAGGCGTCGGGTGCATTTGGCTGTGCATGGAACAAACTTCCAGGAGCTACCAAAACATCTCCACGGGCATGGCTGAGGATTCTGGTACATTGGGTCGTACACAGGACGAACTTCTGGGTGTGACCGGAACATCCCCACAGGTGCGGCATAGGTGTCGGGTGTGCTTGGTACAAACTTCCGGTAGCAACTGTTAATTCCCCACGGGCTTGGCAGAGGCATCGGGCACGTTTGGCCGTGTGCAGGACAAACTTCCAGGGCCAAGGAGAACATCCCTGCAGGCTTGGAAGAGGCGTCAGTGCCCGGGACAAACTTCCAGCAGTGGCCGGAACATTCCTGCAGGCACGGCAGTGCTGTTGGGCACTCTCGGCAATGCGAGGGACAAAACTTCCAGGAGTGACTGTAACATCCCCGTGGACCTGATAGAGGCTTTGGGCATGTTAGGCAATGTGCAGGATGAACTTCCAGGAGCAACCGAAACATTCCAGCAGTCGTGGTAGAGGTGTTGGACATGTTTGCCAGTACTTGCGACAAACTTCTGAGAGCAACCAAAGCATCCCTGCGGTCACATTAGAGGCTTTGGGCTTGTTCAGCAGTGTGCAGGACGAACTTAAGGGAGCAACCGAAAAATCCCCACGGGCTCGGCAGAGGCGTCTGACATGTTGGGCAGTGCTTGGGATGAACTTCCGGAAGTGACCGGAATATCCTCGCTTGTGTGGCGGAGGTGTCGG
>BNST01001216.1:0-221809 GCA_019650275.1 Xylocarpus granatum
TTAGTTATATGGTTGAAATCGTACCTGTTGGCATTCGGCATGGAGGATCATGGGTTATGTTATCTGATGGTTTAGAAAAATACCGCTGTGGAAGGGTCCGGCTTATATCTGTTCCAAAAGATATTAAGTACCATGAATTATTAACCATAATATACGAACACACTATAATTAATCCAACAGAATTTAACATTCAACTGAAAACTAGTTTCAAAGATGCAGAGACAGGATCTCGTATATATGTTGACATTGATGATGATTCTAGTGTATCCGGTTTTATGCATAGTATTAGACCGGAATGGTGTAAAGATCTTTCTATACTTTATCTCTCTACAGAGTAAGTTGTTTCCAATAAGCCAAGGGTGCCTGAAAGTAACGTGCCAGCTTTTGATGCAGAGATTTCTACACAACCAGTTGTATCTTTTTGGGATAGTAACCAATTCGATTCTAATCAATACTATGCAAATCCTATAGAGCCTGAACTAATACAGCGTGGAGCTTCAGTTAGCCGTGGAGAATATGCGTTTTGTCCAATAAATGAAAAGCATGTACACGATTTCTTTCAGGCTCCAGCATTTGTGCAAGGTAAAGGTGTTGACATGGCTAACGAAATGCCAACTCATACGTGGAGGAATGATTTTGAACATGACGATACTTATACAGGTGCAAACTTAAGTCAGCAAGCTCGTAACAGTGACACATCTATAAGGATTGGTGATGACATGGCTGGTCCTTCAAGTCTTCCATACAGTGGTAATCGTATGTCGTTTATTCCACCATCATTTTTTACAGATGAGGATGTAATGTCCGTGTTTACATATAACATGATAGATGTTGGACAACTTTTTAATTCAAAGAAGGAGTTACGAGACGCACTGGGTGTATTGGCACTAAGGAATAATTTTCAGTTTCGAGTTGCAAAGTCAACGACAGATCGATTTGAGATTAGATGTGTTGTTGACAGTTGCAAATGGTGAATGCGAGCAACGAATACAGATGGAGATGGTGGATATTGGTGTATTAAGCGATTTGAAACCGAGCATACTGTGTAGAAGCGATCAACTAATGCCAAGCCACTGCCAAGCAACCAGTCGCTTTATTGGTGAATTTGTTATGGACAAATTCCAGGACCCTAGCAGGATTTATACTCTAAACAACATTTGTGATGACATACATCGAGAGTTTGGAGTCTGGGTATCTTACCGCAAGGCATGGCTAGCAAGAATCATTCAACTTGTTGCACAATTTTGTTACATACTCGAAGAAAGGAATCCAGGTATGATAACACATATAGAAATTGACGCTGATGCAAACTTCTTATACTTCTTCATGGCACTTGGAGTTTGTTTGAGCAATTTTCGTACGGCAATTCAGCCCTGTGATTGCTATTGATGGAACATTCCTAATGGGTACGTATCGAGGCACCATGTTTGTTACAGCCGCTCTTGATGGAAATGATCAAATATATCCTGTCGCATTCGGAGTTGGAGACTTAGAAAACGATGCTTCGTGGGAATGGTTTTTAACAAAGCTACGGGATATGCTTGGCCCTATTGAAGATCTTGTGTTTGTCTTAGATCACCACAACAACATTATCAAAGGTATAAGAACAATCTTCCCTGAAGCATACCACGGGTTTTATGCATATCATATTGAAAGGAATCTGAAAAAAAAATTCAAATTCAAAGACCGCAAAAAAGATGCTTTCCTTATGGGTTTCTACCAAACTACAAAAGCATTTGTTTTTGATGAATTTGAGAAGCATATGGAGAAGCTAAGATTAGTTCACAATGATGTTGCCAATTATTTATAAAATGATATTGGTTTTCATCCTTAGGCAAGATGTCATTTTTCCACTCGGCAATACAACATAATAACCACAAACCATTGCCGAAAGTCTGAATGCACTGTTGAAGGATGCACAGACTCTGCCTATTATGGCCTTAGCTGATTTGATACATTCAGTGTTGCAGCAATGGTTTTATGAAAGGAGAGAAGAAGCTGCTAAACATGAGAACAATACATTAACTGATGCGGCCTTTGTAAAAGTGAAAATGGAGGAATCACTGTCGCTAACTTTGTCCGTTTATCCAATTTCGCATTATGAGTTCGAAGTTAGAGGTCGAGGTGAAATTGCAATAGTTGATCTTAATGCAAAAACATGCCAGTGCAAGCGCTTCAACCTACAACAACTACTATATGCCCACGCAATGGCAGCAATTAGATTCGTCAGAGGCAGGTATGGAGAATTTTGCTCTAACTATTATCACAATGGTACGCTATTAGCTACGTATGTAGCCGAGATTCATCCTGTAGGTGATCCCACCTTTTGGCAAGTTCCCAGCGAGATTTGGGCAACCATTGTCAAACCACCTGTAGGTCGTCTTCCATCCGGTCGACCTAGGAATACACACATCTCATCTTCTGGTGAAGAAGTGATCATTCGGAGGTGTTCTCGATGTAAGCAACGTGGTCACAATCGCGCAACATGTAGAAACCCCTTAAACTTGGCGGACAATTAAATAATTAATTTAGTTTGTGATTATGACTTGTGTACTTATATATATATATATATATATATATATATATATATATTTTTTTACCATGGTTTGTTGTATGTTGATTGTTTAATTTAGTTTGTAATGGTGATTTGTGCAATTATATATATATTTGTTTACACCATGTTTTGTTGTGTGATGATTGTTTTATTTAGTTTGTAATTATGACTTATGCAATTATATATTTTTTTACACCATGTTTTGTTATATGATGATTGTATAATTTATTGTTGATGAAGCACATATTCCATTGTGTGAAGACACGATTGCCATTCGGTATGACCAATCTCACATTCGGTATAATTAACAACACCATCACCAACAACACCAACACAACATCACCAACATCACCACCATCAAAACACCCCACCACCACCACCACAACGTCACCACAAACACAACAACACCAACACAACACAACCGCAACAATATCTAAAATAAAGATGATAAAATTATTTTATTGACATAAACAACAAACAACTTACATCAATGTATTCAACCTATAAAAAGATCTAATACAATTTTAATCCTAAAGAATTGGCCGTGATCAGCTGTGAAATCCCAAGGCCGCCCTAATATAATATATTCTATATATTTACAAACGAAAATCCTAAAATCTCCGCTATTTACATTTTGAGTCGAAGTACCTTGTGGCCGATGGCACCGGAACGGCATGTTCGTGTTTGTGCAATTAGGTCGATCATCCCAAAATCTTAATCTGTGCAGTGCCACCGGGAGTAGCAGACTAATGGACTTCATCGCATTATGGATCTCACGGCTGGAATGTCCTTTGGGGGAGGAATCGTAGATCGTGATGCTATGCCTCACCAAGTCCACCGACAATGCGACCTAATGATCTCCACAGATAAGCGTAGGCAGTAAGACGTAATCGACAGTTCTCCACGGCTTGTATATCCCAAATCGATCACCTCGAATGTGCATGTCAATGTCAGAGTAGTCGGTTGACTCTTGGGACCTGCGTCGCCATTTGTAAAGCAATTGGGCCTGAAAATTGAAACTAGATGATTAGAAATCGAACAACTATAATTATTTTACATAATTAAAATAAATCATAGGCAAGTTGGAAATTTATACGTACATATAGGTGGGCATGCGCGATGGTAACATTCTGGTGAATGCTCTGAGGACACACCAGTTGTCGATGGGCCAGCAAGTAGCAGTACTCATCGATGTACCGCATTAATAAAACAACGAAGGTTAGATTTTACATTCGTATACTACCAAGTAATGACCAAGTGGGTAGGGTGCAAAACTTACAATATCTTTTAATTGTGCATCCACATCTGAAATACCACGAAGCCATCTCGGCGTGATAGTGACAGCCCGCGTCTCAATGACTGCGTTTGGTTCCTCCAACTAATTAAGGTACGTGGTATAAATGTTGTCCTCATAAGGGGCAATAGGGTTTATCACAATATTTGGCGAATACTATGGTAGCTCCCTGTTGGATCTGATTGTGCGCGCCATCTTATCTAGGTTGGTGTACGGGCTTCTCTCATACGGGTCACGCTTGTAAACCTTGCCGAACCGACTACAACCAGCATTACCCTCCCGCTCTAATTTTGAGAAAATGATGTCACCTTCAGGTGGTATGCTGGATGATGATCCCGTTTCAAAACTTGTGGTACGCTGAGGTAAAATGTTTTTTAAAACACAAAACGTAGGGCCATAATTAATTGCAGTGTACAATATAATACTGTTATAGCAATAAAACATAAAGAACAGTACATATGATAGAACAAGTAAATTAATCTGTGGTTGTTGACGGTTACTCAATGCCATCCATGCCTGCAGTCTATATACTGATCGACCCGACCCACAATTTCGCATTCTATTCGCTGCATATCATTGCAGATGCCCCGTTCTATCCTCTCGACATCGTCTCGTATGTACATGATATCCTACCGTATGTTGTGGACCTCTGAATCTAAGGAGTTGAACCGATCTTCAACAAATCTCCTAAACTCCTCATCAATGTATGCTGGTCCAGGGGATGAATGGTGCGATAGAGACGGCGAATGTCCATTCGACAAAATCGATGACGATGACCGAACCGGATACTGTGCTGGTATTAATGAATGATGATGTGAGAAACTGGCCGAGTGATGTGACATGACCAGGGAATGATGATGCGATGCAGGTGTAGAATGATGTGAGGCTGCTGGCGAATGATGAGACCTCGGAAGAGACTGACGTTGTAACAGAGAAAAAATATATATGTTAGACAAATATATAACACTTATTATCAATATGTAAACATAACTATAAACCATACCTAAACATAACTTGATGTCGTTAGGACGCTACCCCCGTACACACCTCGTGGTTGAATAATCTCTATTAATTCAACCACGTGAGGCAGTTCCATCTCTACATTGTCAGGCTGTAAGGCAGAAACAACCTGAAGTGACTTCGCTGCAAACAAATATTGTTGCAGTATCGTCTGGGTCAAATTTCGCTTCATGTTCTTTCAACAGATGATACGCGAAACGCCATCGCATACGATAGTAGCGAACCTATTCTGCAGGCTAGGAATACTCTCGTAAATCCACACCTGCATGGCATAAATTATAGCATTACAACACAAAACACACTTAAAATAATTACATTTAGTTTGTTAAAAATACCTTAAATGCAATTGCCCTGGGTTCGCAGGAACCTAAGGCCTAAAAAACACTCTGAACTTATGGGGTACGCATGCCCAGACACGACAAAATGGCCTTGGGTCTGCGAGAACCTAGGGCTTTTAGGCCCTGGGTTCCCGCAAACCCAAGGCCCAATGGCACAACAAAATGGCCCTGGGTCCGCGGGAACCCAGGACCTAAAAAACATTATGGGCGTGTGTATCACACGTGCCCAGAGAGAAGAGGGCATTCTGGGCGCGTGCCGCACTACACCTTTCGTCTTCCTCTTTAGTTTTCTGCATTTTCTCACCCAAAACATCAAAATGGACCTATTTGCTATAATTTGCCCTATTTACACGCTTACTTCTCTACCATTGTATCAACATTTTATTAATAACGAAGAAATAAACTATCACAGCAAGTTTAATTTAGTGCTTTAATTATAGAAATTAATGCCAAAATTTGGGAAATTACTTGTAAACATACAGAGATAGCAAAAATTCTATTCAATGTAAGTCAGACTAACTTTTTTTCTTATTATTGTTGTATTCTTTCTACTATCGAAGATGAAACTAACAATTGACCAGCAACGCAATATAAAAGAAATGAGAAGAAAATGAATGACGTGTATTTTTAGGGTTTGTGTTTTAAGGTTTGGGGACAAAATTATTTAAAGTGATTAGTTTAATAAGAATAAATTAAGATTAGTGATAAATATAAAAATAAAATTATTTTCAAAAATTTTTCAAAGCTTAAACCAGAAGTAAATAAACTGACGAAATAAGAGAATAAACACGACAAAGAAGAACGGGAGTTAAAAAAAGGCGCGTAGGAAGAGAAACAGACTGTAGAAATGGCGGAGAGACTGGCACCTGAGAAACGGCATAGTTTCGTTCGCAACGGTGTGTGTCTCCTTATTTTTCCCCGTTCATCTGCTTCTTATTTATTGGGAAATTTTTGAAAATAGCCTTATTTTTATCACTCTTTACATTTATGACCAACCCTAATTCATTCTTACCAAACTAACCACTTTAGACCATTTTGCCCCCAAACCCTAATACACAAACCTTAAAAACAGACTACACTTATTCTCTTTTTTTCTCATTTCGTTCTCATTTCCTCTGTAGACCTAAAATTTCCGATTTTCGACTAAATTTCATCGTCTCCGACAGTTAAGAATACAACAACAACAAGAAAAAAGGTTAGTCTAACTTAAATTGGATAAAATTTCTTCGTGTGTGTTTACAAGCAATTCATAGAATTTGGCATGATTAAAACACTAAATTAAACTTGCTGTAGTAGTTCATTTCTTCGTTGTTGATAAAATATTGACACAATGCTAGACAAGTAGGCGTGTAGATAGGGAAAATTGTAGGAAATAGGTCGATTTAGGTGAGGAAATGCAGAAAATGGAGGAAGAAGATGGACGAGATCAGGGTTCTGGGCGCGTGAAATACACGCGCCCAAAAGAGAGAATTTCTGGGCGCGTGATTTCCATGTGCCCAGGGGACTCTCTGTTCTCTGGGCGCGTGTAATTCACGCGCCTAGAGAAGAGACAGTCCCCACGCGCCTAGAGAAGAGACAGTCCCCACGCGCCTAGAGAAGAGACAGTCCCCTGGGCGCGGACCCAGGGCGAAAATGGGCTTGGGTTGGCGCGGCTCCAGAGCCCAAAAGCCCTGGGTCCGCGCGGACCTAGGGCCCATTTTATTATATTATTAAAATATTATAAATATTGTTATATTTATATTATATTATATTACCTACTGCATAAAAAAAATATTATATTATATTATTGTTATAATAATATTATTATTTATTGTTTAATAAATAATAATATGAAATTTAAATTTATGATTTATGTTGATATTTTAATACATTTGTTTTTATTATATATTTTATAAATTAATTTGATATTTTATTAATTATTTTTATAATTTATTTTAAATCTGTGCAGATAGAAATGGCAACTCAACATCGTTTGAGGATTTCGATAGATGAGCATTTTCACGCAGAGACGTGTTGTTTGGCGAGATTTGCGGTGATAGACCAAATACGAGGTAAATTAAGTGAGGCACAATTAGGTATGTTTAGGCAAACTTGTTTAGGCCATTTGTTAGACATAGATAGTTTACACCATTCACCTATTTTAATTCATTATATGATGTTGTATGAGATAGATGTAGGTCATGACCCAAACGAGATGTGGTTTTTAATTGGTAGCCAGATGTTAGGTTTTCACGGGTTGAGTTTGGGTTGATAACCGGACTTAGGTGTGGGCATTTTCCTAATTTACATTTGGAGGATAGTTCTCGTCTTAGGGATATGATCTTCGGGGATAGAGATGTCATCACCCTAGACGATCTAGATTTAGTATTTGATGTATTAGATTTTTCATCTCTTTCGGATGTAGATGTTGTTAGATTATCCCTTTTTTACTTAGTTGAGAAGTTTTTATTTGGGAGGGACGGTAGATCACCTGCCGATTTGTGGGTATTAGACATTTTAGAGGATTTAGACGAGTTTAATAGATACCCATGGAGATCTGCCGCCCATCTATACGTCATGCAGTCTTTGCGGCGATCCATTGCGATCCAGCACGGTAAATACAGGAGCACTGCTGTACGATTGGCAGCTAGTGGACGTCAATTTAAGGGCAAACAATTACAAACTAAATGTGTTTGTTTAAGGTGTTTTCGGTTTTCTAATGCCATAACTTCTGTCATGCAGGTGTGGATTTACGAGAGTATTCCTAGCCTGCAGCAGAGGTTTGCTTCTATTGTACGTGATGGCATCCCGCACATCATCCGCTGGAAGAATGTGAAGCAGAATTTGACCGTTGCAATGTTGCAACGGTATTTGTTTGTAGCGGAGATGCTTCACGTGCTTCCTTCGCTATAGCCTGACGGTGTAGAGCTGGTATTGCCTCATGTGGTTGAATTGATGGAGATCATTCAACCACAAGGTGCGTACGGGGGTAACGTGCTAACGATACCGAGTTATGTGCAGATACGCTTCACAGTTGTGTTGATGTTTTGATAATAAGTGTTATACCTTGTATATTTGTCTAACATCTGTTTTTCCTATGTTTCAGCGTCAGTCTTCTTCTGCGAGGTCTCATCATTCACCAGCAGCGTTTTAACGTCAGTCTTCTCCTGCGAGGTCTCATCATTCGCCGGCAGCTTCACATCACTCAGGAGCAATCTTACATCACTCAGGAGCTGCCTCACATCACTCAGGAGCTGCCTCACATCATTCCGCACCTACATCGCATCATCGTTCGCCAGTGATGTCCAATCACTCGACAAGTTTTGGGCATCATCCATCACCAATACCCGCACAATATCCAGTCAGGTCATCATCACCGGTGTCCCCATCAGCGCCGCTTCCATTTCATTATTCCCCCGCCAGACCAGCATACGATCACGAGGAGTTTAGAAGATTTGTTGAAGATCGGTTCAACTCCTTAGATTTAAAGGTCCACTACATGCGGCAGGACATCATGTACATACGAGATGATGTCGATAGAATAAAGCGTGGCATTCGCGATGACATGCAGCGAATAGAACGTGAAGTTGTGGGTCGAGTCGATCAGCTATCAGTAGACCTGAAGGCATGGATGGCATTAAGTGGCACAGAACCACAGGTTAGTTTATTTACCCTATAATATGCACTATTCTTTATGTTTTATTCTTGAAACTTGATGTCGTTGTTACTGCAGCGTTCCAGAGGTGCTGAAGCGGGCCCATCATCCAGCGTGCCATCTGAGGGTGACATCATAATGTCAGAAGCTGAGTGTGAAGGTGTTGTTGGTTGTAGCCGGTACGGATGGGTTTACAGGCGCGGGCCGCAAGAAAGAAGCCCATACACGAACCCAGATAGAGCGGTCGCGCACAATCCAACCGAACAGGGAATTGCCACAGTATCCACCAGATACTGTGATAAACCCCATTGGCCCGTATGATGAGAGTGTGCACACTGCGTATATGACTTGGCTGGATCAACCGGATGCGACCATTGAGACGCGGACATGCACTATCACGCCCAAATGGATGCGCGCTATTGCATCTGCGAATTCAGAATTAGAAGATACTGTAAGTTACCTGCCCACCAATTTGGTCAATCGTTGGTAATATACATCATATTATATCTAAAATTCTCGTTTTGTTTAATGCAGCACATTCTTAAGTATTGTTATTTGTTGGGGCATCGACAGCTGGCTAACCCAACAGTGTTCGGCAGGATGTTACTATCGCGCATGCTCACCTATATGTGCGTATGAATTCTCAAAATTGCTACGATTTATTTTAATACACCTATTTGCTTACTTGGTTCCTAATCCTCACTGTTTAACTTTGCAGACCCAATTGCTTTACAAATGGCGACGTAGGAGTGAGGGGGCCCTCCGACTACTCCGACCTTGAGATACACATCCGAGGTGATCGATTGGGTATCTACAAGCCTTGGAAGACGGTGGATTATGTCTTACTGCCTGTGCTAATTTGTGGAGATCATTGGGTGGCGATGTTGGTGGACTTGGTGAGACATTGCATAACAGTGTACGATTCCTCGCCACGAGGACATTCAAGTAACGAGCTGCGTGACGCGATGAAGCCCATTTGCCTCCTACTCCCGATGGCACTACACGATCTAGGATTTTGGGCCGAGCGACCTGACTGCACAAACACGAAGATGCCGTTCCAGTCCCGTATGGCTCAAGGTATACCGACTCAACATGTTAATAGTGGGGATTGTGGTATTTTCGTTTGTAAATATATTGAATATGTTATGCTAGGCCGTCAATGGGATTTCACCGCTGATTTCGGCCAATTTTTTAGAATTAAAATAGCATTAGACTTATTTGTAAGTTGAATACTTTGATATAGTACATTTTCGTTATTTATGTAAATAAATTATTGATTTCAACTTCAAATATATGTATGTGGATATTTATTGTTGTGTATGTTTGTTGTGGTTGTGTTGTTTGTCTTGGGTGGCAGTTGGTGGTACTATTGTTGTTGTAGTGTTGTTGGGTTGCAGGTGGTGGGTACTGTTGTTGTTGCAGTGTTGTTGGGTTGTAGGTGGTGGGTAGGTTCATGAGTTGCAAAGTTTTTTATGTTAGGCTGTTGGGTTGACTTGTAGGGTGGTGGGTGTTGCAACAAAGTTGTTGTAGTTGTGTCGCTGATTTTAAAGCAATGTTGATTGCGTTGATGTTGATAATGTGTTGATCGTTAGCAGAAATTTTCTTTTTGTTTAATTATTTCTTCTGCTGCATTGATCGGGTTGGTTCGCTATGCGGACTTGGTCAAAATGAATGGCAATTGTGTCTAAACCGAACATAATATGTGCTTCATCACCAATAAAGCAAACAATCATCAACTAAAAAGATGTACCGCTTAAAATATATATATATATAATTGGCAATTCATATTTACAAACTGCAGTTAACAATGACCATATGTAAACAGTGGTGAGAAAATTATACATAAGTGAATAAATCGTGTATATAAGAAACTAAATTAATCGTCTTAGGTGTCCCCCAAGTTCAAGGGGTTTCTACAAGTTGCGCGATTGTGCCCACGCTGCTTACACCGAGAACACCTCCGAACAGCCACTTCTTCACCCAAAGATGGGATGCGTGTATTCCAAGGTCGTCCGGCTGGGAGACGACCTACAGGTGGTTTGACAAGGGTGGCCCTAATATCGCCGAGGACTTGCCAAAAGATAGGATCACCAACAGGATGAATCTCGGCTGCATACGCAACCAATAGTGTACTGTTGTGATAATATATGGAGCAAAATTCTCCATACCTACCCCCTGACGAATCTAATAGCTGCCATCGCGTGAGCACACGATAGTTGTTGTAGGTTGAAGCGTCTGCACTGGCATGTCTTCACGTTGAGATCAACTATTGCAATTTCCCCACGACCCCTAACTTCGAACTCATAGTGTGAAACAGGATAAACATTCAGAGTTAGCGACATTGATTCCTCCATTTTAACTTTTGCGGACGCTGCATCAGTTAATGTGTTATCGTCGTGTTTAGCAGCTTCTTCTCTCCTTTCATAAAACCACCGCTGCAACACTGAACGTATCCAATCAGCTAAGGCCATGATGGGCAGAGTACGCGCATCCTTCAGCAATGCATTTAGACTTTCGGCAATGTTTGTGGTCATAATGTCGTAGCGCCGAAGGGGAAAATGACATCTTGCCCAACGATGAAATCCTACATCATATTCCAAATAGTTGACAACATCGTTGTGAACCGACCGCATCTTTTCCAGGTGCTTTTCAAATTCAGTAAACACAAATGCCTTAACTGCTTGGTAGAAACCCATGAGAAAAGCATCCTTCTTGCGGTCTTTAAACTTGAACTTTGTTTTAAGGTTCCCTTCAATATGATATGCACAAAAATCGTGATATGCTTCAGGGAAGACCGTTCTTAAACCTTTAATAATACTATCGTGGCGATCAGAGACAAACACAAGATCTTCAATAGGCTCAAGCGCCTCCCGTAGCTTCGTTAAAAACCATTCCCACGAAGCATCGTTTTCTGAGTCCCCAACTCCGAATGCAACAGGATAGATTTGGTCATTGCCATCAAGAGCAGCCGCAACAAACATGGTGCCTCGATACGTGCCCTTGAGGAATGTTCCATCAACCGCGATCACAGGACGAATTGCCGTACGAAAACCGCTCAGACAAACTCCAAGTGCCATGAAGAAGTACAAGAAGTTTGCATCATCATCAGTTTTCTATGTGCGTGATCGTGCCTAGATTCCTTTCTTGAAGTACGTAACAAAACTGTGGTAACAAGTTGAATGATTCAGCTGGGTCCCCGCACGCTAATTTCAATGCTTCTTCTCGTGCTAGCCACGCTTTGCGGTAAGATACCCGGACTCCAAACTCTCGATGTATGTCATCACGAATGTTGTTTGGAGTATAGATCCTGCTAGGGTCTTGGAATTTGTCAACAACATATTCACCAATAAATCGACTAGTGGCTTGACGGTGGCTTGGATTTAGTTGGTCGCTTCTACAAGTATGGTCGGTTTCAACTCGCTTAACACACCAATATCCACCTTCCCCATCTGTATTTGTTGCTCGCATTCGCCATTTGCAGCCGTCAACAACACATCTAACCTCAAATCGATCTGTTGTTGACTTTGCAACTCGAAACTGAAAATTATTCCTCAATGCCAATACACCCAATGCATCTCGTAACTCCTTTGAATTGAAAAGCTGTCCAACATCTATGAAGTTACCAGTAGACACAGACATTGCATCCTCGCCTGAAGAAAATGCTGGTGGAATAAGTGGCACACAACGACCACTGTGTGGAAGACTTGAAGGACCAGCCATGTCACCACCAACCCTCGTAGACGTGCTGCTTTCGCGAGCTTGCTGACTCAAGTTCCCAATTGGGTAAGTATCGCCAGCCTCGTAATCATTCCCCCACGTATGAGGTGGCATTTCATTAGCCATGTCACCACCTTCATCTTGCACAAATGTTGGAGCTTGAAAGAACTCATGGCCATGCTCTTCATTTATTGGGCAAAACTCATATTCGCTATGGCTAACTGAAGCTCCACGTTGTATTGGTGAAGCATGTATGGGATTTGTATAATATTGAGCATAGTCGAACTGGTTGCTATCCCAAAAAGATACAACTGGTTGTGTAGAAACCTCTGCACCACAAGCTGGCACGTTACTTTCAGGAACTCTGGGCTCACTAGGAACAACTTGCTCTGTAGAGCAATAAAGTATGGAAAGATCTTTATTCGATTCCGGCCTAATACTATCCATAAAGGCAGATACAGTATAATCGTCATCAATATCAACATATATCCAAAACCCTGTCTCTGCATCTTTGAAACCAGTTTTCAGTTGAATGTTAAATTCTATTGGATTGATTCTAGTACACTCGTATATTACGGTCAATAATTCATGGTACTTAATATCTTTTCCAACAGATATAAGTTGGACCCTTCCACCGCGGTATTTTTCTGAACCGTCAGATAATGTAATCCATGATCCTCCATGTCGAACACCGACAATTGTCATTTCAGCCATATACCTGAAAATAAATAGATAAACATTAATTAATATTATATTTATAACATTTATAAATTTTTTAATGAATTGATATTTCTAATAGAAAAATTTATGACTCAAATATATAAATTACCCATTTCTGGTCCTGGGTCCGCGGGGACCTAGGGAGAAATTGCCCCTGGGTCCGCGCGAACCCAAGGAGAAATGGCCCTGGGTCTGCAGGGACCCAGGGCGAAATTCCCCTGGGTTCGCACGGACCCAGGGCAAAATGGCAAAATGGGCCCTGGGTCCCCGGGGACCCAGGGGCAATTTCTCCCTGGGTCCGTGCGGACCCAGGCCAGAAATTAAGCATCACGCGCCACCGTCTTCCCTTTCCCTCCTCTGTCTTCTACATTTTCTCACCCAAACTCATCGAAAATGCCCTATTTACTATATTTTATACTATCTACTCTCTTATTTCTCTACTATTTTGTCAATATTTTTAAAACCAACAAGAAAGAAAGAAGTGAATTATTACATCAAAAACGTAATTTTATATAATCACATAATATGACTTCTAAACACACAAATAAAGTAAAATTCTATGTAATATATTTGTATTCACCTTTTTTTTTATGCTGTGAAAGACAATTCGCAATTGATTGGCAAAACAACGGTGACGATATAAGAAGAAGACGAGTGATCAAATGGGAAAAGAAAATGAGAAGATGTTTATTTTTATTTTTTGGTTATTCTGAGGGTAAAAATGAAATTGTGTATTAGGATTTGGGGGTAAAATGATCTAAAGTGGTTAGTTTGGTAAGAATGAATTAGGGTTAGTCATAAATATAAAGAGGGATAAAAATAAGATTATTTTTAAAAATTTCTCTTATTTATTTCCTAATTCGTTTTAAAATCAGGTCAAACAGTGTTTGAATGGGATCAAACCCTAGAGGACGTAAATATATACATAAATTTACCGCCACTGTCCACTTGAAGCAATTCTACTGCAAGATTCAGTCTAAACATGCCGAAGTCGGCATCAAGGGCAAAGCTCCCTACCTCAACGTCAGTCTTTCATTATTATTCTCATTTATTTATGTAATTGTGAAATTTTATTGTTCTCTCTCTCTTTTTTTTTCCTCCCTTGTATTGTAACTGATTTTATAGCGTTGTTTGTTTCTGTTGAATTTATTTGATTACAGCATGTCCCGTGAAGACAGATTCTTCTTTCTGGACCTTGGGTATTTTATTTTAATTGATAAGTCTGCTCGGTTATAGAGGGAATCTGAGGATAAGAAAATAAATGAAGAGAATTTCATAGAGAAATTCATTTTTCGGTTAATAATAAGAGGGTGGGTTTGATTGAGTGGGGGTCTTTACTGTTTAGGTTTCTAATATTGAGAATTTATGCTATAAATGATAAAGTAGTTGTTGGAAAAGAAAGTGTTTTTGTTTTGGGTTTTCTTTCAATATTTGTGAATTTGGAGCCAAATTGGCCTTTTTCCGGCAGAGGATGAGGTAATGAACATGACACTGACAAAAAGGGATAAGGATCAGACATGGGCTTCATCTATACCGGGTCAGAGTCAGCTAGACCCTTACTCCACTAACGAAGAACAGAAACGACTCACGCTTCAGACGTTCCAAGAAGACGTGAAATATTGCTTGCAACTCATTATTCTAGTTCAAATTCTTTTTTTCTAGAGTGGTGAGGTGATTCATGAAGCTGGCACCCTCGAATGTGAAACTTAGTTCTCAGTGTAACTCTGGCTTTGTCATTTTCCAGGTAGTATACTAGCTCACATGTTGTTGTGAATACCTTTTGGTTGGCAACTTGAAAGTGCTTAGCTGCTGACAGTTAGCTATTGCTGAGGGATATTGTCAAGAATCTTAATAACTTTCCATTGCATATTTAGAAGAGTATAATAGGTAAAGTGCTTGGCAAAACATTCACTTTTAATTGGTAGTTAAGGCTAATGATTTTTATTTCACAGAGCCACAGAACAACAGTACCAAAAGGAGCTTGAATTAGTGTATGATACATGCATCATTGTCAATTAGAGCAGCAATGCTCTTACCAGTTATTTGTGGATGAAATTTCATCTGATGACAGGAAGAAGCAGACGTCAGATTTGGCTTTTTAGTTGTTTGGAGAGAGAGGGAGGAAGAGGAACATAGGCAGTTGTTGAATACCTAATTAGCAATTGCATTTCAGTTTAGTTTCATAATGAAGAATTTTGTGGGACCGCTGATACTGTTTAAACAAAAATCTGTTGGTTCCTTTTCGTTATTAGCATTTGAATGTTTTTACATTATATTGGGATATGGTTGAGTTGTTTTAGCTGCTGAGCCTGTTTGGTGGCCTATGCTTGTTTGTGCCATATGTTGCATTATTATTGTTATTGATTGCGGCATTTGTTTTATGTGACCCTAACAATGTGCTACTGTATGTGAATTGACAGTGTTGTTTTTATTTGTTCCTTTGGATTAAATCATTTGTTTTCAATCTGCATATGGAAAAGCTTTAATCTTTTCTGAAACTTCCTAGCAACAGCATACTTGGAATTTATTTTTTCTGTTGATCTGGTTTGCTCAATTTAACCAATGAAGATTTGCTTATCTGTATTTTATTGACATGTACGGAACCACTTCATTTCCTTGAAGTTTCCAATGACCTGAAGTAATCCTCTTTATATGAGTTAGATTCTGTTTTAGCCTTAACAACCTTTACTTACAAGGTGTTGCTTTCCACAGAATCTGGGGTTTGACTTCTCACAAGCACAGTTTACAGGGAGCTGTCCTGACCCAAGGACCTTAATGGGCGGGATCCGCTCTGACTGAGAGGCTGACAATCTTGGTAAGCTGCATTGGTTACTTGTATTAAAATCCTGGCCATCTCTAGGTAAATAAAAACAATGTGATGTCCATCAGTGTTTGTGCAGTCTGTAAAACTGTATTGACCTCATAAAATGTTTTGTGTTTCACTTGTGACTCTAATTATGGTCCCATTTATTCGCAGTGAAAAAAATTGAAAAATTGTAACTCACTGTCTGTTTTTAGTTGTATTAGGTGTTTCTTGCAATATGAGGGCCTCGCTCGGATTTTTAAGCTTGAGAAACAGATTCTCTTCAAGTATTGGGGCTTGAAGTTACAAAATCAACCCAGCGGATCCGAGTCTTGGCAACCTAGAAATGGCGGCGTAAATTGAGGATTGATTTATAAGAGATTTAAGATTATGAGTGCTGAAGTTCACAAGGTACCCATAGGAACATTCTTCAATATTGGGTTCCCTTTGCTCAATTCGCAATGGATTTGAAGAGGCGCTGGCAGTAGATTTTATTACCAATCGGAGCAACATCCGGAGCCACCCAGTATAATTTATAAAATGTTCTTTGACGAGAATCGGATTCGAAAGAAGCCAGAAGAAAGCTACTGTAAGTTCAAGGTCACAATAACTGGAGGAAGAATCACATTCCGGAGCTGTGTTCAGCATGGTTTTAGACTCGCAAAAATCGCAAAAATAAGTAAGGAATCATAATGTTAAATTTGTTTAGGACGTTTAGGACGTGTTAATGTCTATCATCCGTCCATGGATAGCTTTCTCACGCGCGCAACTCAGGGAAATGGTTAAAACAATGACCTGAGATTACAACACTGACCTCTAATTCTCTCAAGTTCCTACCACGTGCATGTACACGACATAACATAACAGTGTAGTACCTCACGTTCAGGCCCGCAGCTTGCATGCGTATGTACGTTCATATGTATAGGCGCGCGAACTGCCACACAAATCTTTAACTGGCGCGCGTCGTTCTCTCTTTCTACGCATGTCTTGCATCCACACTTACGGAACATACACGAAACCAGATGCATTTTGTCCTTCATACGCCCGCACGGGCGCATGTAGAACACCATCTGAACAATTCTCAAAGGGCTCCCTCTCCAGCAGACCCTAAGCTGATGGCCCCAAAAGTTGTATACAATCAAATTCTCAGTTCTCTTTTTTTCAACAAATTCCGCACCGTGGTCAGGAAGAGTTCAAGTCATGGTGTTCTAATTGTGGGCAACTACTGCCACAACGTTCTGATAGAGAACGGTTTCGTTTTGGCGGAGACCGTCCGAGGGGCTGCCTCTTTTATGTCTAACGTGCTCGATGGCTTGTCCATTTCTTGCAATGTAATTGCTAAAGTGGGTCATGATTTTAAGTACGAAACTAGTTACAGTCCAATTTTGGTACCCACTTCGAAAACTACAGTTTTCACGCGTATTTCGGATCCAAATGGGCACCAAGATCGACTCCTGAAAAGGGTACGTGCATGTGATCCGATTAGGCCATCGGATCTTCCAGATGCGAAATTTGATGAGGGGAGGCCTGCTGGAGTCGGTGGAGAGACATTGCCTGAGACGCTGGAAAAAATGCTGAAAATATGTAATGTACTGTTTGTTGACATACAATCTGTCATTGGAGTTTTTGATACCGTTGATGGAACAATGAATCTTGTATCGTTGAAAGAGAGCGGGTTTTATCATTTATTACCCAAGATTGGATATTTGAAGGCTCTTTCGGATGAGGCGTTGTTTATGGACTCGGAAGAAGTAAGGAAGTTGTGTTGTGTTCTGGTGAAGCATGGGAAAGAAGGGTGTGAACTGTATTGGAGGGATGGGAAATTCAAAATTTCTTCATTTTTGTCTAATCAGATTGATCCAACGGGTGCTGGAGATAGTTTATTATGCGGCTTCTTGATGGAGTTGGTTCAGGGGTTGGCTGTGCCTGATGCTGCATTGCCAGTGAACTTTTGTGGGTCGATTACTGTTGCATAAATTTGGCTTGCTCAAGTTTTAATCCAGTGTGTTGCTGGTTTGTGAAGCTTTATTTGCGACATTTTTGTTTTATTACAGCTTAGATAGATGTTTTCAGTAATATGAAACTACAGAAAATAGATTGAACTAATTTTGGATTTGAACTTTGACATCAATATGCTTTCTATTGAAGCTGCCTGTTAATGTTTGAGAAATCATTCCTTCGCCAATTTGTTGCAGAAATTTGCAGTGTTTCATAAATCTTGACTTCATTCTAAGACAATTTTGATGAGTTAGCTGTAATATGATGTTTTTAGTGATAGAATATATGAAATTATTTGAATTATCTAAACATAGTTTTGACTGTTACCTGTCATCTGGTAGCTACATAGGAAGTTGAATGTTAGGGAATGGATTTGTCTTGCCAAATTTTCAAATTTGGTTGGATGGTTCTGAATACAGCTAGGTACTTAAGTGTTGGTGTGGCTGAATGGAAACAGTGGCAGTTATGGGGGTGCTTTGGACAGAAAACAACTAAATAACTTGGTCAAACATAGAAAGTTTAATTTGGAGGATATATTTCTTTTCTTTAATCTATAACATGTTTTGGTTGTATTCTGTTTGGCTTTGAACTTCCCTTCTTATTGCACTCAACCTGTTAGCCTTGTGAAAATGTACGATATTGCTACTTACAATCATTAAATCTCTGTTCCACAGGCATGCTCTTCCCTGACTTGACTAAAATGGTTGTTTATATTAAATTTGGTTTGCAAGTTTGTCTGGCTTTTCCTTGTAAAATTTGCTCAATAACAAAGAACGCAGGAGTGGCTTCTGTTGGGTATTCTCGTAAATGAACAATTAATCTTATTCTTTATATTTTTTGCAGCTAAATTTTTTACCTTTTTGCGTTAGTTTTAGTAGCATAATATGTGCTCGATACTTTCTTCTTTCAGAGAGTTAAGGATGAGGGAAAATGAGTTGTGACAAAAAAAGAGGTGGTGACTCGATATATATGAAACCAGCAGGGCATGATCAGTTCCACACATCCCTTTGTGCGGCCAAACTAGCATCAGTAGGATCTGCCAAACTGTCCTGCTGTAACTGGGGAGCATGGTTTGCTAAAGTACACTGCGCAGCCTAAATTTTTGGTTTAATCCTTGTCTATGAAGGAACCAGCTCAAACAGTTGAGAATAAACCTTGACTCGGAGAATGAAACATTATCTCCTTTCCCTTTTCCCCCTTCTTTGTGGCATGATTTGGTTATCATTGAGGTATCATTGCACAGAAGGGGCTTTGGTGTTGGTCACTCAATCCAAATTTTGGAAGTAAATGGCACACCATGGCAGTAAATATCCTTAAAGCCTGGAAGTTTTCTAAAGGTTGTTTCCAAGCCCTCTTCACGGTGTTCAATCTTCGTACGAGGGGAGGGTTTTGCATCCGCACTGAATTTAATGATGGGAGTGCAAATGCAGGGTCTGGGGGAAGAAGGCAAAAGACTGTTCAACTTGAGGAAATCAGTCATCTGTTGAATTTCATTTTGGTTATCCCGGGCTTTGTACTTGAATAAAAAAAGGCTTGTAGGCTACAGCCAATTTTTTTTCTTGTAATGATCCTGTAGCGTTCGTTCCTGATAATTCTTTTTCAGGTGATTGATTGCCTTTCACAATAAACCAGATCATCTAACTTTTGCTTTTACTTTTATATACTGAAACTCCAAACCCTTTTTGAGTACTGGCAGTGGGGGGCGGGGTGAGTGTTGTTAGTCGTGGACAGCATTTGTAACCATTTCGTGGAGATGTGCATCTTACAAATCACATCATTTAGGCATCAGTACAACTTCTTTTTCCATGCTACCAGAACATTCTTCGGCTTGCATTTACCTTGTTTAAACATGGTTTTATATTTGTTATATAACCTTGTTAAAAATTAAAATGTTATATGATCAAATGACGAGATAAAAGTTTATTAGTTTAATTTTTTTTTATATTTGTATTTTAATTACGAGTAAATTTTATAATTTTTTTATTAAAATTAATCAAATTTAAATCTTAATAAATATTTTTTTATTTTTAAAATTAAATTTTAATATATCTCGTTATTTTTTCGGTGATATTTTGTACGATAGATTGATATTAAATTTTAATATTTTTTTTTGGGTGAAATTATTTATTTTAATTAAATTAAATAAATAATAAAGACAGTATTCAGTATCTCACTCTATCGTGTCTAATAGAATCAGTGATCTCAGTCGCTTGCTTTACTTTCATCTAATATTTTATTATTATTATTATTATTATTATTATTGGTAAATTTGAACACCTGAAAACTCTAATTCAAGATTACCGCGTTGGACACAGATTCTCTCACGGCGCGTGTGGTCAAAATGCTTTCTTTCCTATATATATATATATTACCCACCTTTTTGGTATTTCACGCGCGGTGGCTTAGATCCCCAAATTGTAGCAGTCACATGATTAAAAATCTGTGTCAACGACCATCGACGCGATCACATCTGCCCCGCCGTTTTGTCAGCTGGTTATTTTCAGAATTTTTATTTCAGCTTGAACCTCTACTTTCCTTTTCATTCTCGTCCCTCAAATTAGGGTTTCTACTCCCTGAATCTTCACAAATCAGGAGCTCAACGTCACCGGAAAAATCTCTGCCCTTTGGCTTTCGTCTGATCGTACGTAATGAAGGACGCCAAGAGACAGAAGAAGAAGCGATCACGTGTGCACAAACCAACCACCAATAATTCCTCACGTGGCAGACCAGACGAGGAAGAGAAGGACACATCCAAAATCATCAAGTCCTTGACGGAGGCTTTCGTGTCGGTTTCGCTCGAAGAAGCCGCGTCAGCATACCACGAGGACAATGGCGACGTGAACACGGCTGCGGAGATTTTGTCGGCGTTGACGGATAGCAACAGCGAAGATCCGTCGTCATCGAGTTCGGTTTCGGGCGGATCATCGAATATGGACTCGGGTTCAAGTTCGGGCTCGAGCTTGGGGTATGTTGAGACGAGCTGTGTGCAGAACGCGCTAAATAATAATAAGAAGGGTGGGAGTAGGCAGAAGAGGGTGGTGGCGGTCACGGGAACAGTTGCGAATATGTTGGGGAAGGATTATATGAGGGCGAGTCCGAGAAAGCCGGGGAGGTTAAAAGAGTTTTGTGATCACAATGAGTTTGATAAAGAGGAGGTGGAGCAGTTTTTGTGCTCGATGCTTGGTGACGAGTGTCAGTTGAGTATGGCCGCAGTTAGAGACGTGCTTCGTGAGTGCTTAATTATATCGTTCCCTTGTGAAATTGTAGTGTCTATTGAAGCTATTTTATTGATGATTTTTTAACTCGGTAGATAAGCTTATAGTTTTGTTCTTTTGAATAGTGAAATATGTTAGTTAAATTGTGTCCATGTTACATTGGGTTAATGGATTGTGGGTTTGAATTGAGCATGTATGTCATTTTCTTGGAAAGAAGTATTCTCGGGTCAGATGGGAGGTTGCAGAGCTTAAATTTGAGTGGTAACTAAGAAATCAGTTCAGAAGTTTGTTTTGAAACAATTTAGGGGAGAGTTGTATTATAACCAAATGATTTTTTTAAGTGGAATTGCATGTTTCTAGCTGTTATATTTAGAAGAAATTAAAAGAATTAGAGGGAGTGGGAAAGTGATGATGATCAATGATGCAAATTCCCTTTTAAACCTTTTTTCTTGAGACTTTTACAGCTTCTTGTAAATTTTTATTATGTTTTTCCACATGCTGCAAATTCCTTTTAATCAGGGGTGCATAGTTATAAAGTATATTGCATGACCTGAAAATTTGTTTTTGCAGGTCAGTGCGCATACAATATTGAAAAGGTAATTTCATCATTAGGACTTGAATCTGTCCTGATATTAGTTGGTGAGGATTTAGTCTCATTAAAACTTGTCAGCTCTTCATTTAATAAGAGAACGCCTTGATCTCTACCTTTATCACTATGTGCAATGACATTTCCTTGGATGGGTCATATATGATAAGTCTTCTGTTTTCTTATGCTACTCTTGCTATTTCTATCTTAATTTCAACAAAGCTTTTCCCGCAATCATGGATTAGCCACATCTCAGGGTGTCTTCTTGCTTACAGGATGCTGATCTATAGAAATGAGACATATTCTGATGTAGAAACCAGTAGCATGGTTGTCTACTGTCATTCTCAGTTACAATTTATATTTTTTAACTATCTAGGATTTCAATTCTGGGCTTGATTATAGGTTTTTATGAATGATGGCCTAGTCAGTAGACCATAGTGGAAAACTGCTGGGTCCAAGTGGCAAAATGTTGAGTAGTGGTTTAAATTTCTGCCAGCTTTTGGAAACAGATTCCCAAACAGAAAAAACTTATGTACCATATTCCCATTTCGGGGAAGAATATCTTTCTAATATTTGTTTTTGTTGTTTTATAGGCCTTGGAGGTATTGCTTGATTTGTCTGCTTCCTCCAATGAGCAGTGTGGGAATGATGATAACTATTTTAGCTGTAAGGAAGATAGAAGATTCGTTATTGAACGTAGTGACACTGTAAGTAGAATAACGTGAACTTTTAATTTAACGAATCAAATGTTTTGTTTGAGTTTGAGTTTGTAGGTTTGTAATTCTTGGTTATGGTATTCTATCCATGTCTTTTTTTCACTTTGCGAATCTGATAAATGATGAACAAAGCTATATCTGTGTCCTCGTCATTCCCATACCAAAACTTAACACTGAATAGGACACTGTGGGTAGAAAAAGTCAGTTATAGGTTTAGATAAAACTAACATGCTTAGTTAAAGGTCAAGCAGATTTGGAAATTTGATGTGTCAGTTCATTTCACTCAGTGATCTATTTTGGCATTCATTTTTGAAGAGTTTAGTTATATGTCATGAAACCAGATACTGAGAAAGTATGATTCATATGGTCCCAAATGTTTTCAGTGTAGTGTTCTTTTGCATCTCAGCTCTGCTTATTGTCTCCACTAAAGGTACAATTGAAGGCATAACACCATGAACCTATCCTGTATCGTGTGTGTGCGCGCCCGTGCATTTGTGTGTGTATCTTTTCGGCCCTGATATTAGCTAATTTATAATTTTTGGGACATTTGAACTATTTGAATATGTAAATTGCTTATTGTTTGGTGATCTTGACAGTTGACTGATAGAGCATCTGATTGCACTTCTCATTCATCTGAAAGTGATCTATATGATAGCATATGGTCTGCAGGCTATAATTGCAGGTAACTCATTCTGCGCTTTGTTGCTGTTGCTCTTTTTTTTTCTTTAGCCTTTTCTTATCATTTTCTGAATTCGTTTGTATTTTTTAAGTATGAGAGAAACTTCAAGTGTGAAGAGGGCTTGGGCACATACACCATAAGAAAGTGGCTTAATCAAGTTGCTATAAATAATATCTCATTTTTGTTTTCATTTGTTTGGTCAGACTTTAGAAAAACATCCAAATTGATGGGGAATATGGGAAAGTTGTAGAATATTTACTACAAGTCATTGTTTGTGGATTTTTATCCTACACTGAAATTTTATTGGATTTTGCAAATCTATCATATTATCAATTCAAATAAACTCTTGGCTTAAGATCATGAATCTAATTTTTTGATGTAGCCACTTGCATCTAATCAGCAGATTTTCATAGGTTTTTATTGAACAAATGGCAAACCAAAATATTTAAGATTTATGTTAAATGAGAGTCTTAAGTACTCTGGCCTGAGCTTTGTAATATTTTAATTTTTAAGGCTTATAGTTCGTATTTGTGCTTTAGTGTTTCCTTTAAGCTACAAGCTACTGTTTGAGCATCAGACCATAACCATAAGCCTCAAATACCTGTTCAGAAACTACACTGGCTGCATTTAACACCATGGCAAGACACCTCTGATGTGTATGACATGTACACTTATCTATGTGGATATTCAAATTTTACTTAAGGTGGCAAGACACCCCTGAAGCCTCAAATGTTATTTCATCCAGTATTGCATTCCAAGTTTCTGGATGCTTGTTAAAAGATTTATTATAGTTCCTTTAGCTAAAAAAGTTTGATTAAAGCTTTTTTTTTATTTTCTCTAATACTGGTTGAATTTCAACTTCAGTTTTTGCTTCACTGAGGATCTAAGCTCAGCTGTTTTTTGCATTTAAGGAATTATTCGAAGGCTCTTACTAGTTCTGAAGTACCATCTCCAATTAAGCCAAGTGATCAATCAGATCTGCCTCAAAAGGTGTTGGAATCTTTGTTTAACATCTCCAAAAGTCCTGAACATGAACCAAGCACAATGAATTGGAAGAATGTAGTAAAGAAATTGCAGTCACTAGGTCCTCAGTTTGATGTTAGCCCATCTACCAATACAGAACCTCAACAGGAGCATTGTGGTATTCAACATTTTCTCTGTAATACTATATGTGTTGGAAGAATAATATTAATTGTAACTCATACCCAAAAATTCTCATCCTAAGTAATATGTCCATTGATGTGGCATTTTCAATGATAAGATGCTGTGGTAAGTGATAAATTTTTGTTCCAGATTGAGTTGGGATGAGAATTTTGGGATAGTTGAGAAGAATGATAGTGCTATTTGTTTATAAATGTTTGTCGTGACATTAGTGCTATTTTAATAGTTTATTTGTCTATTACTGCTGGTTAATTGTTATCTGGCAATAGCTATTTTTTTACTGTTATGTTCTCTTGAATATGCAGCTAAGGGAGATGAATATGAGGTGCTTAGAAAAGATGCAAAGGAACACTGGAATTCAATGAAATCTTGCTATCAGAAGGTGAGAAAGTTTGAGTACTCTTTATGAGACTTGAGTAACAATATGATGCCTTCTGCAATTTTTTGAAGTTGATAAGAACACGTAGTTCTAAATTGTCTGATGAAAGGTGCATTCTTCTACAGGCTACTGCAGCATATTCAAAGGGAGAACGGGCATATGCAGCTTACCTTTCTGAACAGGTTTGTAACTTTAATATGCGTAAGCAGGTTTGCTAACTGCTTAACAGAGAGCATCTTGTCAAATATCATTTAGAATCCTCAGCACGCTACCTACATCAGTTTTCTCTTATTTTCTTTGCTGTCTGATGTATTTGTTAGTAGGTCGCTGAATTTTGAATGGGTGGATGAAAATTAGATACAAGTAAAGTTGCATTATTAGAGGCAATTTGTTTATTATTTTCTAATTTCTGTTTCAGCTCCACCAGATTTACAAAAGCCAGAATGGTAGAATATTTAACATCCAAACCTAATCCATTCCTTGCAGCATTAGCTTGCAGATCATTTGAACCTCCACCTTATTTTTAAGCTCTCTTAGGAGCCCTCTAGGTGCAAATTGATTTACATTTGATGTATTGCAGTCCTTCTATTCACCTTTTTCATCTTTTTTTTTGGCTTAGTGAAATGCCCTCAAGCAGTTGGTTTGCGGCTGTATCATAACAAATATGATGTGCCTTAGCCCATCATATTACTTCTTTTGCCATAGGGGGGTTAAGCAGTAATTCTTTGACATTTTTTATTGCAATGTGGTAGGGAAAGACACAAAACAAATGAAATGCCCTCAAGCAGTTGGTTTGCGGCTGTATCATAACAAATATGATGTGCCTTAGCCCATCATATTACTTCTTTTGCCATAGGGGGGTTAAGCAGTAATTCTTTGACATTTTTTATTGCAATGTGGTAGGGAAAGACACAAAACAAATTAGCTCAAAAGGCTGATGAAAAGGCGAGCCATGATATATTTAAAGCTAGGTTCGTGCATAGCTATTCCAGTTTTTTTCTTGTATTTCTGCTTCATTAATGTTGTTAATGAACTAAGTGATAACTGGTAATTTGCAGAAACAAGGACATTGAGAATGCGATAACAATTGATTTGCACGGGCAACATGTGAAGCCAGCAATGAAGCTTTTTAAACTTCACCTTGTGGTGGGATCATATGTTCCATGTAAGCATTTACCGCATGCATGTTTGTACTTTTCTCTCTGCTCTGACAGAAAGTAAGCTCTTTATTGTGAGATGTAATCATTATTTTTTTTTGTTTGGTGCTAACTTTTCTTTGTCCTCAGCTGTTCAAACACTCAGGGTTATCACAGGATGCGGCTCGCATGGTGTGGGTAAATCAAAACTGAAACAGTCGGTAGGGGTTTGCCATTTCTCTTCTATCCATTTCCATGGTGTCTAATTGTGTAAAATTGATGATATTAAAAGTGCAAGCTTAGAACTTGATTAAAATGGAATTGGAGGAGCATCAAGAAGTCAGTGCAGATGTTTCCACTGCACTATTCCTTTTAGAACTTGCATCGTCTTTGGCAGGACAACTTAGAAGTATGATATGATGTCATTTAATGCATGCAGGTCATTAAAATTGTGGAGGAGGAAGGTTTGCGATGGAGTGAAGAGAACCGAGGGACAGTACTAATCAAGCTTGATGGATTCAGAGAGTTCAGCTTCCTGGATACTGATGGTGATTCTGAGTAATTGTACAGCACTCACCTATGTAGATCCACCTGCGTTCTTCACTGCAGCTTAACAATCAATTACAAACTTCAGGTCTTGTAGTGTCGTCAAGACAGGTTTTCGATGTTCATATTCATTTAGAAGTTTGTTTAATTTCCGTAATTTTAGGTGAAAATTCAAGCGAGAATGAACAAGTTGCTCACACCTCTTGATGTTGTTTGTCCTGTATTCTGAAGAAAAATATCTCTCCCTAACTTATATGTCACCAACAATGACATGATGCATGTTAGGATGTACATTTGTAAGTTTAACTGACCATTTTAAGGGCCTTTCTTTGGTGATCTTCTGTGTATTTTCCTTGTTCTGCCGTTTTAATATAATTTTAAGTAAGCTTTTAAAAAAATAAAAAATAAAAAAGGCCCATCGGGCCTACAAGATGTTGAAGAAAGGGTTGTGGAGTCTTCATACTAATTATAATGGTTTCTATTGTAAACGATGTCGAAATCGTGCTGTAATGCTAAAGCAACCCCACGTTTTCTGATTGCACCATTTAGAAGGTCGAAGCCCAAGTGACCAGCAAGCGGCGAGCCCAATCCAGGTCCAGCTAGATGTTTTATAATTCGAGATAGCTGGCAAAGATATTTATTTTTTAAATATTTTTTTTTGTCTCAGCGATCAGCGCAACGTTCAGATCCAAAATATCTCAGCAGAAAAGCCAACATATTAAAAGTGTGAGATATACTTGAAGTTCATCACGCTCGCGACAATCCATGAACAACACTAATAACAGACCAATCAAAATGCTCCAGATCAGCAGCACTCGTCATGGCAAGTCGGTTACTTCATTTCTGAAGCTTTCACCAGAATATATAAAGCCAGATGCAGCCCAGGTTTTCTCCATCCGAATATTATTAGGGCATACTTTCTATAAGTATCTATTATGTATACAACTACAGGTGAAGAATCTTCTTCATTGGTGGAGTCTGCGATGGAAGATACGACCTCAACTAAACCTAAGACTCTGACCAAAGCCAAAAACAATAACAAACGCTTAAGATCAAACAAAGAGGAGTGCCAGGAAGAAGAAGATGACGGTGCCGAAGAGGAGGCGGAGGAATATGACGTGGAAGCATGGGATACACTGAGCAAAAGCTTCAGGCAGGTGCAGACCGTATTGGAGAAGAACCGTGGACTCATCCAGCAAGTGAACGAGAATCACCAGTCGAAGATTCCAGATAACATATCCAAGAATGTTTCGTTGATTCGCGAGATTAACTGCAATATCTCGAAAGTTATCTCTATTTATTCCGATTTATCCGCGGATTTCTCGAACATTGTGAGTCAACGCAGGAAGATGAGGAACGGCCGAGCGGAGGCTCGGAGAGTTGAAGTACCGTTGGTTTAAAGCGATGGCGTTTTGAGTAGTTTCGATCTTCTTTTAACTCATCGTGGTTATTATTATTTAATAATAAGACTATAGCTGTTTGCTTATATGTGTCAGTGAGTCTCAGTATGTTGTTTAAGATTTGAGTCGTCGAGTAATCTAGTACTGTTAGGATTTGTGTTGATGTTCTAATTGTTTGTTTGCAACTTAATGTAGTTGACAATGGAGGGATTCGTGATGATAAATGTGACCTTTGATCATGTTTTCTTGTGTTTTAAGGATTGTGGCGGCTGCGGGACTGCTTTATCTTCATTAATTATCCACCCGCAGACGTTAATAAGGTATTTATAATCCCTTTTTAGCTTGACTTGAACTAACTTTTGTCTATTTTGTTCATTTTTTCTTATTGGTTTTTAGGGTAGGATCCGGTAGGAGAACCGTTGTCCTTGTTTTGCTCCAAAATGGCCTTTTAAACAAGACTTTTTTTTAAATATAGTAACTTTAGGTAGGAGGTTAAGCTTTGCTGTAGAGGAGATGGTACTTGTATCATTTCTACAATGCAGTGTTGTGTGGCATAGATTATGGGAGTATTTTCCTAGGCTATGGTTGAATCTTGAAAACTAGGGCATATTTTCGGGTTTACTTTTACTTGATTAAAATAGGTTGCAAGGTTATAAAAATGCATATTTGAACACTTTGTTTCCTTTTCTTTCTTTTTAAGTGCAGAATTTTGTTTCTTTTTCTTTCTTTTAGTGCAGAATTTGGGATGAGATTTTTTTTAAAAATACATATTTGCTAAATGTTACATTGTGGAGAAAGAATTGAGTATAGAAGAAGGAAGGGGATATAGGTTTTGTCATTCGAATAAATAATTTCTTTGCTCTAACGTATTCTGGTGTTTCTGGGGAATGGCGGTGCTGGTGAGTGGATTTGAATGGTGAGCAGGCTAAGAAAATGCTGACTTCTACGTGGTAAACTGATAAAGGTTGCAGTGATTGGAGCTACTAGTTCAGTAGTAGCTGTTGGTGATGGACGCAAATGGTCATGAAATTGGCAATTATGATGGCACAATGATGTTGGACGCAAAAATTTGTTGGTCACAGTGGTAAGGAGTGGTATATTGCAGAGTTTGGTTTCTGTATATTGAAGGATCTTAAAATTGAAGATGGTTCAATCTCCCAAGGATGACAAAGGTCTTGGAAGTTTTGGGCAGTGGTTTTTAGGCTGCCTTAGAATTTGTTGTGGTTATTATGTTTTATCCGTTGGTGGTGGTGGTGGTGGCTGAACTTGGTAGCACTCACTTTGGAGCAGAAGGAAGCCGTTAACTGTTGGAGGAGGACTATATAAGTGTTTGGTGCAGAAGATTTACTGTTTTTGGTGTTTCATTGCAAAATCTGTTTGTGAGATTTCATTTTCAATATGTTTTCTATTATTTGCCCAGAAAGTGTAAGCTATAAATGAATATGAAGTTCGTGGCCTTGATTCTGACCATGGTTATGTAATATCAATTTTAAATTCATTTATCAACAGGGGAAGTATGGGCCTTTGGTACAGCATGAAGATGTTAGAAATCTTCATTAGTTCATTTTATTGGATATTTCTTTCTTATTTGTGACTGAGCCAGGAACTTTAGCATTCCCTCTATGCCTAATGGGATGAATTCTGAAAGGTGCTAGGGGGAAACAAGTCAAATGACAATAAAGATCAAACCCCTTTTCCCAGGCCATGCCTCCTTCAAAAGACTGCTGCTGCCTCTTTTTTTCAATGTTCTGCAGTTTTGTTTTTTTTTGGGTTAGTAGGTTCTGCTACAGTAGTAGTGTTGGATGTTGGGAGTCTTTTGATGCTAGAAGAAAGCAAAATCATTCAGTTGTGTTCCATAGTTGAATTAGTCTATCTGAACGGTTTTCCACTGTTCTTTGAGACAAGTCAGTCATTTTCAGGTATCATTCAATAATTATTTTTTTAACAGTATCAGCGAATAATTTTTTTTAATTGATCTGTACTGGAAAATTCACTAGTTTTGTTAGATATTAATTGAAATATTAGCTCAGGAGTTATTATGTAATGACCCAACAGCCTTTCTATTCTCTCCTGATCACTGAATTTCAGTTCATACATCCGGGTTACCTTTTGAGTGTTCAAAGTGGCCAAAGATGTTACACACCACATCTTTGAATGCAGTTGGTTCATGTTGGTTTCAGATGGAACTTATGTTGTTGTGATAGCTTTGTTCAGTCTTGGTCTACATATAATATGATATCTTTCTGAGGTAACAGTGCAACTAACATGACATCTCGTGGCTCCTCATTTTTGGTCCTATATTAATCAGGTATGGCTTATCTTTGACTGTCCTTTAAGTTAGGTGTTGTAATGCCGCCGAAACTGTGACCTTGTAATGTCATTGAGACTGTGAGATGAGTGTGATCTTATGTTGTGTGAACTATGGCTGTTAGGGTAGTGGAAATGCAGTTTTTCTGCTTCCCCTAAGAATGGTTTTGCTTGGGGGAGATGTCCTCACAATCAATACTCTTAGTTTATAATTCCATTTCAAACCCTAAATGATGACAGAAGTAGCTAACTGTGTTTCAGAATTGAAATGGATACCAAAGTCATTGTAAAGCACTTGTTGTTCACTGAATACATCATAACCGATTTGTTATTGCTATTTTTTAATTTATTTAATTTTAGAAGTTCAGTTGTTAGTGTAGAATTTAGTAGAAACTTTAACACGAATGGAATCAAAATCCTAGTTCTTCAATCCAAAACAGGCCTTTTTGATTCAAGATTAATAGTTTGATCTTGATTTTTGGCAAAGGGCATGGGTTTTAATTATGATTTTTTAAGCATTAAACACAGAAAATGTAGTTTTATCAAGCTTCTTTAAATTTTCTTATTTGTGAGTTGGGTGTTTGATGTTTTCTCATGGTAAATCTTGTGATCAAATTAAAGTTGAATGGTTTTTGATGCTTTAATTTACTGGTCATGGAAAACCCAAAAATTGTTAAAAGTCTTCGCATAATATGTTGCTAAGGACAGGAGAGCTGGAATAATTCACCAAACATAATGATGAAAAACAATGATCCAAGAAAGGATGCCTCAAATTTAAATGGTCTATTGCATGACATGAAGGAAAATTAAAAGTCTATTGTGATTGCAGGAGGAAATTATAAAGGAAGTTCACCACTGTCTGCAATAACAACTTTACTCTTAGGAGTGCCGCTCTGCTTCCCCTCAGCTTCAATCTTGTAAACAACATCCATTCCCGATACCACCTTTCCAAATACAACATGTCTGCCATCCAACCTACCAAACAACTCCAAAGATTAGTTGACATTATCCACGGCTTCCCAACTATTATATGCATGCTTAGTGTGTCCACGCTGTCGAGGATTGAAAATATGAACCATCATCTTATATGCTAGAAAAGCAAAAGGAACCCAAAAGGCAAAATCATTTTACATGCCAAAAACAATTGGCAGTAGTTTTGAATTAGTCCCAATTACATAAACAAGCTGAATGTTTTTCCAATCAAAGTTCAGTCTTCACCCACACTTATAACACCATTAAAGACAGAGATAAGTATCCAGTTGACTGCAGCTAGTTAGCAGAACCCTCAAAAAAGAGAGAGTTGTTGTAGCTTTGTGCACTCCAGCAACTCTAATGAAAAAGGTTAGACATCTTAGAGCATTATGACTATTAAGATCCTGATTCGGGTCATACATCTGATGATTAAGTACGGAATTAAATAATTAAATGTGCAAAGATTTGCTTAGATTTGTACGTTTCTATTATTTTCTTTTTCTTAGAGGCAGGTATAATTACCAGCTAGTAGTCACTGTTGTAATAAAGAATTGCGATCCGTTGGTGTCTCGACCAGCATTTGCCATTGACAACAGCCCTGTTGACAGAAAAACCAAATACAATGTTTGCTTATTTCATGGTTCTCAACCATTGAATTATCGGTTGCAGGACACTGTACCATCATCAATCAAAAGAACTGGCACGTAATTGCACCTGGTCCAGTGTGCTTCAGCTTGAAATTTTCATCAGCAAACTTCTCTCCATAAATTGATTCTCCACCTCTCCCATCGCCAAGAGTGAAATCACCTCCTTGGATCATAAAGCTGGGAATAATCCTGTGGAATGCACTACCCTTGTAATGGAGAGGTTTCCCACTCTTTCCAATGCCTTTCTCCCCTGAAATGATAAAAAGGGAGATTCAATATATAATCCAAAACTTTTACATACAATGAGGACATGACCAAGTATGTCACTGCACTCCAATTCTATCCGCTGTTCCAAACACATCCAAAATGATCAGCCAGTAAATTTTGTTGGAATGATTTTTCTCAAATCCTTTGATTACCGTCACCTCCGTAAATTTCTAATCTGGTTCATAACTATAAGCTGATCACCGAATAACCAAAAGAAGGTGATAACACATACGTAATTTGATTCCCATTACCACTTTAAATTTCTAATTCAGTTCATATACCTAGGCTGATCAACAATGAAACAAAAGAAGATGATAACACCAATTTGATTTTCAGCTCATTAAAAATTTAAGATCTTTGACAATATCATTGAGTATCAACTCATACAAGTGAAGTTCATATCAAAAGTTACCTGTGCACAAAGCTCGGAAATTTTCTGCAGAAGAAAAACATTCAAGGTGTTAATAAACAATTCGCAGATTTAAAGGGATGCAACAAATTCCCTATCTTCCATTTCACACGCATAACTCTACCTGCAGTTTTAGGAACTGCATTTCCAAAGAGACCCATGACGATACGACCTGAGAACAAATATTTAGCGATCACTTTAACTGTCTGTCTAAGAATTAAAAGCAACGAGTGGTCATCATTATAAAAGAAATAACTTCTAACCTTCCACAAGTAAATCATACCAGCAGGTTTTCCAGCAATCTCAACATCAAAGTAAACTTTGTGAGTGATTTCTTTCAAATCCTCTTTCGACTTCTTCGCCTAAGACGCAAAAATCCGCAGATCAAACAATAATCATCAGTACCCACCTCGCTGATAAATCTCAATCTCGCCCAGAAAGAAAAATAATAATACTTAGAAAATATATATACACAGTTGATGAGAGGGGAACAATGAAAACCAAACAAAATCTACACAAAAATATGCGACAATCTCCCAAAAAACTGATGGATCAAGACTGATGAGATCGAGTAAAGACTAAAAACTTGAGAAGGGTGTGTTGATTATAAACCTGGATTGAGGACAGAGTACCCAACAGAACTACAGTACATAGCAGTGTTAGCGAAATATGTTTTGTTGAAGCCATCACTTCTTTTTCTGCTCACTGACTCTCGGGCTGGCCCTGGTAAACACAGATGAGTAGTAGTGAGAATGCCGTTTATAGTGGGAAACTGGCTCCCCAATAGTTTTGTGCCGCGTGGCATGATGGACGCACGCTATTGGTTGAAGAGCCGATGATTGCCTAAGTTTAGCCAATGATTAGGCAGCTCGGAGAACAGTGAACTATTGAAACATGTAAACGGGAATAAAACGTCGTCGTTTCAGTGTAATATCATTCATCACCAGAAGTCTCTGTTGTAACTGCAAGTGAACTTATGCTTTAAATTGCATGCCGCTGCGTCTTCAATGGTTGGGTGTAACAATTTCTCAAAATCCAGTTACCATTACAAGGACTGCAGTTTGCACTAACGTCTATCGCATTGGTGGGTGGACCCTAGTAAAAATGACACGTCACAATTATGAGAAAGGTTGGCGCAGATTACGTGGCATGCAATGATTTAAGTCAGTTGAGAAATTCAACTAGGTCACCCGTGGCTGCCAGCCCCCGGGAATTGCAATGCGCAGCGACGACTGCTTGTTGAATCCCCACCAACGCCTCCGCCTCCGCCTCTGCTTCGGAGAGAAACGAAAGGAATTAAATGAAATTCTGAGGAGTTTAGTTTTTTTAGTTAAAAATCTTCATCTTCGGACTTCTCATTTTTTTCCACCAGAATTATTGAAGGATTACAGGACGAGAGCAATCGCCACAGCCATAGCCAACATGAATCTGCTCCATCTTCTTTTTCTTCAATTCCTCAAGAGAGTGAAGAACAGAACCAGCAGCACCAGGAGCAGCGGCGGCAGCGACAGTCTTCTGCTGTCTCTTATCGTGTAATATATCGATAGCTGATGTCACAGCCAGGGGGATAGGGGATGACGTCTGGTATTGCCTTGTTGTACTCGTCACATTTTGGCTCTTCGATCCGTTTCTTCATCTTCCCTGTTTCTTTTCTATTGTATCAGTGAATTAATTTAATTTCTTCTTTCTCATTTTCTCTCTATTTGTTTACTGATAAGAAATAACGAAAGGAAGCAAATGCAGGAAAGTGTTTGTTAAAATTACCCTTTAGGTAGAATGGTTGATTTATTTTTTGTTGGCATTTGTTACCGAGTGATTTGCTTCTTGGTTTTGTTTCTCCTTGGATGTGGTTTGCTATATTCCTCACCAGGAGCATCTATGACAATGATTCTTGATATCTACGGATCTGTGGATTTAGAATTGGGTCCGAAATACTCACGCCTTATACAAACTAACCCTCCCTTTCTTTGTGCAATCTATTAAGGTGATTTGCTGCATGTTATTTCATTTATCATTAATTATTTTCCTTTGCTTCAGCTGCCTCCATTGCTGTGCAAATTGTGCGGTAATCTTGTTTGGTTTATGAACAGGCAGAAGAACTAGACAAGCCAAAATCCACTTCATTAATGCTATATGAGTTTCACAAATCTCCTCCCTTGGACGTTGAAATCACGTGGACTGAGACACAGAATGTAGTGGTTCCAGTTGATTTCCACAAGGCAAAAGTCTTTCCCGCTTGCTGTGTTTTCTCTTTGTCAATTATCTTCTTCGCTGGAAATTTTTTTTTCAGTCAAAATTCTCTTCTGCGCTTCTAAGCGGATCATTTTTAAACTTTGTGATGATTAATAGCGCGATATTGTAATTCTCCTTTTATACAGGAGTGGTTATATTTCCTAATCAAGGGATCTAAGGTGGATATCTCATATACTGTATAAAATCTCCGAGTTCTGCTCCTTTAACTCTTGTGATTGCCCAAGGTAATTTCCTGCCAAAAATTTAAAGCTTTGGCTTCATCATTTTTATTTTCATGATTCTTATGAGCAATACCCCGTATATAGCTGTATCATATTTTTTGTTGTCAAGAGAGTTTTGATGGTAGTAAGAGTTGCGGAAACATTTTAGTTGATAGGATGAGATAATCTTGAGGCTGCTAATATGCTGAGCTGCGAGCTGCTGGCTGCTGATATGCTGAGCTACACTGGATTCTATCTTTTTCAGTTACAGTTGTTAATTAGTTTATAGTTAGTTATGAAATAGAAAAACTATGCTGAGATAGACTTATTTTCTGTTATTGATTAGTTGTAATTAGTTGTAGTTTTAGCATTTAGATGTTGTGGAAGCTGACTACTCATTGTATAAAGATAAAACCGGTTGTAGTCGAACATTTTTCCAGAAAGTGCAGAGTGCTTCTATCTTTCTCTCCAAACAAATTTTCTAAAACATTTTTTTAGTTATTCTTGAACTTACCAAACAGCTTTCATCTCAAATATACAAATATATTTATTTTCATTCTTACTTTTAATTTTTTCTAAAAAAATGTTTAGATTTTGTTTAATATTAAAATGTGATAGCTTTTAAGTCACAACTGAATTGGAATAGAAGTAATAAATACAAAATATAGTAAAAAAAAATGAGTACATTTCACTTAGCATTGCTCGGACACTATTTTAACTTTGCTGTTAAAGCCTATTACTATATGATGGAAACATTATTACTAAGCTCAAATTAGATCTGTTTTAATTTAGCTAATTTATTAAGTTAAATTCAAGCAAGTAAAAGTTTAATTTGTTTTAGTTAAATTATTAGGATTTGCTTTATTTATGTTAAGACATCATATGAATATACTTATAAACATTGAAAGAAAGTATGGTTGATTAATTACAGAGAATTTACTTTTTTGAGCTTACTTGTTCCTTGAGAACAAACTGAACTTATCAAGAATAATCTTTGTTGTGGTGTTCAATCTCTTATATCTTAAGTTCCTTTCTGAAAGACGTTTTTGGGTCTAAGATTTATCTTTTCTTTGAATATTATACCAATGTTCGTGATTGCAAGACGTCAGTTACGTTGCGGTGTATTTAAAGTTTAAATCTGGTTTAAACGTTTTTAACTTCGTTTCTACGTTCTCGTGCTTTTCTTGAGATTTGGGATCGCATCACTACAATTCCAAAGGAATCATTGGTTCTCTTTTTCTTAATCTTTTCTCTAGGTTTTTGCTTAAACTTGTGCAGGCAGTGAAAGCCTTGCAGGGTGGATTGACGACCCATCATATCCCAATACAACTTTGTCTTGGAATAGTATACATGGTAAAATTTATCAGTGAACATATGGCTTTTAACTTTCTTTATGATAGAATTAGCTGTTCTAATTAACTCGTCTATTATACCCTACAGGAAGTGGAAAGATTCTGCATGAAATTTCCAAGTCTTCTGATTATTATATTGCGGTTGGGAACGTGAACTCTGAGGAAGTGGAGGTAATTTCTCAAACAATCTCTATGCTATATTGTTGTAATATGATTTTATCAAACGTAAGGATCTCAGAGACATTCACTAGATATTTGGAGCTCTGTAATTATTTAGGCTGTGCCAGTGTTGCCCATCTCAATCTGAGAGTTGAGACTGTCTGCTTGTGCAGAACATAAGGGATAGTTAGACCAACAGTAGGCCACATAAAAAAAAATCATTTTGATATGTTAATATATATTCTTCTTAAACATAAAAATATATTCATCTTGAAGCATGTTAACTTCATTACAAGATACAGATAGAACATAATGGTTAAAGAGTTAACCAGCCGAAGTTGATTATAACTATCCTTCTTGCATTTGCCCCATCAACTGGTATGGAAAAGAAAAGGGTTTCTTGTGATGCATAGCATTTGCTTAGTTGTTATCATCTTTTGTTTAAGATTATGTATTAAACACATGTTGACACTTTTAAATCATGAAACAATTCATTTCCGAATTGATTGGCCTTGTACAGGTGCAGTTGAATTTCACGACGAATGCCTTCATCCATAATACAACTAAGGTGTATTACAGGTGCTCCCGGAGTAACAGTCTGTGTTCTCTATTGATTAGTCTTCTAGGAGCAACTATTGCTGTTCTAACATCTTCAGGTCTTGCAGAGGTAATAGATTAATATTTGTCAACTTTTATGTGCTTCAATGGTTTTGTAGAGCTTTTCAAGAGATACTCTGATAAAATTTTGTTCCACAAATTTCCTGGCTTGTCGTTGTATTAGGCAATTAGACAAGATTTCACATTGTCTTGATCAAGAGTATTCATAAGTGTCTTCTTACATTATAATATAAAAATGCTGTTGTGAATTTAATGAATCAAATGACTTGAACAGCCTGTTGAAGATGGTCAGAATATGTGAGCTGTCAATTGTGCCTGCCTTCACATTTGTGGCACACATTTTACTATCTCTTTCCTTCTAACTGCATTAATGAATTCTGTAGGAAAAAAAGATCTATATTTTCTCCAACCATTTGAATAATAGATCCTAACAAAAATCATTTTCTTACTGGTCTTTTTCCTTTTAAGTTTCACTCAAAACCAGATATGGCAGTTGGAGCCATTTGGTTAGTGGTGTGTTCCTGTACCATTTGCTACTCTGATTCAGAAATTTTATAATTTGTTTAGTTGAATTTTGGACAAATTTTGGTATTTTCAGGGTACTTCAAGTGCTTAATGGTATGTCAAACTCTCTTATGGACCACAGTGGATCACATATTTTGTTAGATCAGGTTATACTTATTTCCATTCACATTATTATCACGCCCTGCACGCGAAGGAACATGTCCATTCTTACATTCGCTCTGTTCCTACTTGAAGGTGTGATGACCATCATAATTTTATTGGCTTTCAGCTGCTGTAAACTGTGCTCGATTACTGCCGGAGATGGAACAGGATTTCGGACAGGAGACACAGGATCAGAAAGAGCTCCATTGCTTTCACACAAAGATGATGATCTCCGTAGCTGGGGTTCATCTTATGATTTGGTATCACATGATGAGCAGGATGTGGAAGACTGGCTTCCAGTAAGTTCTCTCACAGGAAATCCACAAAATGAAGGAGAAAACAACAGCAATCCAAGAGGGTATTTGTGTTATTTGCTGTGATACCTTGAGAGAGTGCTTCTTTCTTCCATGTGGGCACTGCACTGCCTGTTTTACATGTTGAACAAGGTAATTGAACACGAACTGTTATTACTGAACATCATACACCTCAATATCTGAAGCAGCAATTCCCTTATTTTGTTAAACTGTTACTGAATTCTCATCGCAGCTTTCCAATTAGGGCATAACATCTACTTGTTCTTTATGCTCACATTATCGCAAAATTAAGTTTATAAGCAAGAGGAAGTCCATGGAAGTCGTTGCCAGATTAGAGCTCTGAAACTTTTTAATTCTGCAGGATTGCGGAAGAGGCTGGTTCTTGTCCCATATGTCGTAGAAAGATGAAGAACTTGCGGAAGATATTTACAGTCTAAGTAGTTCATTGGAGCAATATCCGCAGATGCTCTTTGGCGTACGCATTTAAGTTTTTTATTTTATTTTATTTTATTTTTCCTATGCGTAGAAAGCTATGATTGCAAGAGAAAAACCTTTTTTTCACATGGGTTTGTATTAAGCTCCTGTTGAAAGTTTTATTCAACATGCAACAGATAATAAAAAGAATTCATAACAAGAACATGTTCAAGAATACAGATGCAACAAGGTTTACCCATTCAACATTTATCCCAAAACCCATCATCAATGCATCTTTACCATAGCGGTGGCCGAAGTAGATGCAGTTTTTCTCAGCTCAATCCCAACGCAAGCAGAAACCGAAACCAGAACCCAAATGGAGTCACCACCAGAAACCGAGAAAGAAGATCTATAATGGGTCAAAACAGTAATGGAGTTGGTTTCGCGACAAATCAGTCCCCACTCTAGGCCTAACATTGCTGTCTAAAAACAGAGAATCATGCATTGTCCCCCAACCCCCACACGTATTGTAAATAAGGCACGTCGGCAAGTACACATGTGTCCGAAAAAGAGTGATTCAGAAAAAGGCAACACCGATTTTTACAATGTAGGCGCACCTGAGTAAGCAAAGCAACCACCAAACCAAAACTCGACAATGGGTGTTCCTTCCAGAAACCCATCTCGTTTTACTTACTCCAATCTCTTCCCCTGCATCATCTCAATATCAATCTTCTCTCTCACTGCTCTCTTCCTCCTCTACAAGGTTTTATTTTCAATTTTTTATTATATAATTTCTTTTTCGTGAATTGTCATGACACTTTCTATTTCTTAGACTGATTATTCATTGTGAAAATTTATCGAACAGGTTGATGAGGTCGCTTCGCAAACAAAAACGTTAGCAGGGCACAACTTAGAGCCAACGCCATGGCACTTATTTCCACCAAGATCATTCAACGAAACGAGTCGCCATTCACGCACATACAAAATTTTACAATGCTCCTACCTCATCTGCCCCACTTCCAAATCACCGGAACGCCAACGGCGCCGTTTTGTGTCCCCTAAACCAAACCAAATCTGCCCAGAATTCTTTCGTTCAATCCACCAAGACCTCGAGCCTTGGGCCCAGAACCGGATATCGATGACCCACTTAATGGAAGCGAAGAAATTTGCTGCAATTAGAGTGGTGATTGTTGGAGGGAGATTGTTTGTGGATCTTTATTATGATTGTGTGCAGAGCCGAGCCATGTTTACTATATGGGGAATTTTGCAGCTGCTTAGAAGGTATCCTGGAATGGTGCCCGATGTTGATATGATGTTCGATTGCATGGATAAGCCAAGTATTAGTAAAACGGAGCATAAGTCGATGCCTTTGCCCCTGTTTCGTTACTGTACAAATGAGGATCACTTTGATATCCCATTTCCTGATTGGTCTTTCTGGGGTTGGTAAGAAACTTCAAACTTACAGTCTTTTTCTGGGTTAATTTCTTTATTATATTTCATGTCAAGTAATATTACCAAAACACTGCATCAATTAGATCTCTCATATACTTGATCATAAATTTCATGACATAAGACAGTTTTTCATGTCTTTGCATGACATGAGTTCCAATATTTCTCTGTGACTGTTGAGAATGATTTGAGTTTGAGAACCAAAAATCAAATTGGTAATTCATAAAATATAATGGACTTTGGTAATGCAATAAATATAAAGAAGGTAGTATTTGATGTTCAGCTTTGATAATAATAACAATTATGGAGGACATTATGAAATGTGATTTTATATCAAGAAAAGAAAGGGTTTACCACGGTGCTACGCTTCTGTCCTGATTGACGTTTGTGCCCACTTTTCATTTCTTTCCTGTGTGTGAGATCCTGGGCTTATTGGTGCAAGATGTTTCTAGTCAGATAAATTATTTTCTGAAATTTCTGAAGACAAGCATGATTCTTAGATCTGCACCTATGACATGATGGAGGATTCATTTTTTTGGTTATGTCTTCACGGTTCTGACTGAATCACACCAATTAATGTCTTCTGATACAGGCCAGAAACAAATTTACGAACCTGGAATGAGGAGTTCCAAGACATTAAACGAGGTTCTCAATCTAAATTTTGGTCAGAGAAGTGGCCCCATGCATACTGGAAAGGAAATCCAGATGTTGCTTCTCCTTTGCGGATAGAGTTACTTAAATGTAATGACACTAGCCTCTGGGGAGCAGAAATTATGCGCCAGGTTGAGTTGGAATTACATCTTCTATATTAATCAGTTGTACATATCATAGACATACAAAATTTCATGTTCTTGATGCCTTCTTTCTTTTTTCATTACAGAATTGGACGGAAGAAGCAGAAGATGGATTTGAAAAGTCCAAACTATCAAATCAGTGTAATCATCGGTAAGAATTCTTCATTGTGCAACGCCATTTTCTAGTCGGATGCCATGATAGGATCACTGATTGTTGGAGAATTTGCAATAATCTCACCCACATGGTTAGATTAGCATAAATTTCTTAAAAATTAATCTTGTCTAGTCCAAATAAGGATTTGCCTGTTAGTTTAATGTAACGTTCTAGCCATTTTGCTTCTTTCTGTAGGTATAAAATCTATGCTGAAGGCTATGCTTGGTCTGTGAGCTTGAAATATATTCTATCGTGCAATTCTGTTGCTCTAATAATTACCCAAGAATATAAAGATTTCTTCAGTCGTGGTCTCACTCCCAACAAAAACTATTGGCCTGTCTCTGCTACCAATTTATGCCCCTCCATAAAATCTGCTGTCGACTGGGGTAATGCAAACCCTTCTGAGGTATGGCTAAACTTAACTCTGTTTCTCTTCTTTGGTGCTGTTCATTTTTTGTCTGCATGCATTGAAACTGCCATATGAACTAGTTACACTGTATGTTTGGCAGCTATAACATTTTCTGGTTTCTTTCTTCATTGCTTACATCCTTTTCTGAATTTGATTAAAAAGGCAGCAGCAATAGGACAAGCAGGACAAGAATTCATGGAAAGCTTAAATATGGATCGAGTTTATGATTACATGTTTCACCTCATCACCGAGTACTCAAAGCTGCTGGACTTCAAGCCAACCTTGCCATCATCTTCTCTTGAAGTTTGCATGGATTCCCTACTTTGCTTGGCTGACCCAAAGCAGCAGCAGTTCCTTGAAAAATCAAAGGCCGTGCCTTCTCTGGTCCCTCCATGCACACTTTAGCCTGTCAATAATAATCTCTTCAAGTTGGATATGACAAAACAAGAAGGTAATCAAAGCCCTCGAAAGATGCAGAGATCCTGAAAGCACAAGAGGCATTTAAGCTTGAGTACATATACATATGCTCAAGCTCAACATTGTCGTTGTAGAGTTAGAAAATTGCCTGTAGATGTGGATAGGCTTGCCTGTAATTGTAGTTTGCTCTCTTAACAAGTTTATTTAAGTTTTCATATCAGCAACTCCCTGCTCTATATAAACTCCTTTTCTTCTTGTGCCCGCTTCGTGATGTTGTCCCATTGCTGTGTTCAAGGGCTCAATGTATTTGCGCTCCCGCTGAAATGAAACATGCTATCAGGGCTTTTAGACGATGAATGATCCGATTCCTGGCGCAGTACAAATAGCATAAACTGAGAATCATTTCAGCAGGCGGACAGGCAATACAAAATTGGAGAGTGGCCACCGCAAGTGGCTTCGTATTTTGATTAAAAACTTGAGCGAAAACCAATGCAAATCAGCCCAACGTACTATGAAACTATAGAGTGATTCTATGGGTTGAAGTTTTATAAAAAATATATATATTATTATAAATTAATTAATTAAAAAAATAAATATATTTATAATTTATTTATTTTTATAAATATAATCTTAATTTATTTACAACTTATTATATTTTTTACAAAATAAATAAAATAATTTTTTATTAAAAATTATATATATATATATATATATATTAATGTAATTTTTTAACAAATTAATTTAAAATTATTTATTATTTCATACAATATTTATAATATATATTAAAAAATAATTATATTATATAAATATTTAATTGTGCTCATTAATAATAATATTAAAATATTTTAATTTTATTGTTAAAATATTTGTACACCATGATAATTATACTATAAAATATTTATAAAAAAATAATATAATTTATTTTTTAAATAATATAATTCTATACTATTAAATTTAATTTAAATTAATTAAAATTTTAGAATTCGAATTTAAAAGTTAATATAAATACTGTAAAAAAAATTAAATAAAAAAAATTAATTAAAATTTTACTTATAATCAACATAAAATTAGAAAATAAATATATTTTTTATAAATTTTATAATAAAATAAAATTATTATAAATCTTACTCGGCAATATTTAATAAAATCCTTTGCCTTTAAATTTTATGACAAAAATTTTTATTGAAGTAATTTAGCAGCTTCTTCGTGTTACCATAAAAAATAAATAAAAATATTTTTATAATTATCAAATTAATACCATAAAAAAATATATATATATTTTTTTTGTAATTATAAAATTAATCACCTTGACGTGTAATAAAATTATCATCAATCAACCGTTCGCCTAACCGGTTCCTTCGACGTCCCTCCGCAAAACAAGCCAATCCATCAACCCCATGCATGTAAATATTTTAAGCTACTCCACCAACCCCACCATAACTTTCTCTTTTTCTCTCTAACTGTTGTTTGTTTTCTTCCAAATGGCGGACAACGGAGTTGTTACGGTCTACGGAAACGGCGCCATCTATGAAACCACCAAGAAGTCACCGTTTTCCGTTAAGGTGGGTCTTGCCCAGATGCTCCGTGGCGGAGTAGTCATGGACGTCGTTACCCCAGAACAAGCTCGCATCGCTGAGGAGGCCGGCGCATGTGCCGTCATGGTCCTTGAGCGTGTCCCCGCTGACATCCGAGCTCAAGGCGGAGTGGCCCGCATGCCGGAACCACAATTAATCAAACAAATCAAAAACAGCGTAACTATCCCTGTCATGGCCAAGGCCAGGATCGGCCACTTCGTTGAGGCGCAGATACTTGAAGCCATCGGCGTTGACTACGTCGACGAAAGCGAAGTTTTGACGCCTGCCGACGAGGAAAATCACATTAACAAACACAACTTTCGGGTTCCATTCGTTTGTGGTTGTCGTAATTTAGGCGAGTCGTTGAGGAGAATTCGCGAAGGAGCGGCGATTATTCGGACAAAGGGCGAAGCGGGTACAGGAAATGTCGTGGAGGCCGTTAGACACGTGAGGTCCGTGATGGGAGACATACGTGTGCTGCGCAACATGGACGATGATGAAGTCTTTTCATTTGCCAAAAAAATCGCTGCGCCGTGCGATTTGGTGATGCAGACGAAGCAGCTGGGAAGGCTTCCGGTGGTGCATTTTGCCGCGGGTGGCGTAGCGACCCCGGCTGACGCGGCGATGATGATGCAGCTCGGGTGCGACGGAGTGTTTGTGGGTTCGGGGGTGTTTAAGAGTGGGGACCCGGTAAGAAGGGCAAGAGCCATTGTGCAGGCGGTTTCGAATTACAGTGACCCTGATGTGTTGGCGGAGGTGAGCTGCGGCCTCGGCGAGGCTATGGTGGGTATTAATCTAAGCGATGCTAAGGTTGAGCGGTATGCAAATCGGTCAGATTGAGATACCGAGAATGCCAATCCGCCATTCTAGGTGAGAATCGAATCTCCTCTTTAGAGAATCAGGAATTAAGTCTGGTTGCTTTTTATTATTATTGTTCTTTTTTTTCAAAAAGACTTCAACAAAACAGAAGAACCTGTTGATTATTGTTAATTAGATGGGATTTGGCTACCTAATGAATGTACGTTTGAAGTGTGTTGGCTCAATATGATTCCCTGCTGTTTGCATTATCATCATTCATAAATTTTATGACAGTCAGCACAAATTGTTTTCCTGCTTGGAAGTAGTAAGAATCTGTTTGTTTGGCTAGAAAATCTGAGAGAAAACTTAAGAACGAAAAACTGAGTGTAAAACGATTTTGTTTGTTGATTCCATGAAGTACAAGCTTGCCATTTATAGAATGAATCAGAGACGAATCTCGAATCCTCTGACAAATCATTTTCACACAACACCTCTAGCTAACTTCCTCTTAACAACCTGAAACTAACAAAAAGCCAGACGGGAGCCAGCTCACGTGCACAGCTCAGCATTTGCCAGTTAGGAGTCAGATCAGCATGACTCCCCTCTCTCTCTCTCTCTCTCTCTTGTGAAGCTGCCAAAAGCATGCTTATTGCTATTAGCACACCTCAAAACTTCCCCCCTCTACGGACACCAGATTAAAATAGGTGAACACGTGCTAATTTTGATGCTGGCTGGGCATGATTAATAAAAGTGGGAAGGGAGTGGAGGTAGCAAATAGCATAGCACCTCTCCTCCCGGCTGTATTTAGGTTATGCTTGTATATTCATTGCACGGTTCCCTTTGTAATTGATTGATGGGGTCTTAGTAGCTTTCACCCCTTTGTCTTTATTGACTTGCTTACATGTTTTGTCGGTGCTTTGTTCAAGCACCTGAGAAATCATATTTCATTGACCGAAGGAGCAAACCAAATAATAGAAACTAGAATTCAAAAGTTGAATGTTAACAACCGCATGGGAAGAGTTCACAGCGGACGTTATCTAACAACTAGCTAGCAAGTTATAATATGACACGTGCACGTGAACGTGAAATTTCTTTAGTACCGGATTTGAATAACCCACGTGACAATCGTGTTTCACGCTACTCTGATTGTCGTTTTAGGTTAAAAGCATTAAAATCAACCGGACAGTAATCTTAGGAGCCCCCTTAACGGCGCTATATTTTTACCACTTGTTAATTTCGTTACCTCAAACATCCAATTATTAAATTCATTTATAAAATAAAAATATCATTTTATGATATTTTAAAATGATTTTTTAATTATCATTTTAGTTTTATTTAAAAAATTAATTTTAATTTTAATTTTTTTTAAAATTATTTGTATTTATATATTATTAAATTTGTAAAAACCATTCATAAAAAAAAAGATGATGATTATCGCGCCACGTTCCATCGGCCGGACTGACGATTAATTACGCACGTGATATTCCGTTGAGAAATCCAAAGGTGAACCGACGAAAAGTAAACAGCATGATTAAATAAGACAACAGATTGTCAACAACATGCAATTGTTATTCACTGTCATCATCGGCCAGCTCAGCTGCACCATCAGAAGTTAACGTTGCTTGATACTGCTGTGCACTTCGTCTCCGTTTGAAAAAATATATTTCTTAATGCAGGTTTACACTGGCAGACTTCGATATTATCACACTCTGTAGAAAGTCATACCGGCACGCCCGCAATAAAATAAACTGCTAAGGGGGGAAGATAAACGCGTTGAACAGAAGCTCATCAGTCGAAAATCATCATAGTATTACTCACAGATCTATCTTACATTCTTATATATTATGTACAATGGCGTTTTGGTTTGTCAATAATTGATGCCGTTTTACTCTTCTTCTTTCGAGATTGAGAGGAAGCTTTCTGCTTGTGGGAGACATGGGGAGTTACAGACTCTGTGTCTGCTTTACCAGGAAGTTCAGGGTCACGGAGGCGGAGCCACCCGTCGACGTGAAGAACGCGTTTAAGAAGTATGCCGAAGGGGGGACCCATATGACGGCGGAGCAGTTGCTGCGGTTCTTGGTGGATGTTCAGGGTAATGGTGGCGCGTCGATCTCAGACGCCGAGAAGGTAGTGGAGCAGGTTTTGCGGACGAGGTATCATCTTGCTAAGTTCACCAGGCATACACTCACTCTTGATGATTTTCATCATTACTTGTTCTCCTCCGATCTTAATCCTCCTATTAATGATAAGGTATTGCAGGGTTTTTGCTTGTTTCTTTTTGTTTCGTTTGATTGCTGAGAAAATGGGGGGAAAAGAAAAGAAATTGGAAGAGATCTAATGGCTCTTTCTAAATTTGATATTACTTGTGATTTTGGTGTACCAAATTTGCTTTTCTGTACATTGCATTGTTGGCGACAAACTTATCACTCTTGATACAGGAACATTGTCGATTAACATCTAACAACATTTTACTACATTCAGGTTCACCAAGATATGACAGCTCCATTGTCCCATTACTTCATATACACTGGACACAATTCCTATTTGACTGGAAACCAACTCAGCAGCGATTGCAGTGATGTCCCAATCATTGAGGCTTTGAAAAGAGGTGTAAGAGTTGTGGAGCTTGATATTTGGCCTAATTCTGCTAAAGATGATGTTCATGTCCTTCATGGAAGGTATGCACTCATGTTCATATGCCATCGTCATTTTATTGTAGCACAGAATGTTCACAATTTTCTCTTGTATTATATTTTCACTCTTATTTCAAAGTGACTTGAAGTTTGTGTTTTTGAATCCAGGACCTTGACAACTCCTGTGGAACTCATTAAATGCCTGAAATCCATTAAAGAATATGCATTTTCTGCATCTCCATACCCTGTTATAATTACTCTGGAAGACCACCTGACCCCAGATCTTCAGGCTAAAGCAGCTAAGGTAACTTCCACTTCTGTTACAGTTTTTTACATGCTGTTATATTACTCAGAAGTACAGTTTATGATCAAATATGTTTTGGTTTGTAGATGATTACTGAAACGTATGGAGAGATGCTGTTTTGTCCTGAATGTGAATGTTTACAAGAATTCCCATCACCAGAAGAATTAAAGCATCGGATTATAATATCAACCAAACCTCCGAAAGAGTATCTTAAAGCTGAAAGTAAGAACAAAAGAAATAACTCATTGAAGGATTCTGATGAAGATGAATGGGAGAAGGAGCCAGAAGACCTCACAGCTGACCGAGAAGATGATGGAAAGGTCCTGCAAAATATAAAAACGCCTCTCATGTTGACCTTTAATGTAGTTACTTTGTCATAATTGTGTATCCTTTTAGGTGTTCCCTTAATTGTTGCCTATGGACTTGCAGTGTGATAGTGATATAAGTGATGAAAATGAAGCCTATGGCAATGAACGGTTAGAGGCAGCTGACTACAAACGCCTAATTGCTATTCACGCTGGAAAACCCAAGGGTGGATTAAAGGAGGCACTGAAAGTTGAACTCGATAAAGTTAGACGGCTTAGTTTGAGTGAACAAACACTAGAAAAAGCCACCGAAACTCATGGAACAGATGTTGTCAGGTATGCATGATTATTAAGTTTTTGGCTCAAGGTATCTGAGATTGGTTGATTAATAATACTATGTGAATATAGATGATATTTTGTTTCTTTGGTCAGTTGTTAAAAAATGTCATACCAACTGATCCAATGCTTGATATCATTATTTGTAGATTCACACAGAAGAATGTTTTAAGGATATATCCAAAGGGTACTCGGTTCAACTCCTCTAATTACAAGCCTCTAATTGGTTGGATGCATGGAGCTCAAATGGTCGCATTCAACATGCAGGTTTTCATTCTGTGCTATTTGTTTTCAGTTGCTAAAATCAAAGTATTATTTTGATACCCTGCTCCCTGTAATATTCACACACTTTCTCTGTTTACATTAATGGTTATGATTCTTAAAATTCAATCTTTTTGTTTATTTTGCTAAAAAACTTTCCTTCTCTGACAAATGTTTCTAAAGGCAGAAAAGGTTAAATAATGATCAGGTAACAACAGAGGGGGCTAAGCCACTTCTGAAATAAATCATATGTACCTTGTTAAGTGGCTACAATTGAACTTATATATTGTTTTAAATTAGAGGTAGCAGGAATATGGGAAAAAGAAAGTGCGAGGGGCATATGCTGGTTTTATATTTTTAGTATACAACTAGTCAATTGATTCCAAAGTATACTTGCTGAAAAAGTGAAAATACAGGAAGTAACTTTATTAAAGTGTTTAAGTGAAAATTTCTGTGGCATGCTTAAACATTATCTTTACTGACAAAGACAGATATTTTGTGTTACAAAACACAATCTCTGTAGTGTTAGTTGATATAATGTGTTTTGTAAATTTTTCTTCCAATACCAACATGTTCATGTTATAATCACAGGGATATGGTAAAGCTCTCTGGTTGATGCATGGAATGTTTAGATCTAATGGAGGCTGTGGTTATGTGAAAAAGCCTGATTTTCTGATGAATGTTGGTCCAGACGCTCAGGTGTTTGATCCTAAAGAAAAACAGCCTGTGAAGAAAACTTTAAAGGTGAGGGTGAATGTGACATCAGAGTAAACTTGCTGGATCATCCCTACTTCTCTTTTGTTTGAATGCCATTTTATGTTACTTGACAGGTCAAAGTATACATGGGAGATGGATGGCATTTGGATTTCAAACAAACTCACTTTGATTTATACTCACCACCAGATTTCTATTGCCGGGTATGGTTCATGCTTTGGCTAGCAGTTGATATTGTAATTATTGCTTTATAGTTACTTAAATCATTGTTCTTTTCCCAAAAAAAGAAAATCAAATAAATTGAGGACTACCTTCTAAATTGAGAGCTACCTTCTTGACGTAACTGTCAAACCTCCCATCAGTGACTAGATTCTGGTGTCAATTCAACATACAGGTTGGCATAGCAGGCGTTCCAGCTGATAGTATGATGAAGAAAACTAAGAAAAAGGAGGACAATTGGACACCTGTTTGGGAAGAAGAATTCACATATCCATTGACTGCTCCTGAACTGGCTTTGCTTCGAATTGAAGTCCATGAGTACGACATGTCCGAGAAGGATGATTTTGCTGGCCAAACTTGTTTGCCTGTCTCAGTGTTGAAAACAGGAATCCGTGCAGTTTCCCTCTTTGATCGGAAGGGAGAGAAGTTTAACTCAGTAAGGCTTCTCATGCGCTTTGATTTTGTCTGAGACACTCGTGCATTTTTATTTCAGTTGGGATTTTCCATCATTTCCAGATGATGCATTTTGTAATGTAGTCTTTGTTGCTTTTATACTTTTGTCCTCTGTTTTTATTTGGGTTGTGTTTTTCCATCATTTGCTGATGTTGCATTTTGCAATATAGTCTTTCTTCCTTGTCATTTTTGTACACGGAGTATCGGTGAGTTAACCTGTTGAACTCAATAAGAGATGCATGGAGTACTGGTGAGATAATATTATCATATAGAAACTGGATTTGTACTCTATCTAATTGTCCCATAATTTATTTTCATGCTTTCTTTACTTGGTTCATGTTCAAGAGGGGGCCTCTAAGCCTTTCTTAAGCCAAAGCATGTTCCAAAGTTTTCCAGAGAAGCACATGACTTAACCGTAACTGATATTGATTCCAAGTAAACCAAGCAGTAAGCACTGCCCATACAAAAGGGAAGAAAATGGATAAGGTGATAGTTTCTGCAGAAGGCTACAATAAAGATGCTACTCAACCTTAAACTAAGAAAAAAGTTATTAAAGATAAAGCTTTTGTTTACCGCAGCGGTGGAAATCATGTAAATTATCCATAGACCCTGCTGTAATTGTTACTTCCAGCACAGGGATGGACACTGACTTTTCATATCATGCCTTGCCAGCCAGTTTTCTGGAAATTTTCCATTGCATTTGTCACTTGATATTTTCTGAAAGCAATTAAATTTACTGCTATTGTTGACGATGTAGGAATTGAAGTGGCATATGTGATACTTCAACATCAGTCATTGGTTTTAATCTAATACCAATTGTATTGTAATCAATCAGTGGATGAGAGTGCTTGGTGAATGAGTAAATCTTCAACATTCCCGGTTAACAAATACGTTGGGTTAATTTGAATGTTATTTAATGTGTCAACTAGAGATCGCGCATGCTGTGTGATTAATCAAGGGAGATTTATCAGAAATGTAGAGTTCTGAGATTTGATCACGGGTTGGAAATTGTTGATCAAAGAAAATAAATTTAAAGAATAAGAATAACAAAGAGGTATGGACAAGATTATTTATGTCCATCCGGAGAATTCACAGAATCCACCGTTCAAAATAATTCGGAATCAGAATTACCCGCTTTCTACCAGTCGATCAATCTCACATTTTAACACAAAGCCTTGAGAAATCCGGGTCTCTAGTTTTATACATGACAACAATGGGGCTCTCTGCCCACTTTTTTGTCACTTACTAACAAGAGTTGATCCCTCCACTTGATCTCTTCGAGAGGAGTATGTTCTTGTTTATTGCTGATGCACCCTTGAGCAGATTATCCTGCAGTGTGGACAGATTAGTGTAACACGAAATAACTCATGTTCTCCGTCCTAAGCATACATTGCATGTCTTGATACAAGGCCAAGAACGATTCAAGGTTTTTGGATGTTGTGGGAACGATATGGGTTGGTAGCAGTTGTGTGGGTCGTGTACATGCTTTACTGGGAAAAATAAGGTGATAGAGGCAGGGCTATAAGCGGATGTGAATGAATTGTTCAACAAATACAGGGAAGGCGGTAGCCGCTTGATGTTGGAGCAGCTTTGGCGGTTCTTGGTTGAAGTTCAGGGCCAAGGTGGCGCATCAATGGCAGATGCAGAGCAGACAGTGGAACGGGACTTGCAAAGGTGGCATTATATTTTTCGAGATTCCCAATGCGACATCTTACTCTTGGTGATTTTTACGCATGTAACCCTTAAATCCGACAAATATAGCACGTGTCAAACTAGCGTGCGTTCAATTTCAAGTAATTTCTCGCGAACCCTTACAAGAGAACAAGCTGGAAAAGCAGCCATCAGACCTTCCAAGCTAGTCAAGCGGACCAAGAGAAGGATATCTGGGAAATTCCTCTCATTTTCCAATTAAATGCCTGAACTTTTAGGTTGTTTACATCAGTCTTCATTATTTGAGCCTGCAGACTGATTACGATACGAGTGAACATAATCAATGTGACGAAGATGATGAAGTTTGCGATTGTGTAACCAGCCCATCAAGAGCACCAGCATACAAGCGTCTAATTGCATTCATAATGCAAATTGATCGAAGAAGGAATTAAATCTTGAAATTGAAAAAGTTCGACGTATTAGTTTGAGTGAACAGATGTTCAAATGGAACAGATGTTGTGAAGTAACATTTAACTTTATGAACAGCCTCGTATGTTTAATGTACTTGAAAATCATAGCTTCCGTAGAATTGCTTGAAGTTCCGGGCTGACCAATTCATAAATCCCAAGAAAAGTCGGTCTAACTGCTTCAAATTGCAAGCCACTGGTTGGTAGGATGCATGGAGCGCAGATGCTTGCATTTAACATGAAGGTTTTTCTGTATTCGTATTACTGCTAGTAATTGTCTAGTTTACGAACTTATCTCTGGTTCTTGGCAGGGAACGGTAAACCTCTTCGGTTAACGCATGGGATGTTAGGTCCAACACGGGGTGGTTATGTAAAAAACCTAATTTTTTGGCTGAATGAAGGTCCAGATGGTCAGGTTTTTGATCCCAAAGAAAAATGCCAGTGAAGAAAACTTTAAAGGTGAGTTTGCTTTTAGAAAAAATAAAAACCATTCTCTCCACTTGTCTCTTTTCTCATTGATTTTCATTCAAATTGATTGGTGAAAGTTTATATGGGAAATGGATGGCAGTTTGGATTTAAACAAACGCGCTGCAAAGTTTGTTCTCCACTGCAATTCCAAGCCAGGGGAAGTTGGTATTAGTGCTGTTGTACTACTTGTTAACTTGTGCCTGGTCAATTTTTCAAGTACTCTCATATATCAACCCCCGATATTGGCTTAATGTGAATGTTTTTTTAACTTACAGTAATCTTTCAAATACTGAGATGAACCAATTTATATGTATTCACTCAAATATGTTCCTGAGATTGCGTGTACTTATCTGCCAATATGTCAAGCAGGTAAGCATAGCGGGGGTGCCAGCCGATAAGAAAATGATGATAACAAGGAAAAAAGTGAACAATTAGACTCCTGTTTGGGATGAGGAATTTGCATTCCCATTGACTGTTCCTGAACTGGTTTTGTTTCGAGTTAGAAGTTCATAAATACAACATATCTGACAAATTTGATTTTGCAGGCCAAACTTGCTTGCCTGCGTTTCAGTTGAGGCCAGGTATCCATGCAGGGCCCCCCCTGTTTGGCATCAAGGGAGAGGAGCTCAGATCGGTAAGACTTCTTCAGCGCTTCGAGTTTTTACGAGGAGATCTTTTTCTAAATGAAATCGTAATTTTAAATTTCCCCAATTGAATATCCTGGTTATTCTTAGTTTCAACATAGAGCCATTGTCTTTTTTTAAGTCCCCGGCTCTAGAGCTGCAATTGTAATCTATAAAAACCATAGCCACATCGTCCATAAATTATAAATTTTAAGCATGTTCGATTTCATCAACAGGAAAATGTAACAAAGAAGCTGCCTTAATTATTTAATATCATCAATGCCAAATGGGTTGACAGAGAATCATGAGAAGCAATTTGACAGCACTTAATACGAGTAGAAAAGCAGATGAAGCAACGATACGGCTATCATTAGGAAAAAGGCTTATCTGTATGGCTGGCGACGCTAAAAGTGGGGCGAATCTGTGGACAGAGAAATATGATAAGTGTTTTGCTCTCTTGTGATTGAAGCTTGCATTTTACAAGTTGGGGTATCAAAGCATTTTGGATTTTAAATTGGCAACAGATATTCTTAGACCAGTTGCTGTCATAAAGAATCCCTAATCCCTTCCTGTGATTGATGGTTCAAACCAAAGAAAAAGCAATCTCTTTCCTCTATCCCAAGAAAACTTGGGAGAGAGAAATGGAATTACTGCTGTAACGTATGTCTTAACTTCATTCCAGCTTCCTTGTGGTCACTGCTTGAGCACAAATTCTCACTTTGTTGAGACGCCATTCTTGACATTGTAGTGCCTGTTCAATAGCCATTCTCTTTCTCTTCATCTGAAACTAATTAAATACCGAAGACAAGACACAACACCAACTGCAAAGTTTACTCTGCAACAATGTCGAAGCAGTCTTTCAAGTGCTGCTTCTTTTTCAAGAGAATGTTCAAGCTCAGAGTGGCTGAACCTCCAGAGGAGATCAAGCAATTGTTCAATCATTACGCAGAAAATGGAACCATGAGCATAGACAACTTGCTCAATTTTATGATTGATTATCAGAATGAGGAGAATGCCACCAGAGAAGATGCACAAGAAATCTTCAATAGTCTCAAGCACCTTAACATCTTCCAGCGAAGAGGCCTCCATCTTGATGACTTCTTTCGGTATCTCCTTGGTGACCTTAATTTTCCACTTCCTAATAAGGTAATCACATGTCTATTCAACTTGTTTATTGTCTGATTAATTTCTTTATTGATTTTTAATCCACTTTACGTGTTCATCTTGTCTCAATCTTGGTTTTTCGTTATCACTATTATTTTCAAAATGATTGCTTCCAATGTAATCCAGTAATTTTATTGACACTCAATTGTATGCGATTATTGAATTGATAATGTAGGTGCACCATGACATGGATTCTCCATTAGCACATTATTTTTTATACACAGGCCATAACTCCTACTTAACTGGAAATCAACTCAGTAGCGACAGCAGTGTTGAACCCATTATAAAGGCTCTACGGATGGGAGTGAGAGTAATTGAATTGGATCTGTGGCCAAATTCTGAGAAGAACAATGTGGAAGTTTGTCATGGAGGGTATGAATTTCATTTACATTCCCCGTTTACCTTCAGTATTTGTGTTAACAGCTTATTATTTCAAGACTAAACCAAATTGATATCGTGAAAGTTTTTAGTTTTACTCTTCTTTTCGAGGCTATTTTGTTAATTGGGTTTGATAGTCTAAAAGCTTCATCAAATAGTTTGATGAGTATCGCTTTTATAATAACATCAAACACTTCAGAGATTATGAAAAGAGGAGGAGTGCTTTGAAGTGATGATTAGATTTCAAGTCAATTGTAGGACACTTACTTCTAAGGTGGATCTCATCGAATGCTTGCATGCGATCAAGGATCATGCATTTTTTGCTACTGAATATCCTGTTGTTATAACTTTCGAAGACCACCTGACAACAGATCTTCAGGCTCTGGTGGCCAAGGTGAGCATAATTCCTATACTGGAATTTTATTGCAATGATTAATACGGACAGCTTCTCTTGACTGAAATTTGATTTGTTTGTAGATGGTGACAAAAACTTTTGGACCTATGCTATATCACCCTGCATCAAATCAGTTGGACCAATTTCCTTCACCAAATTCATTGAAGAAAAAAGTTCTGATTTCAACCAAACCACCAAAAGAGTACCTTGAAACTCGGGATACGGAGGGAACTGGGAAACTTCAAAATTTGGAAAGCATTCCGTCAACAAAAGTACCATCGACTGACAAGTCATACTCCATAACTGAATCTGATGTAGCTGATAAGGTGCATGGAAATGAAAAAATTATGCTTCAATACTTGGTGATCCTCCGACCATTGCCTAGCCTCTTCAATTGCTTTCTTGTCTTGGTATCAGGATCAGCTATTTGGTGGAGAATCGATTGAGGAAGAAGATGAAGAGAACGCTGCCCCAGAATACAGGCACTTGATTGCAATTCATGCAATGAAGCTGAAAGGTGGACTACAAAATGTTCTAGACATTTATCAGAGCGCAGCTAGGCGTCTTAGCATGAGTGAGCAACAGCTTGAAAATGCTATAAACACACACGGAACTGATATTATCAAGTATGTGCAGTGAACTTAATTCTTAAAAAGTTGTCGAATGTCTGTGACAATGTGTGCATGTTCCAGTGTGCATTTTGTCTAAGTTACCAAACTTGTCTAGATTCTTTAACCTCTCCTTTGATATGTAATACAAAATTTTATGCTCCACTGATGTGCATCACCCTCTTAATCATCATATTCATTGACTTCTTTCTTTAGATTCACTCAGAAGAATTTGTTGAGGGTCTATCCCAAGGGAACACGCATCACCTCATCTAATTACTATCCTTATGTTGGGTGGGGGCATGGAGCTCAAATGGTTGCATTCAATATGCAGGTAGGTTGGTAGAACTTCAAAACCATTTTCGTCATATATATAGTTGGTAGTTTTGATTCTTAAACTGATGACAACACTCCGGAAAATTAAAAAAAAACAGAATGGCCTTCAATTTTATTTTTATTATTTTTTTTTGGGTTTTAATTTATACTTTTGTTTCTTGGGTTGCCTTTGGCACATTGACTGGAAACATAATGCCAGCTATTAGATGTGTAGTCAAGTCAGGAAAGCAGTAATCTTTAATCAAGCAGACCAAAGGGCTTCAGAAAAAGCAAATGATACGAGTGTATTACAGATATTTAAATTTGTGCCCCCGGGCGCCTGGGAGAGTAAGATTTCCTGGTGGCAGTGGTACCAGAAAACTTTAGTTCATGACAAGTTTTCCTTTCCAGTTGTCGTGCTCCTTTTTGTTATTTTATAATTACTTGGTCACACAGGGGAATCTGACTTCTGATTATCCAATTATTTGACATCAAGATACATATTTTCCACGACAAAATGGAACAGTTGCCCGGGATCCATCACTCCCATGTCACATGGATTTCCTGAACTTTTTTTTTCCATTTGTTTCTTGACAGGGAGCTGGAAACTACCTATGGATTATGCAAGGAATGTTTAGAGCAAATGGTGGCTGCGGCTATGTGAAAAAACCTGATTTTTTATTGGAAGATGATGCAAATAATGATTTTTTTTATCCCAGTGGACAGTCAGCACCTAAACAAGTTTTGAAGGTAGATTGATTTAGGCAGTACTCTTTGGCATACTTGGTGTCTTTGTTTTCTTAATGTAGCTGAATCTTCCACTGCACTTGCCTGTTGCAGGTTAAAATTTACCAGGGCGAAGGTTGGCATTTGGATTTTCGTCACACAGCCTTTGATCGATACTCTCCACCAGATTTCTTTATAAAAGTAAGATGATGAATATTTTTTCATGCAACTATCTTGACCATACTTCAAACCGGGACTCATTGGCTAATTGACATGTTTGTAGATTGGAATTGCTGGAGTACCAGCTGACGAACGCAAGAGAAAAAAAACAAAAACAGTCATGAATCAGTGGGCACCAGTGTGGAATGAGGAGTTTATATTCCCTCTATTTGTTCCCGAATTGGCACTGCTTCGTATTGATGTCTTTGATCATGACGATTCTCGAAACCATGACTTTGCAGGCCAAACATGTTTACCCGTATCAGAGTTGAGAAGTGGGATCCGAGTGGTTCCATTATACAATCGAAAGGGAGTTCAACTCAAGCATACCAGGCTGCTTATGGGTTTTGATTTTGATTGATCTCATAAGAGCCTTTTATTTCCTTGATTTACCGATTATGATGCTATGCCCTCTGTGTTGTGCAAGTCAACCTCAAATCACTGCAAATTATTATTTCAGCACCTAAAGCCTTTCTTATTCTGTAAATTATAATAATTCAATATTGATATTTACTTGTAAAACAGTCAGTACCGAAACTTGGAAAAATACTTTGAATTGATCTATTAACCAAATTCTGATTTATGAATGAAGTAGCAGATGTTGACACTAGAAAACATGTACAACTGAAACGGAGACTTGTACAAGTTTTGCAAACATCCTACAAATGAAAGATTTAGATCTCATCCTTGTGATGAGAATCTGGGAAACTGACTAGTGTGAATAGAAACCTCTCCATCTTGACTGTCAAATGAATTAAACCATTGTAGGCTCCAGACTGCTTAACTCATGTTACCTATATTCAAAGTTGGATTAGGAAATGGGATCAGTTATCAGAAAAACTCTCAGAAGATTCTGGGTAACAGCTCAACAGGATTGGCTTGAGGCAGTACAAAGTGTTATTGTACAAAATTCAACTGCCATCAACTAATATAATGATGAATAAAGTATCGGTTCTACAAAAAAATTAACTATATAAATCCTAATTATTACCGATTTTATCTACTTTTATTGTTGTTTGAAGTCAACTTTATTTAATTACTAAACTAATTTTATTCATTAACTAAATTAATTATTAAACTAAAACGAATTAAAACAAGGGTTGTGATCAAATAATAAGAATTTCAGAATATTTTTAAAATATAATTATAAATATTAATTTCATGTATGTGAGTCAAAAGCCTATTATCGATTGTCAATGAGTAGATATCAAAATTTGCGCCGGAATGTTTTTTATTTTATCCCTGTTATATGACCAAATCACGTGCTTCTCTTGAATTAAATATATAAAAAGGCCAAAGCCAAGAGCGATGTTAAAATTTCACGTTCGGCAGCCTGTGACTGAGAAGACGAGCTGACCCTGGAAAGCCGGAACTTTAACACGCGTGCGTCCATGTTGCCTAACTTCATGCTTATGTTAACCTTTCTTTGACTTGATAGACAGCCTGGGGAAATTCGATCAGATGTGACCAAGACCCTAGAACAATTGAAAAGCAGACTGATTTTGAGAATACACATCCATCTGGGGTAATTATGAATGACAGATTTTTCCATTAAGAATTTGCTTCAACGTGATTTAGATCTCAACTTGTGTCTATAATGATTTTGCTTGGAATCTGGTAAATGCTCCTGCTCCCGTGTCTCCCAGACCAATACATTGTTTTATTTGATCATCGAGTAGGCATGTCAGAAATAAGTGAGGGGATAGCAATAGAACTAACAAGAAATTGGGGATTAGCCAATGATCATTGAATTCTATCAACAGGGAAACTTGGGGATTAGCCAAAGGAAACTACATGTTAATAACAAAAAAAAATTGAAATAACTTTTGCATAAGTTTCTTCGGAGCTGGAAATTTTCAATGAAAAGCGATTTGAGAATGTAATAGCAGGTAAGTTAGCACTGTAATCCTCACAAATACTTACGGCCAACTCCAAATTGCGATGTCAACGATATTAGGCCTCTCCTTTCCCTCCAAATTGACACAATGAATTGCAGTCGCGGCGAGCAGCTGCACCGCTTCGGCCTCGTTTATCTCCGGTATCCCTGCCCTTTTATCCAACACTTTCTGTAGCTTCCCTGCTGATATGTGTGGCGCTGCATACTGTACCACGTCCAATGGTCCTGACCCATCTTCATTTTTAAACACAGCTTTCTTCCCTGTCAACAGTTCCAACAAAGCAACACCTAAGCCATAAATGTCAGTTTTTGCTGATAATACATTTAACACATAGTACTCAGGATCAATGTATCCAACTGTTCCAACTGCCTTGGTTGACGTAAATTCTTGATCAGATTCTGGTCCCAATAATGATAATCCAAAATCAGATACTCTAGCAGTCCAATTTGCATCTAAAAGTATATTCGAGGACTTGATGTCTTTATGAATTATAGGAGGCACTGCATAATTATGGAGATAATCAATACGCCTTGCTGCATCTAGCGCTATCTTGATCCTCATTTTCCAAGAATTCAGAATGCTGCTATTCTTTTCAGTATTGTTCTTGTTATGCAAATGATCATGGAGTGCTCCATTGCTCATGTACTCGTAAACTAAAAGTATTTCATCGTATTCTTGGCACAATCCCACAAGTCCAACTAAATGCTTGTGATGAAGCCGTGATAGCAATGCTGATTCTGAATCAAATGCACTTTCTTTCTCCTGGAAGTTCTTTATCTTTGTACAATTTTTTCCCCTTTTAATAGCTACTTCACGACCATCCAGGAGCTTGCCTCTGTAAACAGTGCCAAAACTTCCAGCACCAATCTTGTTCTCCATTGAGAAGTTTTTAGTCGCAGCAGAAAGCTCTGAACGATGATGATCCACTTCTCTGGCGTCCCAGTGCTCGCGAACTCTGGCGCCTGATGGTAAATGATCTCAAAGGTGGTAAAATAGAACCATCCTGAGCCATGGCAGAAGCAACATCTACATTGGGATCAGCACTAGCAGGTTGCGCAGAGCTATAAATTTTCTTGTGCAAGAAACTAGCCCAAAAGCAATAACCAACAGCGCAAATGCCCGAAAAAGCTCCAACTGACCCGACAACAACAGACACCCAAGAGAGCTTGTTTGCAGCCTTTCCTGGAGAAGGAATTGGTTGTGAATCCGGTGGAGTTGGTCTTTTCGGTAATGGCACTGAAAGGGGGAGCTCAATCTGGCATGATTTGCAGATATTTCCGGACCCACCGCACAAGAACTCAGAATTTGGATACACACCACATGTGCTACAATAACTCACGACACAAGGACCTGGAATTAATTGTCCCATTGGAAGACAGCTTTGTAAATGAAGTTGATTAGACCATCCTGGTCCCCAACAAATCATCGACAATTTCATGGTCGTCAACCCACATACAAAATCTAAGCCAGCAACAATGGACTCAAACGAAACATCTTGAATTGCATCACTGTCGAATTCAAACCTGTTTGTTCCTCCCCAGCATACGACCAATCCATTTCTTTTCCTAATAGCACAAGTAAAATTTGCTCCCAATGTAAGACCTGAAAACTCAAACGCTGAACTAAAAGGAACATCCAACTTCCCCGAATTGTCACTCCCTTTGCAAATTAAAACTCCATTTCTAGTCAATCCACAAGCATGAGACTCTCCAGCAACCAAGCTTAACATCGACAAGTTACCAAACTGTCTCTGAATTTCAACTGCAATCCCACTATCACCCCAACAAAAGACTTCATTTTTATCCCTCAGAATCCCACACGTAAACCCATTCCCTGATGTAATTGTTCCAAACTTCAAGTCTACTCGAGGTGAAGGAGATAGAGACCTACCTTTATTTCCCCCTCTCCAGCACTTGACTATCAGAGTTGACCTCTCTAGCACAAACCTGATCATCACCGACGCTTACATCCTTTAACTTAACAAAGTTGCTGCGATATAAACGTCTGGACTGAAAGCTAAAGTTTACAAAAGCGTTGGTATCCCAGCAATGCAGGCTGAATCCACCAGACCTAAGGCCACAGAAGAAGTTTTGGCCACCGGAGATGGCCTGGAAGGAGACATTGGGTAAAACTGGAATGATCAACCCGTTCTGGTAGCATTGAATTCTCTGTACGGATTCACCAGCAACGATTCCGCAAACAGTGCTGGTTTTGCAGATAACGGCAGTAGTAGAGGCAGAGCCGAGGCTGTTTACAGATGTACATACTGATGAGAAGAAAGTAATGATGATGATGAGACAAGAGAGTGTTGTTGTCATTTCAAACATATGGATGGTGACAGAGGAGCTTGGTTTTCCTCCTCCGTCGAGAAAGACGAAGAAAGAAGCCGAGAACACAATCACGATACGAATGCTAAGTGAAAATATTCAGACACGTTGGTCTGGTCCAGCGTGTGGTCTCGTCACCTGCATTTGCTGATGCTCGATCGTTTCTTCCCATAATTTTGTATTATTTCCTTTTAAACACCTCTAAAATTGGACAACTAGAAACGTAACACTTTATATCTTCCATTGGATTCTAAATTTGTTGGATTGTGCATACAGAAGAAGCTGGGTTAAGAAATCGTGTCCAAGCCTACGTTTTACTGGGAACAAATAAATAGCCTATTATTCATTGATCAACCGTCCACAAGGGTTTCGAGTTTTGCATTGCCAAAAGTAGCTGACGAGCTTCTGCTCTCCAAAAGTCTCGTATTCATAATCCCAAATATAAATGGTTGGGTCCCCATAGTCGTCAAAAGGCAATGCACCAAATGCTCGGGCTGTTTTGGTCTCTCTAGAGACCATTCCACCTGACAATGAGTCAAAACTCTCATCCAGACCCAATTAATTATTCCCTCCTCTATTCCCATTACCCAACCCACCGGTTCTATTCCCGGCCTTCTCCAGTCCTTCCTGCTTGTGAAAGAAAGCATACGAATATAAGCTATCTCCGGAGCCCCCACTGAATATCCCCCACTCAAATTCATCCGCAAACTCAAATGTGCCATTATTTTGACTGCTTCCATTCCCATTGCCTATTTAAACAAGTTCGATATGAAGCTCTCCAGCAATCCAATAAATAAACAAACCGCTGTTTACCCACGTAATACCTGACAACAGGGTTGCAGAGATAATTCTCTTTACATTGCAGCGATGAAATGAATGCTAACGGATCGAAAAGCGAATCGAACGAGTTTCAATTCTGCAATAATAATTAGGGACCTTTACACCCACCTCTTATCAAACGAACGAATGATGAGAAAACTTAGGAAAGAAGTGGACTGCTAGCGCTCTCAAATCTGGAACAGGGGTAGGGTACTTGTTGATTTATAAAGAGAAAAGAGGCGAAGTACTTGTTGGGTCCAGGCCTTGAATTCTGATTCAGTAAGCGTAGGCCGTAGTTCTCTTCTGCATTCCTTAATGCACCCTCCTTTATTGCTAAGTAAAGGGAGCAGTAATTAAAGAATCTGTCAATTCCAGGAGATCTTATGGAAGATATGATCGTCAACCAAAAAGCAAAGTAACCATCAATCAACCTACAAAGAAGATGCTCTGCCTGCTCTCCTCCCTCCTCAAGAATATTGCAATATCTCCCGCTTGATTGAATATTGATCACATCACACGCCGTTGATTCCAAAGGGAAAGATGTATTGAGTCACATCACATCGACGAGTGCCGGTAGATGCCTCATCCTATCATCTGAATTGTTTGCTGCCGTAGGATAAAGTTAAAAGGTGGTTCCATGGAGTAAGATCCAAACAATGTTTCCCCTTTAGTGGTTACCGTGCATAATTGATCGCATAAATCAGGCACTTGTGCTGTGTTGTGTTGTGAAGCGAATCATATCGTTTCTTTACGGATGCAGGAAGGGTTTTAATTTGTTGATTAAGATATAATTAATGAAATAATTCCACTAATTCCTATCCGTTCCTGATTTCAATGGTCAAAGGACATGGACTTAGAACACGGGTTAACAAAATTACCGAATTAAATGCATATGTAGACATCCTTATCCGTCGTTATAATACTGTTTTGGCAATGCAGCGAGCAAGTAGAGTGCATATAATTGTTAAATAGAATCTTAAAAGCAAAGCAAAGCAAAGCAATCCAACTGGATTTTCAATTGAAAGTTGGATGGTGACGGGGTTGGGTTTGGGGTCAACTTTTTTCCTCTAATGAATCTCAATAATGAAGAGCACCGAAGCGGAAGAGCTGTGAGTTGATGTCCACATTTACCTCGAATGGATTTTGAGTCTGATTCAGCGAGTAGATACCCATGTGAAGAAACATCACCCATTTGTTAATCCTGTACAGACTTTGCACATAACAGGCAAAAACAATTTTCCATATTGTTTGTGCCCCGGTCTGGTCTTATTGCATAGGCGTTTTGTAGTTCATGCATGCTTGGCTTATGCAATTTGTATGTGTGGAACAAATGCCACCATTCCAACTCAAGCAAAAAGCTATCCCTTTTTTCGAGCTCATCACTCGCATTCAGTTCCTTTTTTAATTTCCTTTTCATTCCTGTGGTCTCGAATTATATGAAAGTTAATGATGAAAACCATATTGTGCAATCGCGATGGGAACGACATTGAATATAACCTGACCCGAAAACATGAAACGTGTAAGAAACCCAATTGATGATTGGTGGGTGATAGGCCATTTTGGGGGTTACGAAGCACGCTTGCAAAGTGTTTGATGTAAATCCAAAGAGGAGCTAGGCCAGAGGTTTGTCACCTTTGGGGCCTTTGGTAATTTGACAGCAACATGAAAGTGATGCGAGATTAGCCTCAGGATCCACGTCTATCCAACCACCCAACCTACATTATAGAAGAGAGAGAGAGAGGAATGAATAGCAGAGGTCAAGTCAACCCAATTTTGTCCGGGCAAAATAATTACAAATCATGATGTTAATCTCTCATGGGCAGGCATGTTTTGCCCCAATATACGAGGCATTTTTGATACACACAATCTCATTTATTGTTAACTCAAAAAATTAATCCACCCACCTACCCAAGATTTAATACCAACTATTGAAGTTAAACCAACCAACGGGGCCTAAAAATTAAAGGCAAAAGTGGAAGCACGAGTGGATGAGTGTTCGATGCAGCGCCAATTATACGACGATTGTCTAGCCAGAAATGAGCAAATGGTGGGATTACCTCTGCTCGCAACAACGACAACAATTATCTAACATCTTTGCCCGAATGGGATTTGGGGCTCTGTCAAGATCTGAATGCAAGATATGCACCCATATAATTTAGAGTATCTCAATTTGATTTCTGCCCATCACATTAAGTTCGTACGACATGCATTCAGCTTTTGTTCTTTTCTCTGCATTAATAGCCGTTTTAAGAACATAAATTTTGGCGTAATTTCACGCGTATTTATAAATTATTTATTATATATTTTTTTAAAATTAATATCTATCATTTTTTTTAAAAAAAATAAAATTTTTTAAAATAAATTATCAAAAACTTTATTAAAAATAATAATTTAAATTATTATATCGTATTTATGTTGTGTCAGATAAATATCAATATGATATCAATTTATTTAATAATTATGTTGATAAATAAAAATTTTAATTCATTACAATTAATAAATAATTAAAAAAATTATAATTATATTACTTATTATATATATATATTTTTATAATATTTTATATACAAATTATTTGGAGTATAATATAATAATTAATTAATTTAAAAATATAAAATAAAATTAATATATTATAATTTTTTTAATAATTAATTATATCATAAATAAATTCGTATATTAAAAATTTAAAATTTAAACTCATCATAAATATTAATTGTATTATATTATATTATATTTATTTTACATTTAAAAGAAATTGGGTAAAACGCATCAAAATTTCTGCCTCCCACACTTTACTACAACTAGTTTCAATCCTTACCGCTGCCGCGTATAAATTGAAGACTCGGAGGGAAACGAAAAAAGGTGGGAGTAGGCCGAAAAGATCGGCGTCTCGCTCGCTTGCTTGCGCTGTGGAAAGGACACGAAATATACGATGATCCATGAAGCTGGAGTTTCATGGATATGGGAAAATCTTTGTTTTCTCGGCTCTATGTAATGTTATTATGTAGCATGGTTTCGGAAATTAAAAAAAAAGAGAGAGAGAGGGAGAGAAAGGGCGAAGAAGAGGAAGAAGAATATCAATACAGTCGTTTTGAGAAGGAAAGAAACAAAGAAATGTCATTTTCATGGGTGGATGGCGAAATCTTTTAAAGATTCCAACACCACCTTTGCGCAAAAAGTATTCTCCATAAATTAACTTTTTAATACATTAGAATTTGACGAGAACAAAGCTATGCTTATAATCCTCCGACCATACAAATTTTATATAAATTTATTAATATGCAATAATAATATGATATATTTAATAATGTTGTAATTATTTAAAAAGATATTATTTTTATTTTAATTTTAATAATAATAAAAAAAAGGGTCAAATCGTTAACATTCCTCCCTGGTCAGGAGGTTAAGGTTGGGGTTATCTCCTTCTGCTAGTAATGATTCTCTGGAACCGGTAGGAGTGTACTGTAGACACGTGTTGACTGAGCGAGCGAGCTTGGGAAAAAGACTCCTGATCTGCTAGTAACGAGTATAACCGCGCTTGATTATTTGAAAGCACGTGCTGCATCGTGATTTTATTTTATTTTTAAAAAAATATTTACCAAAATGGTTCACGAAAATACCCATGCCATGTCACCTTTAATATTTAACAATCTGATAAGAAGATTATATATATATATATATATTTTATATTATTAATTTAAACATATATTATTATGTTATAAAAAAATAATAATAATACATAATTTAAATTATAAATTAATTTTATATTTTACAATACAAATTAAAATTTTTAAATATAATTTAATTAGTTTATTATTAATTATATGTGTTAAGATTTAATATTAAATTAATAAAAATAAGGAAGTAATCTTAATCCCGCTTTAGATAAACCCAGCAATTATAGGCGTTTACTCGTTCCAACACTAATCCAAATCACACTGATTACAACTTCAAAGAAGGACACGTGTACCATCACCATTAACTCAGGTCAAATCCGATGAAGGAGGAGAGATTTGAACAAAATCCCCCAATTATATGCCTAGTGTAAAGCTAGTCAACAATGGAGAGACATGGATGTTACAAGTTGCGGAAGTCCACACAAATTATATGCAGGAAACACACAAATGTACGAATGCCAATAAGGCCATTAACTTGATCAAAAATGGGTATACCAGCGGTGTTCGTACTCGCACCGTCTTTAAACTTTGCTTGGCTAAATTCGTGCAAAGAATCCACTTTGGCTCAGCGAGAGTAAACAAATGCATGTTACGACGTGATGATCATGCGCAAACCCACTCACTATAAATACCCCCGCTGGGATCGTGTTCTGAGCAAATCGCAGCCCAAGAAAATCAATGTCCTTTGCTTTCTCTACAAATAAATGACAGCGAGTGAATGAATGGCAATGGCACGAGAGCACAGAAAAAATGGGTAGCGTTGCCGCCGCTCTTTGTTTCACGGCTGCCGAGTAAGTATCTATGCACACTTGGTTCTCAGTTCTTCTCTTCTTCTATTATCCCATCGCACACCCACTTTGCTTTTTTTTGGGGGGGGTCTTGAAACTTCTTAAATACAGGGACTCCACTGCCATCTCCCTTAAGCCGTTCAGTGGACACGGCATCTCTGTCTCTTTCCCTTTTAATTAACTTATTTATTTATTTATGTGCAAATTTTTAAATTGAAACGAAGGATATATATAATAATGGAAACAGAAAGAGATATCCTTCTTTTGAGAGGAAAGGGAATTTATGCTCGCCATGTGCTCGTAGAATAGCCACTGAATAGACCCCACCACAAAAACCAACACCAACGCTAACAGACAACAGACACAGCCATGACCCATCAGCCTATCTTCCCTCTCCCTATTTAATAATTTTAAAAGTTGCTGAAGTAAACGCTGTTCCTGTTTTGCAAATATTTTTTTATTGCTCAGTTTCCTTTCCAGACAAACCAACGCATACGTAGTTTTAAAAGGGGAAAACAAAAGGATTATACAAATATATATTTTTGGGATATCAACACGTGTCTGTGTTGTGTTAAGTATTATATCCTTCCGGTGGAGGCCCATGCCGGTGCAAGTTAGCGAGGCACTGCAATACTTGAACGAAGAGGCCGCGCGTGCGTTGAAAGATGCTGTCGCGGTGGCGCGTCGACGTAGCCACCTTCAGACGTCGTCGCTTCACACGATTTATGCCTTCCTTGCTTTACCTTCGTCGATTCTCCAAGATGTCTGCTTAAACTACGGACCCGACTCGTACACTTCGCGCCTTATGTATCGCGCGCTGGAGCTCAGCTTGGGAATCGCCCTCGACCGACTGCCCACGTTGAAGTCCGACTCGGAGCCGCTGATAGCGAACTCGCTGATGGCGGCAATCAAACGGTCGCAAGGGCATCAGAGGAGGAATCCAGATAATTATCATATGCAGCAGATTCACTGTAACCAGCAAGCGGCGACACTCCTGAAGGTCGAGTTAAAATATCTCGTTATAGCTATGTTCGACGATCCTTTGGTGAATCGTGTTTTCGCGGAAGCCGGTTATCATAGCACTCAAGTAAAATTAGATATTATTCAGCCGCGGTTTGCTCGAATTACTCTTCCTCCTCCTCCTCCTAGGTTTCCACGTTCACGCTGCCCGCCCATTTTCCTTTGCAACTTGACGGATTCTAGGCCGGACCTGTTTGGGGTGAGCGTACCCTTTGTTCAGGATGATGTTGATGAGAATTGTCGAAGAATTGGTGAAGTGCTTGTGAGGAGAAATGATAATAATGGCAAAAATCCATTGCTTGTTGGGGTTTGTGGCAATCATGCTTTAAAGGGTTTTGTTAAGAGTGTAAACAGTGGGAAAGTCGGTGTTTTCCCTAGAGAAATTGAAGGGTTGGATATAGTTTCTATTGAAAAGGAGATAGATGAGTGTGTTGTTGAGAAAGGAAGTTTAGAGATGATAACGCTCAAGTTTAAGGAGGTTGAGATTGTTTTGGAGCGATGTTTAGGCCCCGGTGTTGCTGTTAATTTTGGCGATTTGAAGGCTTTGGTTGGCGACAATGTTTCCAGTCAGGCTGCGACTGTTGTGGTGTCCAAATTAACTACTTTATTGAAGACGAATGCTGAGAAACTATGGTTGATTGGAGCTGCAACGTGTTATGAAACTTACTTGAAGTTTCTGGCAAAGTTTCCTGGTGTAGACAAGGATTGGGATCTTCATTTGTTGCCCACTCAATGGAAATCCAGGTATTATTTATACTGCTTAATATTTCCATGGCCAAAATTTTGATGTGGAATGAAGTAGAAAGTTCCTTTTTTTATGTTTCCCATTTGTTTAATGGCATTTCTATTGCTTTTGTTTTTGTTGTGTGTTAGAATGGTGCCATTTATTAATCAAGTTTTTCATTTTTTTTATTATCTTAGTTTTTTAATGAATTTCAATTTCCAAGGATCTGAGCTTTTGCATACCTCATAGGCCGTGGCTCACGAAAGAGAACAGAAAGGCTTTTAAGACTAGAGGAAATTAAAAAAAATAAAAACAATTTTCTATGTGAAGGCATTTTTGGTGGTGATCGGCCCTTAAGATTTACCGTAGTTGGCATAATGAAGATAAAATCTACTTGTACAGTTGTAATTGCTGTAAGTATGGGTTCCAGAAATCTATAAGAGACATCAAAGGCATGTACTTGTATGCTTCTAGATTTTCCAATTTTGTATGTATGTGGCTAGTTTTATCTCCACAGTGTTTTCATGTATTGCATGTTTGTAGATGTTGTGACTGCATTTTGGCTTCTGACCATTGGGTCTCACAGTTCTAGGCTCATGATATATTTGCAGCTTAATGGGGTCATTTGTTCCATTTGGTGGGTTCTTCTCACCGCCTCCTGATTTAAAAAACCCAGTGAGAACCAAGAAAGAATTTAGCACTTGTTGTTACCTTTGCACGGAGAAGTTTGATCAGGAAGTTGTAGCTCTTCTGAAGTTAGAATCAACTGTCTCAGTTGCTGATCAGCACTCAGAAAACTTACCTTCCTGGTTACAGATGAAAGAACTAGGTGCAAGCAAGGGTGTTGAAGTGGCAAAGGTGAGCTAGTTCTTCAAATTTTGAAGTCTTTGACTGACTATGCAAGTACGCACCTGCACTCATACACGATCTGATACATAGACCTATAATTTCCATTAGTGAATTGAATATTGATCTAGTAGCTGCATTTCATTTATTGAATTGTGAAATGTTTATGTAAGAATGTGCTTCATTATTCAGTGCAGGCCAAGGATGATGGAAAGGCGTTGACTGCTAAAATTATGGAGCTGCAAAAGAAATGGAATGATATATGCCAGAGTCTTCATAAAAATCAACTATTGCCCAAATTAGATCTTTACCAGATGAGGTCCCAAACCCCTCTTACTGAGGTCTCTGGATCTGTTGCAGTTAGCAAAGCAGGCAAAGCAAGTAGCAGTAAAATTCCACTCTTCAATCAAGGTCAATGTTCAAGCGCAAGTCCTGGGCAAAAGATTTCTCCCCCAAGGCAAAGAAAGAATGATGAACATCTGCTTCCCCCTCATCCTCTGGCCAACCTGACCAAGGCTGCTGAGCTCACATCATCTTCTTCCCTTCCTTCAGTAACAACAGATTTGGGGTTGGGAACAATGTACAGAACAACCAGGCAGGAGGCAGACACTCCAAAATCTCAAGAGCATCTTCAACGCTTATCAGGCTCTATTTCTGCCGAGGTTAATGCATTTAGTGAGAGTACCTCACATCATGTTGCCCAATCTTCTTTTTGCTCTGGTCCTTATTTGAGGGAGCCCTCTGATCTAAGAGATTACAAGACACTTAGGAAAGCACTTGCTGAAAAGGTTGGCTGGCAAGATGAAGTCATATCCACTATTAGTCAGGCTGTAACCCATTGGAGAAGCAGAAAGGAAAGGCAGCATGGGTCAAATTGTAAAGGAGGTGTTTGGCTAACTTTCCTTGGACCTGACAAAGTTGGAAAGAGAAAGATTGCTTCAGCTCTTGCTGAGATATTGTTTAGCAACGAGGAAAACTTGATCTCTGTTGATTTGAGTTCTGAACATGTAACTAGCGAATCAAACTCCATCTTTGACAGCCAAAATTTTGATCTTTGTGATAACAAATTTTGGGCAAAGCATCTTGTTGACTACATTGCGGGAGAGTTGAGGAAGAAACCTTGTTCAGTTGTCTTTCTCAAAAATTTGGATAAGGCTGATCCAATTGTTCAAAAAAGCTTGTCCCAGGCCATTGGAACTGGTAAATTTCCTGACTCACATGGCAGAGAAATCAGCATCAACAATGTGATTTTTTTGACAACATCCACAATTGTGAAAGGTAATAATTGTGTGTCTCTAGAGGATAGACCTGTCAAATTTTCCGAGGAAAAAATACTTGGTGCCAAAAACTGGCAAATGCAAATGCTAGTTAGTCATGGTCTTGGGGATGTCAGCAGTAGTGACATGAATGTGGAGGTTACACCAATGAAGGAAAGTTCAAATGCAGAGTCCACGAATAAAAGAAAGCTAATTGACACGACTGACCCTCAAACAAAGTCACAGAAACAAGGTAACAACTCATTGAGATCATATCTAGATCTTAACCTTCCCGCTGACAAGGCAGAAGAGGACTTAGACTCGGGAAATTATGACAGTGATTCTATCTCTGAAGATACAGGAGCTTGGCTTGAAAATTTCTTTGATCAAGTAGATGAAAAGGTGGTGTTTGAGCCATTGAATTTTGATGTTCTTGCCGGGAAAATTGTGAAGGAAATCAGAGGACAATTCCAGAAAACATTGGGATTTGAGGCTCTTATTGAGATTGATGATGAAGTGATGATACAATTGCTGGCAGCTACTTGGTTATCAGACGGGAAAAGAGCAATGGAGGATTGGGTTGAGAAGGTTCTCGGCAGAAGCTTCAAGGAAGTGCATCGGAAATACCATCTCACTGCTGGGTCTGTTGTGAAACTAGTTTCTTGTGAAGGTGTTTTGGTTGAAGAGCAAGCTACTGGCATTTGCCTTCCTACAATAGTTAATGTGTAACTGGGTTTTTATCTTTCTATGTTTTCCTGTATTTATAAATGTGTAATTTAGGTCTTTAGCATAAAATAGCAGGCAGCATCCGAAAGCGTTGCTTGGCTGAGGATTCCCAGATTTCTTTTGGGCTAAGTGTCTCTGTTTTTGCTGTACTCGTGGTTGTTAATGAATGCATAGTATTAGTGTCCCCCGCTGGTGGAAACTAACCCCTTGTTCCCAGCTTAACCGCGGCCGTTTTGGCGGGAAAAACAAAATGAGAAACACGACGACCAGCAACTGAAAAGCAACGACCTGAAAGCTTGTGAGCGACCAACAGGCGGGGGGTTTCGATCGGCAGTGCCTCATTTAGGGATTTGGGCAAGGCCCAATTGTCTGTGATGAGTTGAGACAAAGGCAGGGCCCAATGCATCTTGTTGAGTTTTGACCCCTGATATTATTAAAATTTTGTACTTGGAAAAAAGATGTTATCAAACCCTGGGGGTGGGGCATGCCACGTGTTAACGCCTGGCTAATGGGGAAGTTTGTGGTCAAGATGCTGAACCGGGAAGGCGGGCGGTGGACCAACTGCTACCGACGCACCATCTCGGAAAATTTGAAAACGAGTAAAGACTTAAGACTTGTAACTTTCATCATCAATGGCTTTTTTTTTGTGTTAAAACTTGCTCAGCTCGAACTCATCACATTTACCTTTCTTCCACTTTTTTTTTAATTTCGTAAATATTTTACTTATTTAATAATATTATTATATATTTATTTGTGTTATTATTTGTTATATTTTTCAATAATAGTTGCGTTTCTTTTTTACGAAAAAGAAAAGAAAAGAGGGTAAATTTGCCAACACATCTTGATCATCTACTGATAGGCGGCCATAGGGTGTGTGTGTGAATGATCACATTCTGCGACTCTTCAAGATCAGACGCAGCTTTCCACCCTTGACATTGACATCTGATTGTCGTTTTGTGTTGATTGTGGCCATCGACTCTCAATGTTTGACGAATTCGCGGCCAGATTAGTAAAATAAGATAACGAAATCTGAGCCGTGCGATTGTTAATTGGGAAATGCAGCGAGGGCCGTTGATGTAATGAGACGTATCATCGTGGAATTTAAAAAGCAAGGTCATTTATGAAATGTCCTTTTGTGCCTTGTCTTCCTTTTGCAACATCAAAGTCTTAACAACTCTCTCCGCACCACCACCACCGTCATAAATTTATTTATTTACAACATAAAATAAGATCTAACCTCTTTTCTTCTCTTTTAATTAAAAAAAAACAAATAATAAAAAGACTTAAAAGGATAGGTATCAGTGACTGAGTCGTAAGATCTAATTAAGATTCTTGCCTGGTCTGAAAAGATAAAAGTGAGATGTTCACAAAATCTCATCTCATCTCATCTCGTGGGCGACTAAGTAATATCATACAAAGTAATAATCCTATATATACATACATACATATATATATATATTTAATTAAGAATAAATATAGATTTTTTCAATTTAAATAAATGTTAAAAATCGATCGAACTGATGCTTCTGGAAACCATCGAAGAATTTGTTCTCATTCCTCGATGGTTTCAAGAAAGAAATTCCTCTTTAAAAACTACGGGTAACTTAGTCTCACACAGGCCGGTGGCTGTCACATGGGTCACAGACTAATGGGGTTACGTGAATCACAGTACTTCACCCTTTCATAACGTTTGTTTTGATAATTTAAAAGACAGGCAGTCGTTTTATTTCAGTCCATTAACGAAATCTTACCGACGGTGCATGGAGTTACACGTCAATCAAAACGCGTAGAGCGTGATAATCCGGAGTCTCGATACTCTCACCCTACAGTGAGGTCGTTCCTGTTGGGTTTGCTACACGTGGCAGTTCGTAACTCGAAGACGGTTAGATATTAATAAAATAATGGACCCCACCATTTATAGATAATTCTTATTTTTTACTTTCAGATTCTCAATTTGCATTTCATCTGCATTTGCATTTGCATTTAAAGAATATTAATTAAAAAATAACAAACAAGAAATCGTAGGCTGGCCTTTTTGACCCAGCAAAACACATACGAGGAGACCAAACCGAGCCAGAGGTCTCTTTGTTTCTTTTTTATAGCTTTATAGGCATTGTCGAGGGACATTAAAGATCAAGTTTAGGACTTAAGAAACCAAGTTAACTAATTCGGTTCTTGCTTCAGGCTCTGCTATTTTGCAACTGAAAGGTAATCTCTTTATGATGATGATGATCATTTATCTCTGTTTGTTAGATGAGAAGAAGAAAATCTATGGATTTTGAGTTGTGGGGATTTTTACAGTACTATTTTTGGAACTCAAGACAGCAACAGTTGTGGGTGTTGAGTTTGGTTTTGTATGCGAGTAAACCAGATAAGATAAAAGAGGGTGTGTCATGTTGTTTGTGTGGTTATGTTTGTTAAGATTGTAACGGGTTTTTGTTTCAGTTTAGGTGTTTTCTTCTGTGGATAACTTAATTATGTTTTTATGGTTAGTTAAAGATGTTTTATTTACATCCAATTTTGATTCTTGAACATGGTTTGGTTTCAGTTTATCGATGATTTTATGTTCTCATAGTACATTTGTATTCTCCTTGTCCATCTCTTTGTTTGTTATATCAGTTCTTCTTACTGTTTTTCCTCTAAAAATTTTGTTGTTTCTTTTCGATATAAGCTTACCGTGCTCATGTTGATGTTCCATGTTTCTTTTTCTTTTTGTAGCATTTGTAATTGTAAATATGGTCTCTGTTATAATTTTGCAGAAAGTAAATTCTTTAGCTCGGAGGCCCGAGAAGAGAGAGATTTCTATGTGCAGTGGTTCAAAAAGGAAACCAACACAGACCGGTTTCATCATGGAAACTGATTCTCAGAAGCACGATGGATTATGCTATAATTTTTCAATTTTGCTAGAGCTTACAGCCTCAGATGATATAGTTGGTTTCAAAACTGCAATTGAGGAGGAGGGTTATGATATTGATGAGCCAGGGCTGTGGTATGGTAGGAGAACTGGTTTAAAAAATATGGGTTTTGAAGAAAGAACACCCCTTATGATTGCTGCTATGTTTGGAAGTAAAGATGTGGTTAGTTATATTATTAAATCTGGCAGAGTCGATGTTAATAGGGCTTGTGGTTCAGACGGGGTCACGGCACTACACTGTGCTGCCTCTGGTGGCTCTGCTAATTCAGCTGAAGTTGTCAAGCTCTTGCTTGATGCTTCTGCTGATGTCGATTCAGTTGATGCTTATGGGAACCGACCTGCTGACTTGATTGCCAAGCGCTGTACTTTGGGTTTCAATTCAAGAAAGAAGGTTTTAGAGGCTATGTTGAAAGGCAGTGGTTGTGTTGGAGAAATAGATGATTTCTGTGATAAAGTGTTTAATAACATGGATGGGCTAGAACAGCCAGAGGTTTTAACACCGCGGGCAGCAAAAGATGGAGCTGAGAAGAAAGAGTACCCTGTTGACCTCACTCTGCCAGACATCAAGAATGGGATATATGGTACAGATGAGTTTCGGATGTATACTTTCAAGATCAAGCCTTGTTCAAGGGCTTACTCGCATGATTGGACAGAGTGCCCTTTTGTTCATCCTGGGGAGAATGCTAGGCGCCGAGATCCAAGGAAATACCATTATAGCTGTGTCCCATGTCCTGAGTTCCGAAAAGGTTCGTGTAGGCAGGGTGATGCCTGTGAATATGCACATGGTATTTTTGAGTGTTGGCTTCATCCTGCCCAATATCGGACCCGTCTATGCAAGGATGAGACTAACTGCAACAGGAGGGTGTGTTTCTTTGCACACAAGCCTGAAGAGCTTCGACCATTGTATGCCTCAACAGGTTCAGCAGTGCCCTCTCCGAGATCATACTCAGCAAATGGCTCTTCACTGGATATGTTGTCAATAAGTCCACTTGCTCTTGGTTCTCCATCAGCTAAGATACCGCCTACATCAACAGCTCCGTTGACTCCCTCTGGGGCCTCATCTCCTATAGGTGGTACCATGTGGCAGTCTAATACTGTACCTCCAACATTGCAGCTTCCTGGTAGCAGGCTGAAAACGGCAGTTAATGCGAGAGATATGGATTATGACATGGAATTACTTGGACTAGACAATCGTCGGCGGCGGCAACAATTGATTGATGGGATATCCAGTCTATCATCACCATCTGGCTGGGCCAATTCCTTGCCTGCTTCATCACACTTTTCTACGTCTGCTGATCGAACTGGGGAATTGAATTGGCTTGGGATAGTGAAGCCAACTAACCTTGATGATATTTTTGGATCTCTAGATCCTACACCTTTGCCTGAATTGCAGGGATTGTCACTGGATAATACGGCATTGCGGTTGCAGCCACCTACTGGCATGCAGATGCGACAGAATATGAACCAGCAGCTACGCTCTAGCTACCCTGCATCTTCCTCTCCTGTGAGGGTATCTCAATCCTTTGCTATTGATCCCTCTGGAGGCAGTGCAGCTGCTGTTTTAAGTTCAAGGTCAGCTGCCTTTGCAAAGCGGAGTCAGAGCTTCATTGAGCGTACTGCTGCGAATCGTCATTCTGGATTTTCTTCGCCTGTTTCGTCAACAACTGTAATGCCCTCTAACCTGGCAGATTGGGGCTCCCCTGGTGGTAAATTGGACTGGGGTGTCCAGCGAGAGGAGCTGAACAAGCTGCGAAAATCTGCATCTTTTGGTATCAGAAGCAATAATAGCAGTGTAGCAACAGCCTCGAATCCAGAATCTGTTGACGAGCCAGATGTGTCTTGGGTTCAGTCCCTAGTGAAGGATACCCCTCCTAAATCTGGTCAACTTGGCTTTGAGGAGCAGCAGCAGTGTCATCTTAACACTTCGAGTTCGGAGATGCTCCCAGTTTGGGCGGAGCAGTTGTACATGGAGCAGGAGCAGATGGTAGCTTAGCATCAAAACTAGCGCCTATATTGCTCTCAAAATTTAACCTTTTAACTAGTTTTTGCCATTTTTTTTTATTATTAATATTCATGTCTGTAAGTGAAAGGAGATTGAGAAATGCAGAAAAAAAATACCCCAATGGAGAAAACAAGCTGAGCAAGATGCAAGGTTCTTCTCATGCCATTATTAGGTCAAGAATAATATTTTTCTTATTTTCCTTGTGATGTGCTCCTCGTTTTGTTGGAGTTTTCATATTGTCTCAGGTTAAAAGATTCGGAAAAGCAAGATTCTTTCAGCTGCTTAGAGTAGAGGCACTGATCGTATCAAGCAGCCCGAGTTCAGTTATTTCAATTTGCAAAGTGGAGAAGGGGCATACTGATTTATTGTTTTATTATTATTATCATATGTATTACAAGCTGTACAAGTTAATAAAATTAGTTTCAAATTAAATTGTCCAGCTTTCTCTCTCAGTCTAGTTTTGATTATTGAATCAGTGATGTGTGATACGATCATATTCTTAGAAGTTAATCTTTGTTGTGTGCATGTGTAATGTGGGTGTGCGTCTGTATACACACTGCTCAAGTTTCCGGAGTCTCAAGCATCAGGGCCAGGAAGTTCCAATATGATTCCAATTACTTGCTTTGTTACTTTTTTATTCTTTCTTCTTTTTCCCTGTAATCCGCCCATGTTGTTTTCGGATTCTGTATACTTTCGGCGTGCAAAAGTTGAGGGTAAGATTCGTGGATTCCAGGATTCTCTTCTCTGTTTGGTAGACCGTTGAGCACTAAGCTAAAAGGTAATTGTTGCTGGTGTTTCAACTTACTTTCTGTCTTTCTTTTAATAAACTTTTGCCGTCTTGAGTAAATTTAGTGGTATCATCACCATAACCAACAAGAAAGATGAATCATTTACATTGATTGTCGCTGTCTACCTGTTTCTTGGCACTGAAGAAATGAAAGACATTAATCCATGGCTCTCCCCACCGACGGCTGCCGCTGCCTGCCAGCTTGTCTACGCCGATATCTGAATGGATGATAAAATTAACTTTGGCCTAGTCAAGTTTGACTTGCTGTTTTAATCGAAAATGTTGCTTCTTCAATTATACATTGGAATTGGACTAAGAAGATAACTAGTAGTGAATGAACTGCATGTGTTTTGACTTTTGAATTCATGGGCTAAATCATTTCTTTATCATTAAGAAAAGAAGAGAACATGTCTTGTTCAAACTCGATAGCAATGAAATATGGTTGGCTGGTTGAGTTCTATCAATACAATGGACGGTCTGCATTTGGTATTAAAGAATCATGTCTCCATCAAAAAGATAGAAAAACATGTCTTCGTTCAAATTTGGTGGCCAATGATAGTTAAGTTTGGGTGCTTAGATCGGTGAAGAGGTGCTTTTAAATGAAGTCCTTCTCATCGTACCCAGTGCTCAAATTCGCTGGTCAAGTATGACCTTCCATAGTTTAATGTAAACTATGGATTGAAAAATCATCAAAAGTGAGCAACTTTGTGGTTCCAATTTGAGTTTTGGTGGTGGGTGATCACACAGTTAAAATAAGAAATTGAATTCAACGAGGGGAGGTTAAAGAGTTATTTCTTTTGGTAATGCTTATGCTAAAATTTACGGAGGTTGTGAGATTCCTCTTACAAGTTGAAATTTTGGAAGGAAGTTCAGCAAGTTGATGTACGAACTCATCTAAGGATTGATCAAGAATTTCTGACTCAAAATCTGCACAAATGTCTTCAAAATCTTCATGCTTCAAAATGTTTCCGCTGTATATCCATAATGATTCTTCAACTCTCTCAGCTTCAGTCATCTTGCGAATTTGTTCACAAATGTCTATGTAATCTTGGTGGTTGCAATCTCTCCTTCTTGAATCAACACATTTGCTCACAGTTTTTTTGGTCTTCCGATCATCGGGAATGATCAAATTTTTATCGTTACGTCGTCGAGATTGCCACTCATGATTTTCAGGCTCTGGTGATAATTTCCTTCTTGAATTTGACTCCCCTGAATCTGAGTCTAGCTCTGTCAGCAAACACTTTGCATTAGGACAAAACTGAAGTGAAACTAGCACCTAATGCGGAAGAAGAAAAGATTAAGTTAAATTTACGAGGGTACCGGACACCGACCTGATGTGGGAAATTCAAAATCAAGAACAGAAACTGGGCTTGATTCTTCTTCGGAGCTGCCTTCATGTTCTACAATCTTAACTTTCTTCTTCTTCCTCCTCAACTTTGCTCCATCAGATTCAGATACTGAACCAATTACGAGTTGTTGTTCACAAGGTCTCGTAGCATTTTCGACTTTGACAGAAATGCCAACTTCCTGAGCAGGTTTCTCAGCAATTCTTCTACTCAGCTTCTGATCATTGCCGGTCTTTTGCTCTTCCTTGTTTTTCTCTGTAACCTTTGCTCCACTGTCATTGTTTTTGCATTTCTCTTTTCTTCTCTGCTTCAATTCTCCATTACCCATCTCACGTTTCCTCCCTCTTAAACTTTTCTCTTTCGTTTCTCTTCCATTTTCGAAGCTTAGCACAAAGAATTCCTCGTTTTCTAACTCGAGAAAAGCAGGTATCTCTCGAAAAGACACTGTACTCTTCACTCTTCTATGAGCACCTTGCATAATATGATGATCACTACTGCCCTTAAAAACCACTGAATTCATCGAACGACTCCTGGTAATTGAATTAGGAGCACTACCGATGATTACATTTGGCACTGATTCCAAACCCATAAGCCTAGCCACAATACTTGGCATAACCTTGCCCTCAACTAGTATCTCCTTGGACTCCACTTCATGAAGCTTTTCACATGCAACTGAACTTGCATCAGTGATGTGATCAGAAGGATGAGTAGGAAGGCTACGAGAACAAAGAATTCGACTCAAAATGCCAGCAAGACAACCGGCAGAAGTTGCACTTTTGGAACTGCAAATATCATTTGCACGAAAAGAGGCCGTGGAAGATGACGACATAGACGGATTATGAGGCAACTTCTTCATTTTCTGAAAGAAATCAACAATCACTTTGCTTGAAAGAGGAGTGATATTGGTTGAGTTGGGTGTGTGCTTTTGTGGAATTTCAATTTTACTCTCTCAACTTTCTGGAAAGCATAATACTTTAACCTGAAAAAGTAAACAGAAAAAATAGATTGCAGATTTGAATGCGCAATGTAAAGAGAACCCAGTAATTGGCTTGGCGGGCTTCCAGTTTGAATGTAGTGACTGGCTCATGGGCATTGGCAACTTTTGCTTTCCACGCGCGTTGACGAGTTAATTTCTGCACTGTGATCCTTGTAATCTCCCTCAGCGCGTCAGGAGCAAAATAGCTTATTGCTCTGTTCACTCGGGCATCTTTTCAAACTTGGCAAAAAGTCAGATGCATTGGCGTCGGAGTGCGGACAAATTTCAGCAGATTTAGTCATATTGATGTCATAATTCAATGAAATTTAATTAATGGTAGTAAATGATATTACTTGTTTATGGAACACAAGGGTAGAATTTTATTGGGCATATTACAACGTTCACAGGCTCAGGATTCGAAAATGTTTCAGTAAAATCTTAATTGGTCCGTTGGTTCATTCTGTTTAAGACAAAAAGCATTGTGTTTGCATCGGAAGCCATTGAAATTTTCTTGAAATCAATAAGTTCTACATGGTGTCTGTCATGTAGCCAATGGAAAAGAGATACATAGATTGCGGGGTGAAAGACACGATGTGACTTGTGTTATATGTGTCGGACAGGCAGACAGTCAGACGGGCAGAAGAAGAAGAAGAAAGGCCGGCAATGAAAAATTCTTTTGGGTTTGGAGCCGAAGACGCTGACCGCTATGCATTTTTTTTTCTACTGTTGTTTTTCCAAAGTAAAAAAGTTAATGTTAGGCCGAAGACCAAATTCTGCAGTTTTTTGTTTCCATCACTTCTTTTTCTTCCCTTGTTTGGAAATTTTATATCTTAATTACGTGTAATTAAGAACTTTTAATGCCAAGTGTATTAATGACCAAAGTAAAGAGGGGACAACTTCATATTTTTTTTTATTTTTTATATTTTTAAAATAAAAAAATAATTTAATAAATATTATAAATTACAATTTTATAAATTTAAAATGAGTAATTTTAAATATTATTAAGACAAAGATACGTTATTATCGAAAAAATACTGAATAAAATTATTTAAAAGATTTAAAAATTACGATAATTAATACAATAAGAATTCTTTATTTTATTTAAATTTATTAGTATTTATAATAATTATTTTTTTAATAGATTGCGTGATCTCGATAAAATTTTGTAATTTTTTTGTATTACTGTTAATTAATTGATAAAAATTAATTAAAATTAATAAAATTGAACTTAAACAAATCTATCAATGAGTTGGAGAAAGAGGACGAGATTTAAACTAAACTTCAAAAAAATGGAGAGTTATTGCAAGAGGGTAAGATACATACCTGTTTATGCTAGAAAGAACTAATAAGCGTTAAAAGCTTCATTCAAACTTGGTTGTCAGAAACTTTTGCTTCTGAGTGTCAGTCTGATAATACACAATTTCTCCAGAGTCGCTCACGAAGTGATCTTGGCTAATGCTGCTGGCCAAATTCTTGAGCAAGTGGAATGGAATAGGCCCTGATTTCTTGGGCTCACGGTAGTACTTTCCCAGCACTGGCTTTGCTGCTTTTGTCTGTGGGGAACCACTGAAATTATTAGAACTAACTCGAATAAAAAGTGTACCTGTAATTTGCAAACAAATATCATTTGTTTGATAGAAATGAGATCGAGATCTTACTGCTTCTACCAAGTGATAGTGAGGGATTTGAGGGAAGAGATGGTGAATAACATGGGTGCCAATGTCATGGTGGATGTTGTTGAAAATTCCGTAGTCTCTATCAACTGTTGTAAGACCTCCCCTGAGATAACTCCATTCCTGTCAATTACGGAGTCACTGCTCAGCTCTGGTTAAAATTGCAAATAACACGAATGAAATCAAATTTTCATGTTCATTAGTACCTTGCCGCGATACCAAGGAAGCTTCTGCTCATGCCCATGGTGATGCAGGTAAGTAACAAAGTCCAACCATATTACGAAAATCTGTGGCACAAGTTAAAGATTAAAGTACTGTTAGTGAAAGAAAGTAGATGTATGAATCCAGAAGAAGATTGTACAAACGAGGAAAGATTGCACTCACCATGTAAGGAACACCATAAAGCTTAAGCATTTGGACAGGACCCGCGATAAACGATAAATAGACAAGCAAAACAACCATTAAAGCCCAAGAAGCGGTTGAAACCACCACTGCTTTTCTCTCATTTGGCGTAAACAAATCGCTGTAAGGGTTGAAATGAGATCCATCCTTTCCAGGACTTCTATACCACTGTTATGCGAAACCAAACAGAGAACAGAAATTATTCTTCTCAAATCATGAAGAAGAAGTGCAACTGAAAGTTCAGATTTCACATCAATGCCTCAAATCTATCAGCATGCTTGCTCACCAGATATAGTGGGTATGCTAACATGGGGAAAGGCAATGAGAATCTCAGAGTTCGCGTACTAGAATCCAATTTCCTGTAAATCTTCTCAGGCAACTGGTAGTGTGAGAGAAGTGTTAACCATAGCACAATGGTTTTAACATGTACATGTTCACGTGTAATAAGTTTACAAAAGTTATGTCCTGAAGTAAGATAAATCATTTACCGGAACCCAAGATTCATCATTTTCAACGTTTCCATGGTTTTGATGATGAGTTCTGTGACTTATTCTCCTGCAGAGATTCATGCAGACAAGGTGTTTATATCAAATAAATAGCAGCATTTTCAAGTAACATAATTTATGTCTGAAAACTTGAAAATTTTTAATGACCTAATGAACAAAAAAGGTTAGTAAAGTAAATTGCTCACCATCCATTGTAAGGCACAAGAATTGAAGAATGCAGGATATGCCCCACCAAGCTGTTCAGTGCAGGACTGTCCGAAAAGCTTCCATGGCCACTTCAAAGTCCAAAAAAATAACATACACATTTAATATCAAAACAAACAATATGCATCCAAGAAATCTCAAATCCAAAGAAAATGTACAACAATATACGAAGTTACCAATCATGTCCAAGAACAAAAACAGCCCAGAACAGAGTTCCTTGAGCAGCCCAATACAGTGGCCAAAAGAACCAACTGTTGAAGTAAACAGCAGCTCCTACCAGAACAAAAATCACAAGCAGGTCTCTGAAAACATAACTCAAAGACCTCCATGGGTTCTTGACCCAGCAATGCTTGGGAATGGCAGCTCGGATCTCGCCAATCTTGAATGGAGGAGGTGCACTTGCGTCGAAGAAATCATCTCTTCCACTAAACCCATTAACCTCATTTCTTAACTTCTTTTCTCTCTCCATTTGCAGCCACAAGAAGTTGAGATCCGAGCTGCTGCCCCGCTGCTGCTAACGTTTGTAATGTCTGTCTAGTTGCTTAAAACGCACATAATATATATATATATATATATATATATATATATATATATATATATATATATATATACATATCATACATATATGAAGTGGCAAAGACTCTCTACTCCCTATGTGTTCAAATCGCTAAATCCTAGACGCATAAAGTGGATATATATATATATATATATACATATCATACATATATGAAGTGGCAAAGACTCTCTACTCCCTATGTGTTCAAATCGCTAAATCCTAGACGCATAAAGTGGACCATATGAAAGTGTGGGCTGTTGAAAGTTTCATTCTCTTCAGCATACACAGTTTTCACATGCTCGTGTAGTTAGCGACGTTACAATCTCTGTGTAACTATATAACCTGCTCTGCCGCGCCCTGCTGCTCCCAGTTACTTTGCGTCTAAGAGTAACCCGGCTACGCCCTCCACTACCAGAATACTTTATTCTCTAGCTCACGTAAACTGTAACAAATGGAAAATTATGAATTCCTGAAGTAAATTACGTGTAACAGCACTTGCTATATCTGTCGTGGACTTGATTAATTGGTTGATTGACAAAATGTATTAGTGATAAGTGTATATGGCGTCAGTATCCATCAAAGTTATGTACGAGGTTAATATTAAATGATGGAATTAATTACGGTACAAGCATGCATGTATGTTATATTTAAAAATTTTTACAAATTAAAAACACGGACACATACATACATGTACTATACTGCTGATGAAGTCACAAATGAAATATGACGATTGAGAATTTATTCTGTTAGGAATGAAATATGATGGTATGTTTCTGACTTGAAAATGGCAGAGAAGGGTATGGTGACTGAAAATCAAAGGGCTAATCTTGAATTTGAATCGTCTGCAGTCTTTGCTTGATAGGCTTTACTGTTGTTGCACGTGCCAGTTATTACAAGGGACATGGGTGAAGACACTGACAACAAGACATTGAATATAGTTTTGTCAATTGGGTGTGGTTAAGAATTTGATACTGTTATGAATGTGAGGAAAAGAACGGAACAGTTATGCTTATCCGCAGCAATTTCTTTTTAAACAAAACAGACATGTTCCTGCAAGCTGATTTGATGAGATAATACTACTACAGAGAGATTCTGCTTTTTCTTTCATTTTCTTTCGTGGAAAAAGCTGAAGAAACTGACAGTCGCTACTGCCAATGTAATCTTTATATATAATATTAACGAATCTTGTCCAATCCACTCAATTTATTTGCTTGCCTCAACGGAGGTCAGTCAACAAAAAATCAATTGTAATAACTCTTGGTGGATTGGTAAAATCATTCAATTTCATGGAGGAATGACAGTGGGGTTAAAATTTACATTAATTTTTCCAAGTTTGAACCGACTGAGTCAGGGTTTGTCAGAACATTAATACGACATAAGTTTTATTATCAGAGAGTTTTGGACTTTCTTCTTGTAATGTTTTGCTGATTTTGTTGTAAAAGTTGGGACAAGTATTCGAATGAGCCTCCCATTTCTACTTCAGTGTAATTAAAAAGAACCGCCCATCCGTGTATCTGAAAGGCCCAAGACCTTCAGTGTACCCCCTTTATTAAAGAAGAAATATCTTAGCAATTCGTACAAGATTTCTTGTTTAACTTACGGAGGCCATTTCGTAGGTTTCCTGAGTATGTTTCATTGCTCTGAACGTAGGCAAATTATCCGACCCTCCTGCAGATAGAAGAAGAAAATATACAGAGAGAAAGAGATCAGTAATTGAGTATTGCTGTATCCTTTACTACCCAAGTTGCATTCCCATATTGATGGGCTCGTCTGTGGTTTCTCATGTTAAATCTCACTCATAGGGTTATAATTTTGAAGTGATACATTTTTTTCATTTCAGAGTTTTCAAAGTAATATCAGTAGTACTGTCAGAATTGATGATATTTTCATCAGTCTCTTGAACTTTGAAGATCAAAGTCTTCCAGGATGTATGATCAACTCAATATCTGCATATTCGGTGTAATGATGTGTCCTAGTTGCTAGCAACTTGCATGAATTATAATTGTGGCTACTTGAACATTAACTGCAGAAAATAGAATTACCAGACGATGAAAACTTGCCACTGATTTATAATCACCAATCCATCTTGCTTCCATCTTCACCTGTAAAATGAAATGAAAATAGAGCTTCCTTTGCAGCACATGTTATTTCGTGGCCCAGGGCTTCCAGGCATGAGATCTAGAGAAAAGGACAGCTCATCCAAACAAATTTGGGTGATTTACTAGACTGAAGACGTGAAACCAATTCAAACAACAAATCTATGAGTGTCACTTGGATATGTTTCTTCATGTGACTATGATGTCTTAAATGATGCAAAATTTATCCTTTTCCTTGTGTTTGCTTAAAACTACGAGTGCCTTGAACAAAACCTCCTCAAACGTTGCATCGTTTTTTCTTTCAGGTTTTATGCGTTCAAGTAGTAAAGTAAGTAAACGCTGAGCATCCAAAGAAAAAATCTAATTACCTATTGAGAATCCTGGGGGAATTACAGAATTCAAAGCATTTACTAATTGTGGAATGTGGAGGCAGACAGCAGGAAGCAGCCCATTGAAATTGCTACTGGGTTTTGATGATCTTGGCACCGGCTCCAAATGCTCGTGCAGTAACTTAAAAATAAGCCAATTGGTTGAATTTGCCTGATATGGGGCATGGGATCAGGAGGAAAAAGTGGATAACAGTACAATTGGACTGCAAGGGTGAAGTGTTAGCCTTGTAATTTGTAAACTAAAAACTAAAACTGTTTAACATCAACATGACATGCCGTTTTCTTTTCTGTCAGAACTGATAACTTCTACTAGTTTGATTTTTTCTAATGCCAGAACTTGGCTCGTCTTGATGAATACTTAGAAGGGTGCAACTGGATGTGAACAATATTTTTAGTTGAATTTCTTAAGAATATGAGATGTGTATTCTGAAGAACCTACAATAAACAGCAGATAATTTGACTTCTAGACTACAACATACAATTGATAGAAGAAGGGCAAATCTGGTATAGTATTCATCACATGAAATTGTCAAAAAGCCAACTAATTTTATTTCTATTATATAAACAACAGATAATTTGACTTCTAGACTTCGGGTCCGAGCTTCACTAGCCTTCTGACTGACCCAGATAACTGCTTCAGGGTGGTAAGAGCATCCTGAGCATGCCTCTTTGTGTTGGCATTTCCATGCCTCTTTGGGCGAGTACCGGTGGCTGTGACCATCCACTCTCAATATCCGCTCTACCATCCAAATTGTCCTCTGTTGAAGAACTCTTGGACGAACTTCTGTGAAAAGAACAACCGCAGCATCGATAGCAACTTGACGCTCAAGCTTATGAACGGCTCTTGGAAGTTTTTAATTCTCTATAAAGAAAGTTGAAAGCGCTTCCACTGCAGCAATTTGAACATTGGTGTCTTCTTCTGAAAGAAGATCAACCAGGGGTTTGATGCAATTACACTTCCGAAAGAACACTGGTCATCCAGTCCTGATAGGTTATACAGTGCTTTCAAGCTTGCTGCTCTTCCAGGTGACTCCAGTTGCTCAACCAGTACTTTATCACATTGCCTTGGACTTTGTTCTTAACTGCTATTTGTCAATGTCATCTTTCCGACCAAGAACGCCAATCTCTATTATAATGATATCAGGCCCACTTCACAAGAAAACAACACCATATTACAGTTAGATACCTGATGTTCTGTTGTAGGATAACTGATACTGATAACGGAAAGAACTGGAGAAATATATCTCTTGCGTAGATAGAGTATTCTCATATTGTGCTCTCTTTTCGGGCTTGCTACATGTTTGACACAAGTACTTCAAATTTAAAGCAGAAACTATTACGCCACGTACCATGACATAAACGATTGATCAAGGGTTCAAATCGTCCTACTGCTGCCAAATGCTGAACGTTGGCCTCAAAGGGCTAGAGAAATTTCTTGTTATGAATAGGGTATAGAACCAATGGGCTATGCTTGGTTACAAATTTGAATCCGGTATTATATGTTTGGTCTAGTTTCTGTTATGTCTGATGTCGAAACAGATTTTCTTTCACTGTCTCAATCTTCTTCAAGACTTCCTCGGCTAGATTGGACAGGGCAAGATACTCACAGGTTTCCTGCCATACTTAAGAGACGAACAAATGCCGTTTCTCTGATGCCATTGATTTGCAACCAGCATCATTCATCACTACAGAAATCATGTAGTAACTTCACTGCATACTCTTTCTCTTTCTCTGTGCTCCCAAAGGACTCTGTATGGCTGATTTTGCGACGCTCTCCTCAAGCATTATTACTCGAAATTTTAACATGTAATCAGATAATCCTATCAAAGAATTTATAACATTTTATTTATACAACAGAAAATGTAATCGAAACAAATTTAATTGCTTTTCAACCATTCAGGAAAAACTTAAAATACCTACCTTGCATTCTTCATCCTTGGCCATGCTAAGCAAAGTCATGACAGCTTTACTCCTCGAAAGCGTTCCAGTACTATTGCAAGAATTCCTGAGCATTTTAACCATAAGCAAAGCAACACCAGCATTGCTTACTCTGTACCAGTTGACTGATGTTCCTCCGAGGTCTTATAAATCAACTTTAGGATTCTGCTCGCCCAAGAATCTCCACAACAGTATTCACCCGAACGTCAACATTCCCATTCACCATTCCCCAACTGGGTTTGGGATCCAATGTCTTCAAAACCTGTCCTGTTACTCCAGAACTACAGTTTCCATCGCAACGCCTTTAGCTAAAGGGAACAGAAAGTTCTTAAATGGTGATATGTGACAAATCTTCTTCCAATTCCATATCCCAGTTGAGAGGACCAAGTTCTCGACTGCCGCGTTTTCGAGGCTTTCGGAGGAGCCCAAAAAGCAAGCTTCTTGACTTGCTTGCACCGAAATCCGGGAAATGCTCGGTTTATCTTTTCGACCCGGATCCGTTTTACAAATTTTCTAAATAACATTTGTTAATTAACGTAAAGTACAAATTTGTCGTCACGAAGAATTTTTTAAAATAATATTTAAATCAAATTAAATATGACATTAGTTTATTTATTAGATAGCGAGGATAGATCCATCCACGACCCGGTGTCAGAATTTGCTCGTAACCAAACACACCCAGATTTGGGCCACCCTCGATTTCTTTTTTTCTTCTTGTATTTGCTTGACTTACTCCTCAGAGAGAAGAGCATAGGTTTTTGCAATTGTTGTTGCTTGCCATCTCTGTCTTAATCCTCAAATGGATCGGGTGCAACTTCTTCTTCTGGGTTTCCCACTATTTCTTCTGTGCAGCGACCTCTTGAATCTATTCAGTCCGCCGCCGCCGCCGCCGCCTCCGAAACCCTCTCCGCACCAACATCACCACCACCACCACCACCATCAGCCGCCAATTATTCCAGAGGCCCGGGATTTCCCCACGCCGGTAACTTAACAACTTTTTCTTTGTGGAAAGAAAAACAATAGCACTTTTAGCATTTACTTGATGAGCTTGTGGAAAGAGAAACTGCAGTTGTTAAGGCCGCAGATCGTAATTACACATGAGCCTGTGGCCATTCATTTGTTAGTCTACATTTAGATTGAAATATAGAGTCGCGCGCTGCACTCGTCAATCTTGAACTTCTATTACTAGCTTTGTATAAATGAAAATCCCGTTAAATTTTCTCCTCTTCTTTTTAGTCGGTACAATTCAGAATCTTCCACAGAATTTGTTTTTCATCTATGATTCTTAGTGCCTGGCAAATTCTCGAGAGGCAGGCTCTTCTTAATAGAAGATGATTTCAATCTTATTATTTTAGTAATTCATTTTTTGTTAGCTGGGCTTTTGTTTATTATATTAGTCTTGTTACGAATTTCTAACAGCAATATTGCAGAAGGTTGTTGGAGGAATTGGGTATGGCAGGACAGTTAATATCAACTTTTGTGCTTCTTGCTCTTATAGGTATATTGTCTTCTTTTGGTTTTATTTTTGTTTATATGTTGCTTAATTGTTATGGTTTTATGGTCTTTGATTTGTGGTGTATCATGGGTTCAGTTTCTGTTTAGTGGTAGTTTTGCTTATCTTGTGATATTTTATGCTTAATTGTGATTGGAACTATCAATGAAGGAAAGGTGCTGTATATCTTTTCCTTTTTTTTTCCCTGAACTTACTTGTAATGTGCTCCAGGGGGACTGCAATAACAATGAAGAAGATGCTGGAAACTCAATTTCCAGGAATTGACGTAGTTCTTGCCAATTATCCCCCACCTCTTCCTAAGCGTCTGCTTTCTAAAGTGGTCCCGGCTGTTCAGATAGGTGTTATTGGGATTATAATGGCTGGCGAACAGATTTTTCCGATGTTAGGAGTTATGACACCTCCACAATGGTATTATTCATTGCGGGCCAATAGATTTGGGTCAATGGCATCTACCTGGCTGCTTGGCAACTTTTTGCAGTCATTCCTACAAAGCTCCGGGGCTTTTGAAGTTTACTGCAATGATGAATTGGTTAGTGACCTCTCTGTCTTCATATGTATGAAATAGACGATGCTTGAACTAAACTCATTTCGCTGGTTTAATAATTATGGTTGAAAGAAATTGAGGTCTCCACAAATTAATTCAACATCAGTTAGTAAGCTTTTAAATACTTAACCTGAGATTGATGTAAATGGATAGTTGCAACCATGTAGAATAACATGCACTGCATTGTCAACTTGGGTTCTAAGCATGTTTGGAAGATCAAATATCCCAAGTTCTTTGCTCCTTACTGTGCTAATGTTCTTGACAGTTGGTGATTATTACCTCTCATTCTGATCTAGTCATTTGAGAAACCATGTTGATATAAGAGAAATCACATACTAACTGCTGACACTTTATTCCACTTAGTGGCTTGACAAGCTTTAGATTTGATTCTTGTATTACTCCATTTTCTGTGTGCGTTATTTTTCATCTATCCCTCTATGTGTGCATATTTTCATAAATCTAGTCTTTTCATGTTGGGGAGAAATTGAATCATAGAATCTCAATGTTATCTTCTTATTTACCCATTGCCCCTCTGAATATTGAAGGTCTTCTCTAAACTGGAGGAGCACAGGTTCCCAGGAGAGATTGAGCTAAAAGATCTTGTAGCCAGAAAATTGGCTTCAACAAGACTGGTGGATGGTGTCAGAAATATGTGATCCTAGTTCATTCACTGGTTATGGAGGTTTCAAATCAAAGTGCAACAGAGGCCATACTAGATGTTCATGATTTAGGTTGATGTAACAAATATATGGACAGATTGTGATGCCATTAGCATCGTTCCGTTTGTGTAAATTTGAAACAGAATCCGGGCATTTCACCAAGGCAGATGAACAATAAGAACAACGTTGGCCGTGTAGAGCCTGTTGACAAAAGTTACTTTTCCAGCGTGATTGAAATTTCATATCATCTATCACTTGTTAGCCTGTTAACAATGGCTTTAGATAATTGTCTGGTTTTTATGAAAACAAATTAACTGTTGAGAGAATTTGCTGGCATCTCTGAATTTTAGAATTCTGCTTGTCTGCTCTGCAGCTTTGAGTTTATTTATACAACTTAGTTACACTACTCGCTGGAAGCAGTTCCTCACCAGGTGGCCAATTTTCTGTTTTTCTACGTTATTTATTCATTGATGATATGAATTTCTTTCTCAGTCCTCTTCCTGTGATCAAAACGATCATTGGCCTTAAAAGGAAAGGAAGGAAAGATACAATGGAAACCTCCATTGATGAACATCCCACGAAGAAAGATGAATGGAGAAAACCAACATCCAATGATCCTCAATCTTGAAATTCGCACATACTTCCCACTTAAATCATTGCCCAAAGCCGCTGCAAAGTCTAGCTGGGTTGGTCCTCACATCGTTGACGCTGCAGCAGGCTTACTATAAATCGGGGATTAACTGGAGGTAACGAGCTGAGACAAACCGAAAATAGAAATGAAGTTGAGTAGGCGGTAATCGTCCTGATTTTATTCAGACAGGCAAAGTGACCTTGGCTCATGTGGATGCCACACACGCTCGGTTATCTCCAGACAGCAGACGCCGGCACCACACAGACGTCATGCAGCAGGTGCCTGAACATAATACTCGAAGCGATTTGAGACAACAATATCCACTTGTTTGCTGCATTTTACCAATTTGGAGTTCCAAACAACCTTCAGTTGCTAATAATCGAATTCTAGTCGCAGGCCTGCAACAATTCAATAATAGGTACGAGAAAATTAATGCAGAGCAATCTCACAACGACTACAAATTTTACAGAGCTGTGAATCCAATGCATAGCATTTAACTGAGTCAATTGTCCAGATAACCTATTGAATAAACAATGGCCAAATAGAGCACAAATGAAAATTGTGCAGATGAATGCCGATAAAATTATATATACTTTTCCTTATACAAACGTTTCTGATGCTTTTAATCTAAGCGTGTGATTAGAGTAGCCTTAGTTACTTTATTTCTTCTACTCCCGAGTGAGTATCAGAGCATAATAAAGCAAATGTGCTAGTCTGGAAGCCCCCAGCTACAGTCTGCACCTCCAACACGTAACTAGAAAAAACTGACAGGGAAGATAACCTGCAATTAAGGATAAAAATAATGAAATGAATGTCTTAGAATTTTCTATCATCCTATCATCCAATCTGGGAAGTACATAAATGATAACAATGAAGAGAACCTTTTAATTCTTAAACATCAAGAAAAGAACCTCTTGTCAAACCTATATTCTGCTGATATCACGACCAAACACAAAAGTAGTAGCCCAGTTGACAGCCACATAGAATCTGTTTCTCCAGCTAACCACACGAGTAAGGTATGCAGAGCGCCAGACTATCCAACTGAGAAATCCAGCCAAAGATAAACCTATCGAATCCTGTAGAAAATAATCCACAAGTGAGTCCTGTTTTTGGCTTACAGCTGAAGAGAGAGGCTTTTGAAGCACATAAAGAGTCACCTTGCTCTGTCGTAGGTCCACAAGAGCCTTGTATCTGCCAATTGTTGCCATGCTTCCTAGATGCCTGTAGGTAAATGGGTCTCCAAATTCTTCGTCCTTTGCACTGTTTGCATGCCCACCACCAGCTTTACCAATTCTGTTCAGTAGAGCAGCCAGATATTTTCCTTGTCTCTCTGCAACCTGTTGAAAAAACTCAACAAGGAATGCAGACCTAAGTGCCAGCAACAATTGCTAGCTAAAAAGAAATAAATAACAGAGTTGTGAAGTATATCTACTGTCACTGCCACTAACAACCCAAATGATTGTTGTCAGAGCAAATGTAAAAAAGAAAAATACACTTCAATCATAAAGCTGATTATAAGAAAAACCCCCAACAAAAGGAGAAGTGAAATCCAAAAAAGTTGAAGCTGTTCACAGCTAACCTGAGCCAGAGCTGGAAGGGTTGTTTTGCCAGTACTTTCCAGATACCCACTGCAGTCACCAATTGCAAACACATCTTCAACAGTCGGAACTCTTAGCCAGTCATCGATACCAATCCTTTGTAGACATGTAAATAAAAAAATAAATCTTAGCCCCAATGCAAAATGTGCTCCATCCAAAATAAAAAAAACTAATTTGCACTAAAGGAAATTGTGAAACAGAAAAAGCAAGACAGGGCATGGATAGGAACCATATCAAAATGTAATGAAAAAGTTTTTCATTGTCTAAGAGGGAGCAACAATAGTACAAAACTTGAACAAATTGAAGTAGAAGTGCTATTTCTAAATGGTATGAAAATTTGCAAACCCATTGGTCAGTTGAACTAAGATCCCACTAATTGATACTTTTCTAATCATTTTCAAACATGTCTAAAAGAATCTCTCTGGCAAAATGCAATTCGTCGATTACGGTGCACCTTGCCTTTTTTCAGGTCACTTTGTTACACCCATTTAGCTAGTGGGGCATTGATCATGGCTAATTCATTGAAAAAGAGGAAATTTTTTTATCAACTTACAAATCAAGTTTTCCAGAGAATAGAAACTTATTATCTGAAAAGAGTTAGTAATAACAATTCTTAAAATTTCTACATCACTTGAAAACTTACAATAGCTGAAAGTAAGGAAAATGTGTCCTATCATGCCAAAAAGAACATGTAACTTACCTTCCACCAGGAGATTTTGGTAATTCTAGAGATTTGACAAGAGGTGAGGGACCAACACCAGTAGACCATACTAACAGTCCGTATGGAACCTCTGTACCATCATTAAGAATTAGTTTCTGAGGTTCAACATCCTTGACAATCCCACGCACAAGTCGAACTCTTGACTGAGAAACCAATAAATGAGAAGATGAAAGATCCAAGTCTCAACATACCAAGATCTAGAATGGAGAAGTCATCTATATAACACAGTCAATATTTCCCATACAACAGAAAATGCACACAGTTAAGCTCTTACATTTGAAAAAGATTCTTCACTTAGTCTTTCTCATGCAACAGATAAACATGATACAGGTGTCATTTCCTATCTTACTCTCATTACTGACTGTATAGACAATGTACTCTACAAAGCACCAAATCTTACTAGATATGCAAAATTGATGACAATGACATAATTCAGGTATACAACCACATTGTCTTTGAATTCATTGAATAATTTCTGACCTTTAACAACTGCTTTGTAGCATAGCGCCTGAGTCGATCATCAAAGGAAGATAAAATCTCATTTGCCTATGAAGACAACAACAACTATGTCAATTTAAAACCTCTCCAGTATGAACTTGGGAACTCTAAAATGGGATGGGACTTCAGGACAAGAACACTCCTAAGTATGCCAAGCTTTTCCAGCCAAAATATTTGCATAGATGACATTTACTCTACAACAATAAATATATAGAATGAAGAAGTTGTTGACTGTGTTTACCAATCCAAAATTTAGCTCAACAAACCTCAATCAATGTAACATGAACATAATGTTTCACGTGGGCATATCTTTGATGAACATCTCTCATTATGAAATCACTAAGTTCACCACTGAACTCAACTCCTGTGGGACCACCTCCTACAACAACACAATGCAGGAGTCTGCATTTTTCTTCTTCTGATATCCCTGCATCCACACAAAACCAGAAAGTACATTATAAATTGAAATCTCATATCACATGATTCTCCAAGCAGACCAAAAAAGATGACTGCAATAACTCACCAGGAACATCTGACAGCATCAAGTTTTGGAGTAGCTTCCTGCGAATTTCCTGAGCATGATGGACTTCGCGAAGAAATATTGCATTTTCTTTCACACCATGAATTCCAAAAGTCAAGGCCTCTGCTCCCAAAGCAATTACCAGCTTGTCATAAGAGATTTTGAACTTCCATGGTTCCAAGGTCAATGATTCATCAGTAACAGTCTTGCAATGCACCTTCATCACTCAAAAGCAAAATTTTGCAACAAGACTTTATTAAACTCAAATCTTCAATATTTATATGTTGGAAAAGATGCTCTATCATTCAGTAAGCAATTATTGAACCATAAATTTCCAGAACCAAACATCAAAAATCCAGAGTGATATTGCATGTTTTCTTTCCAATTCACAAGTTGAGGTACTTCATTTCATTCGTCTAATAACACTAACAACATTTTCATCAAAAAAATAATCAAAATTTGACAGAAATTGCCCGCTTTTTTGATCCAAGGTCATTATACAACCACGAGGAACATCTATTATTGAGCTATATCAACATGGCATCCACCCTCATGAGGTAAACGTGAATTAGATTTTAGAATTTTACAATAAGGAGCCGCGTATCCTTCACTGCCGGCATCTAACTCATGATTTTAAAATAAAAAAGTTTCAATTGTTGATGTTATGCATAAAACCCCCTATTTGTCGTTTCTAACATGCCACAAAATGTTCAAACTAAGAAGTGAAATATACCAAATGGTTATCAGCATCGATATCTGTACAATTAGAGAGAAAAAAGTAGGATCCGGGTTCCCTGGAAATGGCTGGCTGAATCCTGCCAATGGGTTCGGCCACAGATCTGAATTCGAGCGTCCCAACACATGTAGACGCCAGAAGCGGAGTAAAAACCATATGGTTCCTCGGTGATACGCATACAACATCATAAATATTCGTGTCAATGCCCTTCATTAGCCTGCAGCCCGCCCAGCCGGAACCCAGCACAACCACTCTTGGCTTCTCATCAGACTTTGTGGGCTCCAGCCCCGGAAACTGCGTCACTGGCGCCGTCGATGATGATGATGCGTCTGTCGTGAAACGTGACAGACAGGTGAGTATCAAGCTCGTGGAAATCTTGGATTTGGATTCGAGTAATGAAGTTGAAGATGATGACTTTATCGTTGGATTTCGAATTACATTCTTGAACCAAGACATAACTGAACCTAAGAGCAGCTGTCGCTCTCTTCACTTGGAGTTTGTGTTTCCAAGACATTTTCAGAGAAAAACAGATTTTGAGCTGCTGCTCCGATATTCCTGGGTAGAGTTTGGTTTGGAGACTGCTAGTCCGTTGACGCCAAGGAGGAGGATGTACTGGAGACGGATTGAATCGTTTACGTGGAGGGTCAACCCTGTGCCACGCAATTGAAGGTGAACGAAGTAGAAAACGGAATATTTTATCCTCCGTCAACAAAATGAAAATTAACTGGCCAATAAATTCGGCACCTAATAGACAATGAACTTTCAAATATCTTAATAGTCATGTTATCATTACCATGACATGCATTGTCATCCTTGGTGATTGCGGACTTGCACACTGCAAATTCGGACAGAAACACACTTCAAAAATTCGGATAATACCGCTATTTTTCGGTCCAATATGTCCGAGACTGTCCTGATTATAAATCTACCGAATCAAAATCAATGTATTCTATGGAATCAATTTATTCGTCAATCCGGTACTCTTTTATTTAGACTAATTTTTTACTGTAAAATGCATGATCTTGAACTTAAAAGACGAAATCAAGATCAGTTGATGCCAAATTGAGTAGATGTAGCAGGAGGTTCGTGGCCGGGATTGGGTTTTGGTTCTGGATAATCCAATACCGCCATCTCATCATCTTTTGCAGCGGCAGGAGGAACAAGAGGATCGTGGCTGGGGTTAGGCTTTGGTTCTGAATAATCCAATACGACTACTTGAGAGTTTGATCTAATTGAGCTTCCGGAATCGTCAATGCCCACCTTCAAAGATCTTCCCTCCATTTCCACACCCAACAAGTTTCCATTTCCTGAAACGCACAATTGCATAACATGTCACGCCATAAGAACTCCATCATCAATTCAAACCCACTTAAACATTCTAAACAACGCTTTTATATCAAGGTACATGGAGATTCGTAGCATATAAAACACACACAAAGAATGTTATATTGTGATCTTACAAGATGGCAAACGGCTCAGCAAGGTTACGAAGAAAGACATACCTGATAGTGGAAGTAAGTTTCGAGCAGATGACATGATTGCTAAACTAGCAAACAAACTCAACACACAGAGAAAGAGTCGAACCCCAAATGCCATCTCTTCTATCGATCCAATGCTGTACTTGTTTCTGCTGCTGCTGGTGGGTATATTATATACACACCAACGAACAATCCAGAGAACCACGCATTTATAGCAAAAAGGTAGGTCTAAGCTGTAAATTTCCCGTTAAATTAGGATAACGCCGAATTTTGTTACTACCATTACGTGTTCATTGATTCACCTTATAAAAATTTTATTATTATTATTTTTTATCATTTTATTACGTTTTTATTTATAATAAATTAATCATAAAATTTATTTTATATAAATTATAACTTTTTTTAATTATTACCCAACAAATAATTTTTAGAATTATAACGATTTATTTTTTATTTATCACTAAACAAATGAAATATACGTATGAATTATATTTTATATAAAAATCTATAATAACTAATCTCGTTAAAATATTAAAATTTTAAAAAAATATTTTAATATTAATTATTATTATTTATATTGAAAAAAGTAATACAAGTAAATTTTTTAACCATAAATATGTACTTTTTTTTTGCAAATTCTTTGATTTTATAAAATAAATTAAATGATTTATATAAAAAATAAATAAATAAAACTCTTTGGGTCAAGTTTAATTTAAAAATAGAATTGATAATCGTCAATTTAAATTTTTTTCAAATCAAAACTGATTTAATAAATTTTTATTAATTTATAATATTTATATTTATTTTCTCTCGATTTTAAATTTATATAAATTTTATTTTAAGTAAATTATGATAATTGCATCAATGATATTAAATATATAAAATTATAAACGACGATGATTACCAAATATAATTACGGGAGGGTTTGAATTTATGAATTTAAAATAAAATAATAAATTAATAATTATAAACTAATTGGCCTGACTAATTTATTAATCTCCATTACCAAAGTCAACATTCGATGACAATGCTAACGAGAGCAGGTGCTCATACTACAACGTGGGCATAAATTAAATGTGCATGCATATCAGCCTCTTCGGCCGCCGCCACCTCTGCCCCCCCTTGATGGGGGATCGTGCCCGCGGTTTGCTGACGGTTCACTGTAATCATCTAGACTCGCGGCCGTCAAAGACCTTCCTCCCATGGCTGTTACCATTTCATAGTTCCCTGTTACCAACAACCCACCAGCAAGCAAGCATAACGTTTTAGTTCGGCTAATGAAAATTATGGAGCTTGAACAGATGACAACTTGGATTATTAAAGCATAAGGGGAGAACTTGCATTTGTAGATGAACCAAGGTTGTCCCCTACAAAGATGCAATATGATTAATTTAGTGGTCATAATCGGAAATCTATGAGACCAGACTGTAGGGATCAAGCTGGAGCTGGCTTATTGCGAGCAGTACAATACGCGCTTCATTATCAACCGTTGATGATTATCCATATTTCATCAAAACTCGCAGATGATGATGCATAGAGATTCTTGTCTATACCGAATAAATATTTATGTCTAGTAAGGTAATTAAAGAAGATTAAAGTTGCATTAAGATCCAACAGAACATATCAATAGCCACATAACAACTGCTTGCATTAACGTTTGCCATGAAAGTATGAAACTCCTGATGTAAAAATGGCTCAAACTCAAGCATGCCTGTGTTAAAAGATTTACAGTTTCAGGGGTTTATCAGAGTTATATTAGCTTAAACCTGTGTCTATGAGAGCCGTGAAAATGAAAGGAAGAAACAGAAGCTAGCATACATTCATACCTGAAAGAAAATTGATGTTTCTTGCAGAAGAAATTGCCGCAAAGGCCAGCAAGAGACACAAACATAACCTAACTCCAAACCCCGTCATTTCCTCTTATCTTCTCTCTCTCAGGTTGTGACTGACTGTATTATGCTATGAGACAGAAGATCAAAGTGTGCCATCGTTTTTATTTATAGACGTGAAATTTCATGGGATTGCGGCGTGGCAATCAATATTCCAATTTTTAAGAGTTGACGTTCGGAAATTGTGGTTTCCACGTACGATACAGTAGGAATTGTTCACTGGAGAGCTCATCTCAGACGTTGAATTTGCGTTAGTCAACTGGGGTTGTTGTCGCTTGCTTTCCGGGAAAAGGACAACGCCTACTTTCCCACCACGACAAAGTCATAAGCCCTCATGATAATTCGCATTGCAGGCAGAAATCATCGCTTCAGTACTATAAAGTTCGATGAAATCTCATAACGATTTGTTTCTCTTTCCTATCTACTCTTTCCTTCCTGCTTCCAAAAGCCATGACTCATGACTTTCGATCACTAAGAACAGCTTGGCAAGTTGATGAATGCTTGTCACACACTAAAAACAGTGCTTGTGAATGGAGGATAAATGGTCATGCTCGCTCTGTCTTGATACGGAAAACAATGGCTTGTCATCTCTCTCTAATTTCATTTTGACTCGTTTATTTAAAACCTTAATGTTATTTCCTTTTGGGGTAATTGGGGAATCAAGCTAAGATTATTCAAGATTGGGTTCATCGTACCTGCCGTTGTTAATGCCAAGTTGTTCAAAAATAATGATTTTCCTGGAGTGTTAGCTCCACAATGAGCACTAATATTCATAGTCAGAAAAAGTTTTGACAGAGAACATGCCGTTATCACCTGAACTCAGAGTCTCACATAATTAAACCCCTCATTCTAGCATCAATCAATCAGTTTGGTCAAATCATTTGTTTAAAAAAGAACATGGTTTTGGTTCAGGGTGTTAGTAACTTCATTAATTATTAAGTATTTTGTTTCTTTATTACAGAAAATACAAGTCAATGGCACAGACAGAATATCAATAACCAATGAGTTATGTTCAAATCTCGTTATGATTAAGCTTTATGGCGGATCAAATTATGGAAAACAAGGAAAAATAATCTACTCCCCTTCTTCACTCCTTACTTTTAAGACCGATTCTTACACATTCTAAATGGCTTCTGCCTAAATTTTCGGGGAAAAAATTTCGGTAGGAGCCTGGTGTGGAGTACCTATCTTGCTGTTTGTTGGTTCCATTGCAAATTGTAATGATAAAATCACGATCAAAACCACGAATTTTGTCAACTTCTTTTCATTCGTGGGCAGCATGACCATAATCTAATATGCTCCTGACTACCAAAAGCCACAGTGAGATTACAGAACGGTACTATAATGTCATCAGCAAGGCATTTCTCTTTTCCACCACAAAAGTTGTGTAATGCTTCACAGCGTGGAAGAGAAGACGGGGTGTTCTGGGTGTTGAATGCGAAGATTAAAAACTACTGTTGAAATACATTTGACAACTTCTGTTTTTTTTTCACCATTTTTAGTGATTGATGAATTCCATAGTGGAAATGTTCCTGTATCAAGGTCAAAAATCATGCAAGAGACTCTATCCGCCCACAGAAAAGCCAATGCTTCAGCCTTCCATGTAATGGTAAGTTAGACAAGAAGCACTATCAATGCGATGGTGCACTGCAGCCACTTTAGCCAAACCGCTGCAATAGTCTTTTGACAATTGGCCAGTTGGGAGTGCTATGAATATACGCAAGTAATATTGCATGACTTCATATCTTCAACCTTTGAATAGCCAAAAGGCAAACACACTAAGAAGAATGTAATAAACAAATTCTTGAATAATTTTTACCAGTGTGCTAATGCGCTATTACTTTGTGCGATCTGTTAGTCATGGCTTCTTTTTTAACTGTAACCGTAATAAAACCATTTTGTGTTGTGCTTGTAAGAAATGCTCACAGTTCAGGGCACAAGAGTAAGAATCACAATTGAAAATAGGGCTTGAGATCCAGACTGAAGCACGTGCAAAACACAAATTTTATTGTTTAATCGCCTAATATGGCTACTAACAATGCACTGGAAAATCCATCAACGTAAGAACAGATAATGGAAAACAATAACAGGTGAAGAGAACCAGACGGGTTTATTGTTTGCTTTCAAGCATCAATTTGAATGTCAACCAACAGATTTAGGTCAGCCCTTAATGGCTAAAGTTGATATCAAACTATATAGCTAAATAACGCCGACCCTGGCCGACCAAAGTGCACATCCTCGTGTCTTATTCCGTCCACCATCAGGATTGCATATTAATCTCATAAATAAGGAAAAATTGATACAGAAGTGATTACTCAGGCAGCTGTTTCCATTACAGCAATATGTTCAAACAAAACAAAATCTATTAGAAAATAAGCCATAAACAACAGAGTTTAGAAATTAGTCTCACTATTACTGGCATATTTGGGAACGACACCGATACTGAGGTTGCAGACTCAACACTGAGTTCCAAATTCCAACATTTTAAAATATGTCATCACCAAATATTATACATTGCGGCAAACAAAAGGTGTCTGCCACCAAAACAAATAGCCAGCAATCATCTTTTCTTAAAACCATATTTCTTACGTTCATAAAACAGGTCAGTTTTTGCACTCCCCAAATTAACAATTTTGGGACAGCCATCCCTGTCCTTCTCTTGCTGGGTACACTCTTTGCAGTAGTAAGCATCAGAGATCCCCACACCTCCACAGATAACACAGCGACCCTGAAATGATCCATAGTTGCATTCATCGCAAACTCGAACAAGGGTGCAAGGACGCACATAAGAGTCACAAATTACACATTTCCCATCACATTTCTCACACAATCTTCCAATGGCAATACCTGGCTGCTTCCTGCACATAATCAAATCAGGATGATGCTTGGCCATGCTTTCTACACTACACCCCTAGCTCCTTCTCTATTTGTGCTTGTGACCTGCAGATATATAATCAGAATCGGCAGTATTAGGCTTCCCCCAATGCCAAAAGATTCATCGGCATAGCAATAATATCCTAGCCAACTATAAACGTCCGAGTATGAAGAGAAACGCATAACACATTGCAGAAAATCAAATCACAAATCAACATCACACTTATAAACAAAACAAAGCACACAGGAAAACTGAGAATATATGGCATCAAAAGGGACCACAAATCCCAAGGGGATAGCCTAGTGACCTCTGCCATGGAAGCAAGAGGCCAAAGGAAGACCTCGGAGGGGAACTATCTTTACTTTGCCTTTGTGATGAGATCAGAGTTTTTGACAGTAAATAATAAAATATGAAATAATAAAAAATAATAACAGCAATCATGTACTGATAAGACTTACCCCACACAATAAAACCAACAGCAAGAATAAAAAAAAATTCAAAAACAATACACAACATATTTGTGAAAACAACAGTACCCGCATCAAAATTGTAATTCCTAGCGCAATAGGAGAAAATAAAATTCTATTTAAAGCGACCCTAATACACCTGTTGGTTTATGACAACAAACGGCGTTATAAATTTCCATTTCAGAGGTACAGAAAACCATAAATCAAAATAGAAAGTGTTACGATCATTGATGCCAAATCGTTCTCCAATTAAACTAAAATCCATACTCGACACGATACCAATTCACTTATCAGCTGAATTTTCCATCTCATTTCACAAAATTCCGAAAATAACGCAATACCAAAACTCTACTGCTTTCTCATTGACCAAACACTACTATACGCGATTGCCTTAAATTAACCAACAAAAAAAATCAACAACCAAAAAATTACCCAAAAAAACAAACGCAAAGAAAATGTAACTAGGGCGGGCTTACAGAAGTCTAACCAGCGACGAGGACTGGCTGTTCAGAAGCTAACTTCCGCTCCGACGACTAAATGAAGGTAGAGAACGCTTTAAATTAGCGAAGATAGGGTTTTTGCGAGTAACTGGATTTGGAAGAGATTATTTTATTAAGGCGGTGTCGTTTCGAAATCGAGAACAATCGAGATACCGATCTGGGCTTGAAAATGTTGGGCTTGATGGTGGCACTATTCTTATGGGCTGAGCAGGCCTAGTCCAATTGAATCATGGCCCAATACTATATTAACTTATTAAGCACCCTTACTTTTAATTTAAAATAAATAATTATATGGGACTTATATATGTTTTTAATTTTTTTTTAATCTAAAAATTCAAATTAATCCATTTAAATATATTTTTACTTGTAATATAAATATAAATTTATTTATTTTATTTTAAATTTTAATACGAGCGAGTGAAATCCGTACTTCATACTTCGTTATTTGAATTAATTAAAACATTCACGATACATTTTTTTTGTCCGATTTGACCTTAATATTAAAGTTGGGAAAATTTGTTATTAGTCGCCAATTTTATTACGAGTTTTTTGATTATATTTTATATTAATCACAAATTTCTCTATTTTTTATTTTTTAATTGTCTCAATTTTTTTTTGGATAAGATGATAATACATAATACAATTAATAATAAATGATTAAATTATATGTTAATAAATTAATTTTATATTTTATAATATAAATTTTAAAAATTTAATTATAATTTAAATCATTTATTATTAATTATATTATAGATTAATATATATTAAGTTAAGAAGAGACTAAATGAGAATCATATTCCCCTCTTGCTTACCCTTTATTGTTCTTCGATATCTTTGCAATTTTCAGCAGAAATGGACATATAATTTCTCATACAGGAGAATTGATTACAGGCTGGTTGTCGGGCTCTCTTTGTGTCAACGCCACCAATGTTTGTCCTTGCTGCCATCTCACCATGAGGTACCTATCACCTGCTCATGAATGGAGATCCTACCAAATTTTACCAGATCAAATACAGTGATACTGACGAAGACATTTCCATAACAATCAGGATATTTTAGCGTAACAAACGATAGTAATGCAGCAGGTTAATAAATGAGGAGGGGACCTGAAAACCAAGTTGCTGCAGGTTTTCCTTAAAAACCGAGATGCCGACGCCAGCTACGAAGCATCCGCCTGATACTTCGCACGCAGCCATACACAGTAAGTCATTCATGAGACACAGCAGGAAGGAAAGGACAACTGTTAATAAGGACACGTGTCGATATATATACACCAGATGGATCCTCGATATCACACACAAATTAACACAATTACTTGAGTCCGTCCTCTTCTCTTTTTATATATGAATGGCAGACGGGATTTCGTCAACAAATTAACCTAACAATTCCACTCTGATCAAATGAGTAATTCTGAATCCTACCCTCCCGTGTTTCGCCAGAAAAACAACGTTCAAAATCAAGTTGATCCTGGTGAGTCGTCTGTAAGAGATTTGCAGGAAGATTATCGTTATTCAGATCCTCTACCTCTGATAGATCTCGAGTGCATGAACCGGGAAAAGTTCCGAGATGCATGTAAAGAGTGGGGTCTTTTTCGTCTCGTAAACCATGGGATTCCTGACAACCTTGTGAACCAACTTCAGGACCAAGCCAAAAAGCTATTTTCTCTGTCGTTCGAATCCAAGCAAACGCTGTTTACCAGCCCTGTATCCTACTTTTGGGGTACCCCAGCCCTAACACCATCTGGGGCTGCTCTAACTAGAGGTTCCCAGAGTATCAATTGGGTTGAAGGATTCAATGTTCCTCTGAGCCAACTATCTCAGTTTCAATCTCATGCAAATCCCATGCTCGATTCATTCAGGTATATTTTTCACTAATTAATTCCTGCTGCCGCTGCTTCTTCTCCTCCTGTCTCTGTTTTGCGTAGAATAGATGAATGCTTGTTTGTGGGCATATAATTTTTTGTTTTCCAGAAAAGATTATGTATTGCTCTCTGGGTAGATGTGACATGCATATACTGATTCTGATTGGATTTTCTAGATCTCACTTTTGAACGCCAAAGATTTGCATGGTCATCGTCAATATCTTTATGGTCAGTGCCGATAATTATTTTCTCAAAATAATAGAGCTGGTGGGATAGGTTTCATCGATATCATTGATCCGATCATTTCAATGTTCACCACTTTCTTCGTGTGTCCCTATTCTCTGAAGCTTGTTCATCACTTACTATTCATTTGATTATAACATGTCCATGCATGTTCTTAATTTGTAATAAGACTTGTACATTAAAATCACAAACGTATAAGCATGCGAGTAAATACTCAGCAACTGGCTAGAAAACTTGGTATCTAGATTAGATGAAGTGAACAAATCAAACAGAAGGGAAGGGACACACGTAGCCCCCATGTGGCTTCCTATTGCATGCCTTTTATCAGTAGCATTATTATAACTAATCCATCTTTAGTCGTAGCCACGGGATTCTTGACAGATAATCATTCGACCAAAAGGGGTTACGTCCTTTCAGGAAAACATATATATATGTGTGTGTGTGTGTGTGTGTGTGTGACTGCTTCTATATTTCTCTGCGTCTCCGTCCCTATCAAGTTCAACATCAATGTCATTGATTAATCCTAACGGATCTGTAAATTTATCACGGTAACTTAAACACCACAATTTTGTTCATAATTTTCATGGTTAGTTGACTGTGTTTGCTAGACTTATGTTGGGGGAGTATGGGACGCACATGGCTAGAATTGCTAGAACTGTATTTGAGGCAATGGTGAAAAACCTTAATCTGGATCCGAAACAATCCGAGTCTAATCTATCGGAATCCACTGGTTTTGTACGTGTTTACCGCTACCCGAAAATCTCTGAAGTCAATGATGCATTGGGCATGGAGGTGCACACAGATAGCTCCGTGCTTTCAATTTTGAACCAGGATCAAGTCTCTGGACTCGAAGTTTTCAAAGACGACAAATGGTTCCAGGTTAAACCCATTCCCACCACCCTCGTTGTCAATCTTGGAGACATGATGCAGGTAACTGACTACAGTACACTACAGGAGCATATAATTTCTCTGGTTTAAGTCTTAATTTATTTTTAATTTAGGCTATAAGCAACGACGAGTACATGAGCGTGAAGCATAGAGTGAAGGTGAACAAAAACGAGGAGCGATTCTCAATCTGCTATTTTGTATTCCCAGCAGAAGGCAGTGTGATTCAAAGCTCCAAGTACAAGCCTTTTACTTACTGTGATTTCCGAGCACAAGTTCAACAAGACATTAAGACTGTCGGATTTAAGGTCGGCCTTCAAAGGTTCAAGATTTCCCAAGAAGCTGCAATTTAAATATAGCACCATATGTATGTATGTATTATATATATATATATATATGGTGCTGCTTACAGCAGCCCGCTCTAGGAGTTCAATTTGCTATGTATTTGTGTTATACTTTCCTTTTGTTACTGTTTATGTTGCTTGTTGAAATTAAACATTGATTAATCTCTGGTGATCCCGAAATTGCTAGTAAATATGGGTTTATTGGGTGGATGTTGAGTTTTGTATTTTGAGATATTTTTAACGAGTTTTTAAAATTTAATATTATTAATTTAATTTTTAAATTAAAAATAAATAAAAAATAATACATAATTTATATAAATTGAAGGCCTAGCTGTCGTTGGACTTTGGATGTGTCATTTGTACCAATGAACCGTACAATGGATAAATCAGACGGCTGATAATCCACAGGATCAGAAACAAAGGCACATACGTAAATCGAGCTACACATCGGACGGCGCACTTCTGCCACATCACCAGTCTCTCCAATCATTTGCTGGTAGCTTTGGAATACACGTTGCAGAAGCACCCACGGGATCCAACTCGTTTCGAAACTGAACTTTTGTAACAGACATTATCCTACGTACGACGTTTCCGTAAACAATAACAAAAAGGCCAAACACATCTCCGCCATCCATGCCATTGGTCCCACAAACGAACGGTCCGATTGAGTTGAGTCAGAGAGAATCCACGAGTCCAGAGTGACAGTTTATTCTCCCTTGCTTGGTGCCGAAGCACTAAGCGTCTATGTTAACCGCGGGTTTTCTCTCCATTCGCTAGCATACGGCCCTGTAAACACATTCTCCAAAATTTCGTCTTTAATGGCTGTTGAACCAATCTTCGTTAAGAAAAGAAGGAGAAAGAAGAGTTGCGGTGAAAGAAAACTTCCCGGGGGTGAAAGAGTAGAGGTAACGCCTCAACAATGCGCTGTCGTTAGGGATTTTTGATTGTTTTCTATTTTTTTTTATTGTTTCTATTTTTGATATCGGTTTCTTGGAATGCTAGTGTTGGAATAATGTGCTTTCCAAAACTGTTGTCGGTTCAATTTTGGCTACATTGTTTATAATATGCTGATTATCAATATTATTTTCTATCAATGGCTGCTTCATCTTCTGTTTGACGTTCATGCATGGTTATATTTGTTTTAGACATCCTTACGATTGTTCTTTGACTTTGTTTTGTTTCTAATGTTTTCTCTTGCTCTGTTGATATTACTTTGATTTTAGCTACATTACGCTTTTACACGGACAATTTTATTGCTATTTTCCATCTATGGCTGCTATACAATCTATTTTGGATTATTCATGACTTGATTCAAGCCACCAAGTGAATTTCCATATTGGTTTTTGTTAAAATAAATTTAGTGTTTAATCCGTTATCCATCTGGCATTTACAGTTCATATTGTTGTTTGTCCATTTGAAAATTAACTTTTTTGTGTTTTATTCCATTCATAAAATAAGTTTCTTCTCTTATAAACTACTGTAGTTTGAGGCATTTGCACCTGATTTTGCTACATATTTAATTGGGATTTCAATTTTCTAAATAATAAAATGAAATTTTGTAGGTGAGGAGTGAGGAAGATGGGTTTCTAGGCTCATGGCATGCAGGAACAATCATTGCAAGTAGCAACCTTTATCGACGAGTCAGATATGATCATCTCCTCATTGATAATGGGAATGATCATCTTGTTGACAATGTGTGGGTTTCGCCAATTGTAGATGGCGTTTGTTTTGCCAATGCAAGTCAATGTCTTAGTCGGGGAAACATAAGGCCTTTGCCACCTCCAATTGAATTTTGGAAATGGAGCCTTCTTTATGGACTCTGTGTGGATGTCTACTGCAAAGAGGCTTGGTGGGAAGGAGTAATTTTTGATCATGAAGATGGCTCCACAGAGAGGAGGGTTTTCTTTCCGGATTTGGGAGATGAAATGACTATTGGAATTGACTCAATAAGGATCACTCAGGATTGGGATGAATTCACAGAGATTTGGAATCGTCGGGGTACCTGGTTGTTTCTGGAGTTGATTGAGGAATTTGAGAAAGAGTCATGCCTTGCTGTGTCAGTGAAGCAAATTTGGTATGACTTGAGGGAGAAGAAGGGTTATAAGAAGCTTAGGGACTGGACTTCTTCTGTGAGATCATTATGGAAAGAGTTGGTTTCGGAGGTAATTGATGAAAACCTTAAAATAGTTGTAGATCATGTTTTCCATGTCATGGGCCTATCAGGGTCCTCACGACGTGAACCCGAGTTTACCAGATCTGCAAGTGATGTTATGCAGTATCCTAAAATAGAACTGGCCAACTCTCATGCTTTTGTGCCTGTTGAGAACCTGGGAAACTCCAATGCAATGAATCTGAACTATACTAGTGTGCAAGCTGTTCAAGAGAAGTCTGAACAGGATAAACTAGTATCCATTTCAGAGGATGTTGAGCCCGTTGTGAATCTTTTGGCTGAATCAGATGGAACTTGTCATGATAAATCAGTGCCTCGGGTTTTATTGGCGCTACCTTCTAATCTGGAGAGAAATTATGGCACCGATGCTATAAACAATAGAAATGGTGAACAATTTTCTAGCAGCGAGTCCAGCAAGACCATTATGGAGTTTGGGAGTTCAAAAGGCCGAAAAATGGGAAATTGGCTACCTGCCGGTCCAGACATAGTTCCTAGAGCTGAATTTTGTCCAGATGCCATTGCCAAATATGTACAAATCGGTAAGAAAAGTAATAGGCATAAATTAATTATGGATGTTCGGAAGCATCTGAAACATCTAAAGTGGGAAATTGAAAGTATGAGGGATGAAAAAGGCTTGCCCAGACAGCGTTACTTTTCTCCTGATGGGAAGTGCTACTATTCTCTTCGCCAGGTCTGTCTGGATTTAATGGAAACCACTGTAGGGATCCTATCTTTGAAATTCCAAGATGACCAAAAGGTTTTGCATATTACGCCTGACGATTTGGACTCTTCACCTCCTGAGCAGCCAGAAGATTATCCAGATCTTGATTGTTTCCCAAAAGCTATGGCTTCTGCTCTCCCAGACATACTTGTTGTTGAGCCTGAATATAACCCTCGAGCTGTACTGGACTGGTATATGCTTGGAGTAGATGGGCAAAGAAAGGGAAATCTTAAAAGAGCAGATATGATACTAAAAGCAAGAAAGCATCTGTCTGCGCTGGGTTGGAAATTTAAATACATGATGATGGGAAAGCGTACTTTGGTCTACTGTTCACCAAAAGGAAAATCTCATTACTCACTTCGATCAGCCTGCAAAGCATGTTTAGATGTAGTAGGTCCTGAAAGTAGTACTTCTACAAGCAAAACTGTGGAAAACATTATTGTCAGTCAGAAAGTTGAGGATCAAATAGCTAGCAGGAAAGAATCTCATACAGTGAGTAATACGGAGTTCCACAAAAGTTTGATACCACCAAATGCTCTGTCCAAAAATTTATCTGTAGCATCTTGTATGTCACAGACAAGAAAACAGAAGAGAAAGAGGAAGAGGAAAATTAATTCCGCTCAGTTGCTTCAAATACAAGCCAACTCATATGGTGCTGGCTTCCCCATGTTCAAAGGAGGAAATTCTAGAGCATTGATGAAATTTAGAGATGATTTGGGAGATAGCCACTGCACGTATGCTCCTCGATCAAGCAAAAGGGTGAAGCAGTTGGATCTTTCTAGTTCTTCAAATCACAATCCTCGAACTGTGTTATCTTGGTTGATTGATAACAATGTCATTTTGCCAAGGGCAAAAGTAATTTACTGTGTTACAGATAAACAGCATCCAAAGGCAGAAGGGAGGATAACTCGTGATGGGATCAAGTGTAAATGTTGTGGCAAGGTATATACCCTTGGTGGTTTTGAAGATCATGCAGGCAGCACTTACCACAAGCCAGGTAGCCATATTTATTTAGAAGACGGCAGGTCTCTGTCAGATTGCCAGCTGCAAGTATTAAATGGTAGTATGAGGAATTCCACTGGACAACCACATAATAGGCTGAAGAGCAATCATCATCCCAGTGATAATGACTACATATGTTCAGTTTGTCACTATGGTGGTGAACTTATATTATGTGATGGATGTCCATCCTCATTTCATAGAAGTTGCCTTGGTTTGGAGGTAGCAGATTTATTCAATTCTCAGTTCATAAATATAAAACTTTCTGTTTCTTCCTCTGATTCCCTTCAGAACCATTCCTTAGGGTCATATGTTGAAATCTTTCTGTTCTGGGCCTCAATAGGTTGTTCCAGATGGTGATTGGTTTTGCCCATCGTGTTGCTGTAGAATCTGTGGCAACAGAAAATTTCAAGAAGAGGTTGAAGATGTTACGGATGTAAGAGTTCTCATTTGTTACCAATGCGAGCACAAGTGTAGGTCAAACATCTTGTACTAACGGATAAAGCTAAATACACACCAGGGGCACTTCTCATGTACTTTTTGTCTCTATGATATAGATCACAGTGGGTGCGTACAGAATGGAGGGACAGATAAGGCAGATACTCATGCTAAACAAAACTGGTTTTGCAGCAAGAAGTGTAGAGAGGTATTTCAAACTTGCCTTTGCTTGTATTTTTTTATTTATTTACTAGACTAATATTTTGTTTGCATCGAGTATCAACCGGTATTTTTTTATTAATTGCCAGTTACAATATATTTCCTGTTTCTTTATCCCCTTTCTGTTTTTGCTTTATTCTTTTTCAGTTATAGGTGTTCGTTTTGTGTAAAGATGATATTCTAATCTCTCGTTTTCAAAGTTAAGAACTGAAGCTTATTTAATGTGGAAAATGACGGTATTTTTCTTTTAATTTAGAGGATACATTGTATCAATAACTAGTAGTGTAAATTATGTGAGCGAGCTGTTCACAACACCAAGAATTGGTGGATTACCTACCCATGCTATGAAGCAATTTTTGAGGAAAAAATTGTTTAAGACACTCACATTGCCTCTTGGAACAGATTTGCTGATCATCTAACTAGGGGCTTGACCAAATAAACATAATGAAACAATAGATTAAACATTTGTAGGGAGGATTGTCTGTTGATGTTTAGTTTAATTGTATGTAGTTGAGAATTACTGACAATATTATATTAGGGACCTAAAAATTTATGATTTAAGTTTAAAATCTATGCACGTTTTATGCTCATTCTGCCACACCAATAGCTTGCTTGAAACTGTGTAAAAAGCATAAGAATATAATTACAATATATGCACTTGATCACTCTGTCTCATGAGTTGTTACATTCTTAAAATGTTGCTTCTATTTTGTCTTTGTTGTAGATATTTTCAGGCCTCCACAGGCTTCTGGGAAGACCAATTCCAATAGGTGTTTCCAATCTAACTTGGACACTAGTAAAGCCTATGCAACATGATATGTGCAATCTTGATGTTACTGAAATTGAGGTGTTAAGCAAGTTGAATATTGCTCATTGTGTGATGCATGAGTGTTTCGAGCCTCTTAATGAACCTTACACTGGCAGAGATCTTGTCGGAGATGTTTTGTTTTGTAGAGGGTGAGTGATTCTTATTTTCATTCTTTTAATCATTTATAGGGGATCTACAATTTTAATTATGTTTTCTAGGACGTACGATTGAAGTGCTTGGTAAATTGTATTTTGTAGCAGAAACTGAAAGCCTTTATTTAGTGTATTTTGTTTTCAAGAGCAAGTGCATCAAAAAGTGGAAATTTTCTTTGACTCAGAGAACTGATGTTGTCAATTAGTTCAAATGCTTATCATATGACAAATCAGCTTGTATGGTGGAAGTAATTAGTTTTAGACACTTTTTGGACATCTTTTGTCTCTACAGCCTACTTGGTTTTAAATTGCTGGTGGTAATTGAATTTACCATATGTTGATTCTTCACTACATAAAATATTACTGATTTTAACATAAGTTATGAGCATTTAGATCCTTGGCATGTTACTTGATCCTTTAATTGTAGAGACCAAGAGTCATAAGTTCAAGCCCAATCCTTGTGATCCAAAAATTTTCAGGTCAGTGCTTAGCCGTTTGAACTTCCAAGGGTTCTATACGGTTCTTTTGGAGAGAAATGAGGAGCTGGTCACTGTTGCTACTGTAAGGTAAGGTTCATCAACTGTGCAGGATTACATGAAACTAAGTTTCTTTGTGTTTGTGCTATGTCAAAATGGTGGTTTCATTTGCCTGGTTAAGGGTGTTTGGTGAAAAAGCTGCAGAAGTACCCCTTGTCGGTACCAGGTTCCAGTATCGTCGACTCGGAATGTGTCGCATTTTGATGAATGAGCTTGAAAAGGTAAATATACTCTGATCTCTGGTTGTGTAAGAAATGTTTTTGTTGTTGTTTTTCTTTTCGTGCAGAGTGCTTTATTTGTTGATATTACTGTAGACAATGTTAGTTGCTCTGTGTCTTCAAACTGAGTGTAATTAACAATTTTGAAGGTCAAATCCTAATAGTCTAGCAATAGTTTGGAAGCTGTGGTCATTGGTCTAAGAACTCCTATGCGCCATTCATATTGTATGTTTTTGTAATTTTTTGGCAATTTGGATCCATGTGACTGTACCTGATTTGCATTGTTTTTTGTTGTCAATCTGTTCCAATGTGTGTTTATTGTTACCTACACCAATTATCTTATGTATAGTCATATTCATTGTGATTCAGAGTTTTACTTTTGGGGCCTGCATTCTCTTGTTGAAAAACTTTCGGAAGACTAGATCGTTGAACAAATCATATATGAAAATGTAGAATCAACTACAGCTGATTTACAATCTGATCCTTTGATAGGATAGCATGAATGCATGATGAGCAAAAATGCTATAAAATTTTCGCCAGTTGTCTCAAGAGGAATAGCATTTTTGAGATGGAACAAGCAAGAATGTACCACTTTGTCTTGCCTCAGCAGATTGATTGATTCCTATCATATTCTCACTGTTATTATGTTTGGGTTATTTCTTCAGAAGCTCATGGAATTAGGAGTTGAGAGGCTGATTTTACCTGCCATTCCTAGTGTGTTAAACACATGGACCACTTCTTTTGGCTTTTCAAGGATGACAATTTCTGAGAGACTACAGTTTGTCAATTACACTTTCCTGAATTTCCCAGATACTATTATGTGCCAGAGACTTTTACCGAAGAGTCCTATGGCAGAATTGAAGATCTCGAGAGGTATGTTTGGTGTCTCAGATGCATTCTTGAAGGGAAGTAGTTGATATCTATCAACATGCTAGCTTGCAGAGGTTTTCTTACTTGGCAGTTTTGCAGGATCTCAACCTGAGCTTCATGATGATGTCTTTGGAAGTGGTGATAATGTTGATCTTGCTGGATCCTGTACCATCTCTGAAGTATTCCAAGCAGATCAAACTGAAGAGAGCGGAACTGTGGAACAAAGAATAGCAAAGTATGTCTCTCTTTCACTTCATCTATCTTATTAGATCTTGAGAGTTATGTTTGGACTTGAATCTATGCACGGGATATGGGCAACTTTATCTCTTCCATTGGGGCACACTTCCTTTCTGCATTCCTTATTCAAATTTGGATAATTTTTTCTCCTGCTCAGAATTGCTTTTATATGGAGGTGGATAATCTTGTTGGTTATTGTGATTTTTGCTAGTGTTTCTGTGAGGAATGCCAATGGTGGTCGTGAAAGCTCAGTTGATCCGGTTCTAGTGGTACACATGCCTGAGTTTGTCTATTTTATTTTGCTCCCTCATCTCATGTTTCTGTTGGTTCTGTTTTCCTTGACAAGATTTTGACACATGCTTGATCGCAGGTGCACCAGTCAACCTATCTTCAATGTGAACCTCAGCAAACAAAAAACAGTCCAGAGCACTCAGCTGTGGTTGTGGATGCCAATTTTGAGACACACGGGAGTAGATTTAGTGGTGTCTACTGCTACAAGCGGAGGAATATATCAGCTGGCAGGAACTGATCTTTTTCCGTTTTCCCCGGACAAATACTTGAACGGCTGAATTTGTTATTGATGCAACTGTGAAAATGATGAAAGAATGCCATAGTGGACCTAGAAGATTACTATTTAGAGTTAATGCTTTAGACTGTGTAGGACCCCAAACTCTCGCTTGATGAAGGCATAAAGTTTTATGGTCTGTCAATTTTTAAGGATGAAGAGCATTTCTCCAAGTGAGATCATGCTTGTTATGCCCAGTTTGGAATGTAACATTGGAATGCTGAGTTCCATTTCGTCTGACAGAAGCATGAGTTGGAATGTAGAGAGGCCATGATTACAGAATACCTAGTGTTTTCTTTTTGTTACACAAGAATCTTGATTCTTCAATTTTTCACTATTACAGCAAAAGTTACCGTTTTATGGGTGGTTTACCAAGTTCTCTGTTCCGAATGTCGATGCAAGTGTAGATCACTCTTGGAATGCTTGTTTTTGGTGAATGATATGAGAATCTTATCCAACCTAGGGGGAATCATCGTTATTTGCTATATATTCAATGGAATGTGCAATGAATCAAAACACAGACAGACACCCACCAAACTCTATTAAGTTAGGCCGGTCTTTCATGACTGCCGACCCTTCATTTATCCATTAGCTTTTTTTTTATATTTCTGCTGATGAAATTCCCAGATTAGCAAGTGCTTGAAGAAAACAGAAAAATGGTGGTTCAATGCGGAGGGTAGAATAGATAGCATAGCAGTCCCATAACTTTTTTTGATTGGGAAATCGGCGAAAATGCCGACAGATTTTGCAGATGGAGCATGCAAACAAAACCATGTTACGTGTTCCTTGCAAAGGACTCACTTCCCTCTTTACAAATGTGCAACTGGTCCTTCGAGTTTCTTCAATGGACCATGAATGATCCCAATCACATATATCTAAGCGTGTGGGGACCGAACAATGAAAGATATGTGTAGCATAATAGCGAAGCTTCATTGTCAAATGTCTATGCTGTACCTGTGCATGCATAAATTTAGCGGTTGAATCTTTTGAATTTTATCATAAAGTCGAAACATCATGTACTCTTTTATCATATCTATATCCCCATCACTTGTCCTGCAGTTTTCCTTTTTGAGAACTCTATTTAGTTCTGTAGTAAAATCTATCATTACATCAACTGTAACTTTGACTCACCGATTGCATTTGAATTTCACTTTAACCACTTGAGTAAGTTCCTCCATATCCCATGATTGACGTGCTTCAAACATCACAAGCTCCTCAACATTGCTTTATAGGATTATTTAATATAACAATAGAGTCGAGTTTCGGTGTTTGATTTAGACTACCAAGTGATACAACATCATGTTCCATGGTTGATGAGGGAAGGAAAGTAAAGAACATTTGCTTTCCAAATTGTTCTTTCTTTGATGATAGACAAGGGAAAAGACTGCTTTTGGCGATGAAGCAAGTATTCGTCTTCCTTTTTGTTTAACAAGATAGAGAGGGAGGAATCATACTTTGAGGCGCCTACCACGGCTGCTCCACATCGCTAACGAGTTAAAACATAACAGGACCTCGTTCCAACTTCCAAGTGGATTTGCTTGTGATTTGATTTCACCATCTTGTCCCAACACATTGCATGAAATATCAATGGCTTTCTACAATATGAATCCTACTGGGACTCTCTGTTTTAGTTTAATATGTAATCTTCTTTCTGCCTCATTTAATTGTTTTTCTAATCCTGTCAACTAATATCTGCCGAAAACATTAACAGACAAATTTCAGGACTAGTGGACAGAAAGAGTTGATGATTAGGATTAAGGAAGTCTGAGTTTCGGAAGTCTAAATCAAACTCACTAGAAATATCGCCAGCACCAATCCATAAACTCACGTGAACCCATCTCAGTTACCTTCACGTGCACACAACAATACAGAACCCCCACTTCATGCTATATATACTGCAACGCATACACAAACATCTCTCTCTCTGTTGCTTTTTCTTTATAGCTTCTTCTGCAATGGCTCTGCTTTGTCCTGATTCTTCACGTTATCTTCTTGCCTCATTTTTTGCAATCTTATTAGGTGTAGTTTTAGTTCTGCCCCAGATAGTTTCGTCTGCTTTGATACTGGGCTGGAGGAATCACCACAACAATCACCATCGCAGAAGGCCAATGTTGCAGGCCAACCAAAGCACTTGTGAGTTGTTTGCAGGCACTTGGGTTCGTGACGACACATATCCCATTTACCAATCATCTGACTGTCCCATTATCGATGCTAAATTCAACTGTCAAATGTATGGTCGTCCCGATTCTGATTACCTCAAATATAGATGGCAGCCTCTCGATTGTCAGCTCCCTAGGTAAAAATTATCTGTTCGTGAGTCTCAGTTGCTTCCTCACTGTAATGTTAAAGCTTAAGTTTTATAATTATAAGTTGTGCATTGTATTAATCTTTGTTGTAGAATTTTTCTGACAGGTTCAACGGGCTTGATTTTTTGCTTAAGATGAAAGGGAAAACGGTGATGTTTGTTGGCGACTCTCTGGGAAGGAATCAATGGGAGTCGTTGGTTTGTATGACTCATGCGGCAGCACCAGAAGCACAGACACAGATGCTCAGAAGAGATCCTCTCTCCACCTTCAAATTCTTGGTAAGTAAACTATTGTTCTAAAAATCTATTAGATTTTACTGTGGGGTGCATGCATCAGTTCATATTTCCTTCTACAAATTTCTTTTACTAATTTGCCGAATGAATGAAAAGAAAAAGTGTTTGAAAAGACTCGGCAAAGAACTTTTAGGTGCATTGCAATAATCTACTGACGTAGTGTGTTACTGCCACATCGTATACTTCGGCCAATTGATGCCAACTGCAAGTCATTACATTAGTCTAATTTCCTGTCCACAACAGGTCAAAAAATTCAATCAGTCGTTCTTTTTCTTTCTATTCTTTTCATGATCTTATCACTGTTCGTATATCAATGAAGGTTTTATAACGATAGTGCAGGATTATGGTGTTTCAATATCAATTTACAGAGCTCCATATTTGGTGGACGTAGATTTAGTACATGGGAAAAGGGTTCTAAGATTAGAGGACATATCTGGGAACAGCAAGTCCTGGCAAGATGCAGATGTGCTCTTTTTCAACACTGGCCATTGGTGGAGCCACCAGGGCTCCTTCCAAGGGTAGGGCACACTCTGTCTCTTCCCCAGCTAAGGTTTACTATGATGTTTTCATTTATCCTGTATTCTAAACGCATAAGTTAACAATGGCTTGCTCTTATGACAGAAAAATTCAAAGAGCTTTTCTTAACGTGCGTCCGTAATAATATAATGCTTACAATATGTGGATAATAGCAAGTAAAGTGCAAAATGGTGCAGGTGGGATTACATAGAGTCAAAGGGTACATATTACCAGGACATGGATCGATTGGCAGCCTTGGAGAAAGGGCTGAGGACGTGGGCCAACTGGGTTGACAATAACGTTGACAGAACCAAAACGAGAGTGTTTTTCCAGTCTATTTCTCCCACGCATTACAAGTAAAGTCTCTCTTTTTCTCTCTGTCAAATGATTATGCGGGGGCGTGAAAATCAAAGTTAAATTATTGTCTGTTGGCTTGGCTTGGAAGTCTAGTAGCCCCAAACACTAAAAATTCGGTCCAATCTTAGCTGTATTTAGGGAGAAAATTACGGGCCCCCGCAGCCCCGCTTTCAGGTTAGGTCCAAATTGAATACTGAACATAAATAATTTTATATATATACAGGGTAATCTAAAACTTGTAGTCAAAAACTGAAAGCAAATGTTACCCAACCAAATACTCTACACGAACCCATTCAGTTAAGTAGCCTGCTCCAATTGTCAATTGTCACTACCCTTCTTGGGTTAAGGCAGTTTATTCAAGTTAGTCAATAATAATTTGAACATGAAACACGAAATGTTCATGTAACTTAATCTGCAGTCACCCATCAATGTACACCTGCAGTGTCTCGACCAGCTCAGGAGCATTACTGAAACAGCATCGTATCATTGTAGATCACACAATATCTGTCGGTGGCATTTAAGACTTCTTAAATTTTTATTTTTATTTTTTATATATTTATATATATTTGGTGATGGCTTTAAAGATATGCAATATCCAACAGAGACTAACTTGGCTCTGCTCTGTTTACCCTTGTCTACAAATTTAGGTGGACCACTTCCCGTTTCTCATAGAATCTCAGTTTATCCACTAGATATAATATTCTCTGAGAATTCTTGAAATCCAGAACCAGTAAATATATGAAAATAATTGGCACTTGCAAAAATAAAATAATAATAATGATGATAATCAACAAACCTGTAAACTGTATCACTTTCATCAAATATTTGTATCCTGGATTACAGCAGAGGCGGAGCCAAAATTAATGAACTGATGGTGGTTGAAATTCAGTACCAGTTTTTAGTCTGCATAGCGTTGTCACTGACTTGACAATATTTTCAACTGACATTGGCAGTCCAAGTGAATGGAGTGCTGGGGCAACATCAAGCACAACAAAAAATTGTTACGGAGAGACGGCCCCGATTAGCGGAACAATGTACCCCGGTGCATACCCTGATCAAATGGGGGTGGTGGATACAGTGATCAGAGACATGCGCAACCCTGCATATTTGTTGGACATAACCTTGCTTTCAGGGCTAAGGAAAGACGGGCACCCTTCAATTTACAGCGGTGATTTGAGCCCCGAGCAAAAGGCTAACCCTGACAGGTCTGCTGATTGTAGCCATTGGTGCCTTCCAGGATTGCCTGATACTTGGAACCAACTCTTTTATACTGCTTTGTTCTATTGAAGTTTTTAGGGAAGTGTGTTTAATCTCTAATTCTGTAATGAATTGCTGATTTGTATTAACCTTTGAGCAACCCAAAAAAATTTTGGGTTTTGATTTGACAAGGCCCAAACCAAACTGTCCATCGTGCTCATTATAGTAGATTCAATGCTGCAAGTTTCAATAACAAGAGGAAGCAGAGGAAATTTTTCATTGCGACTTAATGCAGGCACAAATGTGGATAACGCACGACGTGGAATGAAAGTACAAGATTATTATGATGACCACGACGACATATGCATGTCTAAACAGCCACATGGGGATCTTTTGTAACTTGTACACATTGCCTAAACCAATATTACAATACAGCAGGACATCTAAAACATCCATGAATGACAATTTTATATCGTCTTTATTGTTCTCGAGCAAGACATTAGCTGGGGATTGCTACTCCTGGGACACTCTCTTCCATCTTCCGAGGTATATTATCAATAATCTTCGGCTTTGCCTTAATAGCATTCGCAGCCGCTACCTGCTTGTTGTAGGCTGAAAGATGGACTCCCAATGCAGCCCTACCGAAAGGATCAAGGTTATTTGCCCATGCGGCATCCCACTCCATAGCTTTAGCCGTGCTGCAAGCTACGCTGGCCCCTCCTGGGACAGTTAGCCTGGCTGTGTTCTGTGCAACCAGATTACAATGCAATTAGTCATTCACCTCATAAAGACCAGGTGATATTTGCATAATAAGTACAACTGAGTTACCTGTGGGAAGAACCGCTCAAAAATCATTCTGTAGTAGTAGGAGTCTTTTGTTAAAGGTGTGTTGTGTGGGAAGATGTGAGCATTTTGCAGCATCTTTTCAGTAACCTGTAAGTATGAGTTGCGCATAAATAATGAATATCGAGACATAGTTTTCTTTAGACAAGCAATAAGGAGAAAGCAAAGCCGAGAATATATGCATGTTCTGCAGCGTGTTCTTTGAGGCCATCAATCCAACAATAGCCAACACCGTCACTAAATTGTTCCTTCTGCCTGTAGAGAATATGCTACAGGAAAATTCAAACTGGACAAAGGTTAATTTCAACAACCAACTTGATCTTTGGGTAGAAAAGGCTGTGAATATTTTCTATGATTTTACCTTTGGCAGATAAGGACGCTCCTCGTCATCGAAGGCCGCCCTCCTAAGAATCCACTTTTTCAATATGTTCTTCTTGAGGTTTAATCTGAAATTCATTCAGAAAAAGAAAAAAAGATTACACTTTTGGAGGAACTTGACCAATAACAGATATGTGAAGAAGCAAGGTCAAAAGACCTCAAGATAACAAACCATCTTCCACTCAAGATCTATGGCCATAGCAACGTTAATAAAATCTTTATCCATGAAAGGTACTCGAACTTCTAGTCCCGATGCTGATGATGCTTTGTTAGCTCTCAAGCAATCATACCAGTGGAGGGCCTTAATCTGCTTCAAAACAGAACCAATTTCTTTTACATCTTGGCATCCAAAGCTTTGTATATAGGCAATCAATATGATATGTAATGGTTATTACCTTGTGTCATGTTTCACGGTGGAATTCTTCCTTATTTGGTGCCTTGTGGAAGTACAAATAGCCGCCAAAAATTTCATCAGATCCCTCACCTGATGTCACCATCTTGACTCCTAGTGATTTAATCTTTCGTGCCATGAGAAACATAGGAGTACTTGCCCTGATTGTTGTTGCATCATATGTTTCAATGTGGTAAATAACACATTCAATAGCATCAATTCCATCCTGCCACATGAGAAATGCATACAATTACATAATTGGACGGTTATATAATTGGTGCAAAGCCATTCAACCATTGTTGTCTTGTTTGAACTGAACCCCCCAAAAAAAATGTCTACCTGAACTGTGAAGGGAAACTCATGATGAACAGAACCTCAACACAGGTTGGAACTTCTTTTGCGTACTTCAAATCAGGGGAACCTGCCAATCGATGGAGAGACCAGGTTAATGACCAAAAACCACTCAAGTTGTACAATAATCTATCATCATAAGAAACTATATAACAAAAATCTAGGCCAATACAAAAGGATTGAAGCTGGGTTCCCCATTTCCGGGCAACCTTTGTGCCTGCCAAGTGACGTGCATTGATGGAAGCGATCAGTGATGAATCAAGGCCCCCAGAGAGCAGGACTCCAAAAGGCACATCGGTCATAAGCGTTTTGATCACAGACTGCATGTATCAACTCGCAACGTAAGTTATAATTACAAAATTTCGCTGTTCTATGGGTATATAAACTAGGAAAGAGCTACAAAAATCGGTTCTTTTCCATCTGTCATAGATTTGAATCTTGCATCTTCAAATGCATGTCTTAGTGCAAGCGATCCTATGGAGATGATGGAATAGCCTCAGAGTACCAAGGAGGATTATACCATCGCTTTTGTCCTAATTTACTCGAGTACAAGTGACCAGGAGGAAAGCTCTCGAAGTGTTCACAGTCATCATTCAGACCTTCGAGTTCGGATGATATCCAAACCGAGCCTAAATACATACGGAATGGACTAATATATCTAAGCGACTGCGATTCATATTTATAAAAAGACATAGATGCGCTTGGAGTACCATCTAGACCCCGTCCAATGTACAGGGAGGTGATTCCGAAACCCCATCCATCCAAAATGCTAGAATATCTTAGGTTTTTCCTTTAATACTTAGATTAACAGTAGTCAAATCATTAAGCATACGCTAAGAGCCCCACCAGATGGGCAATAACATCACAATCGCTTCCTGTTCGGAACTTGTGATTGACCAAACGCTTCCTCAGTGCTTCATGGTTGTAAATTTCACCATTTACCTGGTTTTCAGCTCGCAACATTCTCCATTAATCAATCTCACAGCATAAATTATGAGAATCATAATAGAACAGTAAGATGTAATTATAAAACCAAATTATGTACGGCCTACCGTGACAACGATATTCTTGTCTTCGTTATAAAGAGGTTGATCACCAGAAGCAGGATCAACGATGGCCAGCCGTTGATGTGCCAAATAAGAGTCTCCGTTCACATAAAGCCCACTCCAGTCCGGACCACGATGCTTCAATCTGTTACCATTTATGGAACTTAATTAACGGTGCCCGCATCAACTTCGGTTTCTGGTTTTTTTAACACCCAGCCTAAATCAATCGTCGTAGCATGGCCACAAATCTAACGGGTCACGCACATACATGTACATAAGAGGATTAATATGTCGATAATTACATCAAATATGCTCATCCTCGTTAACATGGGGCTCTCTATACGAAGCCAAACATTAACACAAGGTATTTAGTTTCCTCGTACAATGAAAGACTTTTCCCTAGAAAATAGCCTGGAATTGACGTTTGCTCCAAAGAGTAACGTGTATAGCTCGGGTCCCATATCCATCCATCTCTGTGGTCAAATTCAGACGTTGATTAAAGAAGAAATTGAGAATTGTTTCATGGTATGACCATATAATCAAGATCTGGTGATGATGGTTATTAATCCACCATTACACTTTCAGTATGACCGTACAAGAAATGTACATCATCTTAGTATGCCCAAGATATGTCGTACTCTTGTTCATAACTCTATTAACATGTTACCATTGATGCATTAAAATGAAATCCTTATAAGCATCCATAATCAAAACATATAATTTAACATAAAAACCATAGATAGCCGGAAAGGAATAAAGGAAACAAGGTGTCAAAATGCTGGAGAAATGGCAGAATTGCCTGCGTGAGAGCTCAAGCACGCGACCCCTTTTGGCCCGAGAATCATCAGAGCAACAGAGAACAGAGAGTAAACCACGCATTTTCAGTGATGACAGAAACGAAAACAAAAGCTTAGAAAGCAAAGTGCAAAGAACAAAGGACAACATAAACAATAAGAGAGAGAAATCCTTGACAAAATATCAAAGGAAACAGAATCAGAAGGTTTATACTAGGAGAAAGCAACACGTATAATTGTTGAGGCAGTAAGTGGGTTAAGGCATGTAAGCCACGTATTTATAGCCGAAGAGCAAAGGGACATATGGGACATCAGTTCTGGTCCGCCAAACGGCGGCGTAACGTCACATTATGATTTATGCGCATGGAACTACCGTCTACCGGGGGGGCCGCCGATGGGGTGGTCTTTCTGGTTTCGAAACGTATTGCAACACGGTTTGTTGATAATGTTCTAAGAATAATCCGTCTATGATGTACCCGCGAAAAAACTCCAATTTTCACAGTGAGGGTTATCCGTTGGATTTGGATCCTCTCCGTTAGCGTTTAAGAGCTGAGTCAGCAATTCTGACGGAGTGAGTCAACATTATCGTACTGTCTTTTTCCAACCATCCTGGTGTCTTTTACGACGATGTTTGCGGTCGGACAGCTGACGCGGCCTTGACTGACACTTTTCTATTTTCCTAATTCCCTTAATTTTTTCAAAACCTCATTTCACGTGCTTGCTGTATAATGCGGCGTTCTACAGAAAAGATTGGAACTTTTCAATACTTCTGCTATCTTCTTTCTTGGATGCGTTCTGTGAAAAATGAATGCTTCACTTTCTGGTCAATGCGGAGTGAGTCGTTCCCTTGAAGCAATATTAATCCGCGTTGTTTTTTGTTTTAATCTTTATATCTCTCCATCTACCGCAGGGAGAACACCCAAGAGCAACCATATTTCTATATTAATAAGATTAGAATTTGGTTTGGGAGAGCAACAGTGATGAGTCTAGAGACCTGTAATGATTTGTGAAGATGATCACAGCTCTTTATGAACATCTAAGGGACTGAGTTGTTTTCTTCGTTTTACTCCCCATTGATTTATCATTATTCGCTATTGCAGGGGCTTCTAGGTGTTGATTCTGTATGCTATTGCTTGCTTTCTCTGTGTGAATGACACCCTAAACATTACTATGAATATAATGAAGAAGACGGGGTTAAAGCTGGGGCTGGAGAAATCATAAAGGGCTACGAACCCGTGCTTTTGGGCTGGTATTTGGGCCTCAACGACTGTCGGCGTCCACAGGCCTAAAGAGAACCGTCCCAAAAGCCTAATTAGAAATACTGATAAAAATATATTTAAAATTATACGAAGTACTAACAAATGTTTTGGAAATCATCAGGAAACAGAGTCGGCATTAAGGGTCGCCCATAGGTAGATACACGTCCTTCTACAAACTTCCTCGAAGGCGTCATGGCTCTCGGACCTGACAGTGTGGGGCCCACTTCAGTCAGCGGGTGTTCCTCCACGATTAAGATAATATGCATGCAGAGGTTGCAGCACTGTTTTATTATCACGGACACCTGGTGTCTGTGCGGTTACGTGTATGACCTTCACAAGATGTTGCCATCACCGTCCCGTAGTTACCGCCAAGGGCCACTCCTTTCTTCCATTTAAAAGACACTATTGCCCCCTACCGATTAATAATAACAATGATAATAATGCGGACTTTGTGTTGTTTATTTGCCACGTTTGTTAGGACTTGTGTACGTTATGAAAAGGGCAAAAGTGAGATTGAAGATGAAGGAACCGCCCAAATCAACCAGTCAAAGAAGGCATTAACAAGCTGAAAGACTCGGTAAAAAACACGGAGAGAAGGATGCGTAGGACAAAGCCTCGCCCTTTAAATATCTTCCCAGCAAATCACAGCAAAATCAAAGACAAGAATTTGATCGTTGTATGTGTATTCTTCTTCTTCACAACAGCAAAAACTGAAACGACACTAGCTGTTATAGTCTTATAGAGAAAGTAGCAATGTCATGTTCTGTCGCGTTTCCTAACTCTCCGGTGTTTTCTCCATCGTCGTCTCTCTTTTGTAACAAAAAATCCATACTATCTCCACCCGAAACGCTGACGTTACCGCCCACCCACATGAAGTTTTCACCTTCTTCTTCTCCGTCTCCTAATTCAGCATCGTCGCCCTCTTCTCCTTTTTGTTTTCGCCTTCAAAAAGCACCAACTGGGCTCTCTTCTTCTTCTTCGGGCACTTCATCGTCACCGTCATCTTTGGCGACAGGATCCGTTTCTGGTTCGAGTTCGGTGTCGACTCAGACCATATTGAAGAGAAGGAGGCCAGCGAAGTTGGATATACCGACAGCTTCGATTAGTTTTGGCGGTCTGGTGACTCCAAGAGACGTTGGAAGAGACCAAGTTGAAGACGAGAGAGATGGGTATTATTCTGTTTATTGTAAAAGAGGGAGGAGAGAAGTTATGGAGGATCGCTACTCTGCTATTCTTGATTTTCAAGGGGATCCCAAACAGGTATTAATTTATAATTGATTTGTGAATTTAGCTATCATATGCATGCTAGTTGTCCATGGAATTTTTTCTTTTCTTTTTATGCCTGGAAGAGAAAAGAAATTTTCATAAATCTTATTGTTGGCAATAGAAACTTGATATGTAGGTTTGATAGTGTCCTGGGGTATAGGAATGGGGTCTGACGTGCTTTGACGCTACTTTTGGCAGGCATTCTATGGTATTTTCGATGGACATAGCGGTGCCAAAGCTGCTGAGTTTGCAGCAGAGAATTTAGACAGGAACATCTTACATGAAATCACGAGAAGGGATGAAGATGAAATTGAGGATGCAGTTAAACATGGCTATTTAAACACTGATTCAGAGTTTCTGAAAGAAGATATCCACGGTGGTTCATGCTGCGTGACAGCTTTAATGCGCAAAGGAACTCTTGTTGTATCTAATGCTGGCGATTGTCGTGCTGTTATGAGCAGAGGAGGATTTGCTGAGGCTCTCACATCAGACCACCGCCCTTCAAGGGAAGACGAAAAGAAAAGAATTGAGACCATGGTAAGCACTAAGCAGCCAGTCAGTTGTATCAATTTCTCTGTCCTTAATTTCATCGAGAATCTGCTCATCCGAAGAAGCTAATTAGCTATGGCAAAATCTAATTTGCAGGGCGGATATGTTGATTTGTGCCACGGTACGTGGAGAGTTCAAGGGTCTCTGGCTGTGTCTAGAGCCATTGGTGATCGACACCTTAAACAATGGATAATCGCTGATCCAGAGACGAAAATCATTCGACTCAAACCCGAATACGAGTTCTTAATCTTAGCATCTGATGGCCTATGGGATAAGGTATGGTATATTGTGCTCCAAGTTATTATTCTCTTCCAATATTAAACATTCTTCTTCTTATCCTTATAATCAAATAATCTCGAGAGAAATCTAATAAGTAAACTTCTTGTTGCTTTGGTTTCAGGTCAGTAATCAGGAAGCAGTGGATATTGCTCGCCCATTTTGCCAAGGCATTGGTGCAGTAGAGCCAATGTTAGCCTGTAAAAAGCTAGTAGACCTCTCTGTTTCTCGAGGCTCTGTTGATGATGTTAGCGTGATGGTGATTCAATTGAAGCGCTATGTTTGATTGTCTCCATCCCATTTATAAGATAGGAGGTTCTTTTTAGATGATTAGCCTGATTAAGTACCATTTTTGGGGCGATTTCTATGCCTACAGCTGAAGCAGAGAGATTTATACCAGTCACAGATCATTTGTTCATTCTTAAATTAATTCATTCATGGAGATTCACTGACCTTGATTTGTCTACAAGTTAACAATTTTCTTTTTTCTGCAAATAAAAGATTCATTATATTCATGGAACAGTGCTCTTGCTTATTAAGTACTTGATATTCGATTGAAAAATCTTCCTCCAAACCCACAACAATAATTTACCAACAACAATAATAGAAAGCCGAGGGCATGAACTCGGACAGACATTGACCAATCCGAATCTTCAATTATTTGCGGATTACATTAAAGGATCAGCCGACCAGTCTCCCGCTGAAGCTACTACCAAAACCGTGACCTAGGAACAGAACCGTATAGATATCTTCAGTTGCCTACAAATACAGAATGTATAATTTGACCAAGTATATTAAATAATGCAATCTCTGAGGCACGTGAATAGTCAGGCGGGTTGCTTTCGCTTATTTATTTATTACCTCATCACACGTTGTTGCAATAACGCTGCCTGTGCCTGGCCTTGCTTGCGGCGTTTTTTCCTCGAAGAAGCTTGGCTATTTGGGTTGGGTTGGGTTGTTGGCTTTGCGGTGATTTTTGTCATGTTATGTGTTGTAGGGCTCTTGCTTTCTTGTTGGGCACTGGCAGATGCAAGCGATTGCCGCGTACAAGTATTACCATTTGCAATGGTACTGTTAGGCAGAATTGATTACACCAGAGCAGAGCAGAGCAGAACAGGACATCCATCCATCGTGAATCTTGGTTTGAGTTTTGAGTTTAAAAATGGCAAGTGAGGTTTGCATGTCCGCCGCTAGACGTGGAACGTTGTCAGCCGTCCGATCAATCTTTGCTTTCTTGTCCTGCTCTCCTTGGACAAACAAACTATGTTTAACAAACCTAAAAATACTTAATAATATTATTGAACTTAATCAATACTAACGAGCACCCTACAGCTAAGTACTTCAAATCAACGACAAACGCATTTGCAATTAATTAAGAATCTTACAATGACCATTCAGAGAGTGCCGCCATTTTATTCTCTCTTTCTTGGAATTACATGTTATATATTATACTTTTTAAAAAAAATAATAATAATAATAGAAATTTGTTTACAGTTAATTAGTGATAGACATAAATTTACTAAATTATAATTAATTTAACATAAATAACTATTGAAATAATTAATTTTATTATAAATTAAAAATTTTAAATTTAATATAACTAATAATTAAAATTATCTTATCTTAATTTAAAATTTTGTATAGTATTTAAATTGAATTAATGATAGGATAGAGATTATTACCCACCGGAAAGACAGCGACGGTCCTGATTCCTAATTCTCGGCTATTATTTGACCCCGTTGAAGAGTGTAATTGGGAACGGTACTATGAGCTCACGGAAGGGCATCCAGCCTCAATACTCATCTTTAAAAATGGACCTTTCATGCTATGCAATGCTAACATTTTTCCTTATTATTATATGCGATGGAGGCTGGCCGTGCACGTCAACAGACTTCTTCTAGTCCAGCTCTCGCTGCAAATGGCAAACGCCAAGCCAGACAGACACACGCAAGCATCCTGCCAATTGAGACATAGAACCACAGTTCTGTGCCATGTCAGCCTCCTTGTGGGCCCATTATTTAGCTCAATATTACCCAACTGTCCGTCACTTAACTCCACGCGTCGATTTTATGAAATTTTCAATATAAAATGAGGGAAAACAAAAATAAAAAAATGAAGAAGTGGGAATTGAAGCACGTTTAGCACGGATACAGGATGGTTCCACCACTCTAACACGACTAGTTCTCGCTTCTCAACCGCGTCACTTGCCACGCAACAAAATTTGGCTGCCACGACACCAACGGATTCCAAAGCTATTACATTTACAGCCACATGTTAAAATACCAATCAACCAACCATAGACAAGGGACAACCTTGCACGTTAGAAAACACCATGATCCGATCCGATCAACTGCTCAAATTAACCCCAAATGCCTCCTGCTTACTGGATAAGGATAAAGATCAGTATCCAATCTTTTCAGTTCATCCCCCGCATCTCTTAATCGTTCTACCACTGCGTGACAATCCAGTTGTAGCCCCTAACAATATAATATTTTGACTTCAACAAACCGTTCTCCGAATTATCCATTTGTAAACTCCACGTCACCCAAAAATGCTGTACACATATTCGATGCACTTAACTTCGCGCCCGCCCGCACATATATAAACCCTTTGGGCCTCAGGCAGTGACCAAAGAGAATACGCAGCACACTTCCATCGTCTTCGTAAATTTTCACTTCTGAAACAACGCAACGGCAGCTAAATGAGTTCTTGGTTTAGAGGCAAGTGCATAGGCAAAGGTTCGTTTGGTGCTGTCAACCTGGCAGTCAACAAATCGAACGGCGAAGTTTTTGCTGTAAAGTCTGTTGATCGGAACGCGTGTCATCCGACTCAAATCGAGTCTTTAGAGAACGAGATCAGAATTCTCCGTTCGCTTTCCTCGCCTTACGTTGTCAAGTACCTCGGTGACGATGTTTCATACGAGTCTCAGACCACGTCGTATCGGAACCTACATATGGAGTACTTGCTAGGTGGCACCATCACTGACCTGGCGACAACCAGTGGCGGTGCTTACGCGGACGAGAAGGTCTTAAGGTCACACGCCTACTGTATTGTCTCTGGGTTGCGGTACTTACACTCGAGTGGCATCGTACACTGTGACGTTAAAGGGAAGAACATATTGGTGAGTTCCGATTCGTGTTTTGCTAAACTCGCTGATTTTGGCTCGGCAGGAAAGATTTCTGATATGATTGGTGACAAGATTTTGCCACGCGGAAGTCCACTGTGGATGGCGCCGGAGGTGGTACGGGGAGAGTACCAGGGACCGGAAAGCGATGTCTGGTCTTTGGGTTGCACAATTATTGAGATGGTCACCGGGAAGCCCGCTTGGGAGGATTTCGGTGCCCACACGCTGACTCGAATCGGATTATCCAACGAATTGCCACGGATTCCCAATCACTTGTCAGAACTCGGGCGTGATTTTCTCGAAAAGTGTTTAAGAAGAAAACCGAGCGAGCGGTGGAGCTGCGATCAGCTGTTACAGCATCCATTTTTACAATCTGCATCACCGAGTAATACAATCACCGACTCATCCCCGCGTTGCGTGCTCGACTGCGTCAACTCCGAATTCGAAGAAAACGACACAGATGTCGAGAATCTCGAAGCTTCTGCGACAGAGAGGATCGGTAAATTGGCAACTTCAACGGGAGCAATTTGGGAATCAGAGGGTTGGGTGGCGGTAAGAGGTAACGAGAAAGAAGAAGAAGTAGAAGAAGAAAGAGGGCATGAGACGAGGAGGGAATATTCGAATTTGATGGGCTCCGAGGACGAATTAGGAGGGATAAGTAGGGTAAATTTGGAAATTGACGGAGAGGTGAATTCGGAAGATAAAACTGATGGTGGGCGCGGTGGTGGATGGCAAAAGGTGGAATCAGCAATGGAGCGGAAAGTGATGGGCATTTACAATCACAGAGTCTGGTGTGAATTAAATTTGTCATGTTTGAAAATATTCAGATATATTATTTTATTATTACCGTATGGCATTTTCTATCCCCGTTGCCTTTTCTTCTCATCCTCAATTTCAATTTATGCGTGTGAGTTGGAACCAACCGACCTTGTCCCGTGTTCAGACAGGGAAGTCAGTCGGTTACGTTCGGTGTTTACATCCTGTAGGTTCACAGCTTCCAGCTTGCTTGCATTGCTTTTCGCAATTCAAGAATCGTCTCCCAGCTTCCATAATTTAAGTTGGGCCATTACTGCAATCGCCAACTGAGTGTCATTAAAGAGATTAAAATAATAATAATAATAATAATAAATAGCAATTTAAGATATTTTAGGAGGATTTATTATTATTATTAAAAGGAAGATTAAATTTATTTGTAATTTATTAAAGTATGATTCATTTAAGTTGGGCTCACTTGGCCCAATAGATTCTGAATATGGGACGTGGGCGTCTAGGTGTATTTAGAATTGAAGTTAATGTTATTAATAAGGAAGGGTGTAGTTAGAAGCTTATAGGGTGTGAAACCACCTCTCACCCACAAAAGGCCCAAAAACTAATCTCCCTTCGCACGCAGATGCACAGTAAAATTCGTACAACACTCTGCTTCAGCTGGTCTATGTTCCTTATTATCGTTTAATGCACCTTGAACCGTATGTTCTCTATGGTCCTTATATTGAACTAATATTTTTTATTGAAGCAACTAATTAATAGTTATCTATCTGATTATTTTCCCGTGTAATCTGCAAAATAAGTAAGCCCAGTTGCTGCCTCTTGCTTTGCATGCACCGCCCAGTTACATTTTTTTAGTCAGAACAAAGATGTAACATGTGCTATTCAGAAAGTTGCTGCTGCTGTTGCCTACTATTGTGAAACATTTGAAGGTGTTGCATCCACTGTCACCGCCCGAAGCAGTTTGTGATTGATCCCGGGAACAAAGTTGCACTGCATTTGTCAGTCCTTAAGTCAGAGTTGATGGCACAGAAATTAATTGATATTCCCTAACGTGCCATTTGTGGCAAGATCCACAGACTTCTCTTCTCATGCTATGATTTTTCTTGTGTGTTTTTGTATTGAGAATCTTTTGTTTCTTGTTATGTGCTTTGTGACAAGGATTTGGAAGAGAAGAAGTGACCTAGGTTAAGAAGGGTGGAATATGTCAATTGTGATCGATGCAGTTGTATCCTATTCTTCAAGAGAAGCCAAGTTAGTTCCAATTGTCAGATACGTTTTTCAAGAATGCATTTCCAGAGATTGTGAAACTACATTTACAAATTCTTTCATCGCATTCCGCATTGCCTAGTATGTATGAGAAATTCCCTATCTTTTAGTGTGCAAGCATGATTGTACTGTTACGAACAAAAAAAATTATTCAAATACTCCAATTATTACACCTCGCTGGAGAATCTTGATTCCTTTGCCAATTTCTTTCCTCGAGACAAATGAAAGCTTTATTGTATGTTGGTGCATTTGTTTATGTTGTCAAATATCAAGTTATGGGTGCTCTTCTGTCTTTCCATCCGTGCATACTATTGTGGTGCAGGCGATTCATTGTTGATGCCAAATGGGTCAGACACGATCTCTTCCTCCTCTGCAGGAGCTGCAGCCCACTATTTCAGTAGAAGATGACTCCTGAAATCAAGGCACGACTATCTCTTATTATAAAAACAAAGAATAATGGTGGTGGGAAGAAGAAGAAAAAAGGTACTCAAGTGAGAAATCTTGCTTGGCATTGTGGGGTAGGTGTATATTCTACATAGTAGTCAAAGTCTTGGTGGTGAATCTATCATAAGTAGTTGCGGTCCTTCTGAGTGATTAAAATACTTGATGTCATTACAGACGATCAATAAATTATCCATTTAGTATATAGCTGGCATGTTTCCACTAAAGAGTTTCTTTGAGTTGTTTGATGAGTTTATACGCATTTTGCTGGTAACAAAAGAAAGGTTATAAGGCATAGTCAGCTGATGCTGGACCCATGGATGCAATAAATAAGGTTGCTTCACTGGAATGATAACTTCAATTCTGGTAATTCTATCTTCTAACTGCAAGTTGAGTTGCTGTGATAAATTTCTTTAATGGCAAGTCTGATGGAGACTTGTAAACCTTATGAAACGTATTTTCTTCGTGGTTTTTGTACCGTACCTGGTTTATTGATTGATTGCTTTTGTCAAAAATGGTAGCATTGCTAGTGTTACTGTGAATTTGATAGCCATGATTAGTTCTGATGCAGCAAATATTTTGAACTTGTATTCAAATGCGGTGGATTCTAATTTTGCTCTTGTTTAGCTCAAAACATGCAAAAACCATTCAGAATATCACCAATTTTCTTCTTCTGAAGATAAGATCATGATCATGGTACTGCAGTATTTAGACACAACACCATTGGCAGGCATGGGACCTAGCAGAAGGCAACATTGATGGCGGCGGGCAAAGGGATCTCAGCCTGATGGATCATGCCATTCAACCCTTAGAACACCATATCTGCAAATACACATATCGTACAACCTTGTGCTGTGTGCTACAACCAGCTTTAACTTTATAGCAAATTGTAATTCTTGCCATGGGTGAGTCTATAAAATAAGGAGAGGAATTGTTAATAAACATTTCATATATCTTAGTATAAAATAAAAAATTTAAAATAATTAGTATAAAATTTGAAAAAATATATAAAAAAAATTAAAACATAAAATATAAATATTTAAAAATACAATTAAATTCTAAAATATGAAAATTAAAGTAATTAATATAAAAAAATAATAAATATATATATATATAATAAAAAAATTAGAAGGGAAATTATACGGGATTAATAATTTGCTCATGGATGCCTTGCCAAGTAATTAAACCGACTCTCTTCAGCACTTCTATTTTTTTATTTTATATTTTTCAGTCGTTTTAATATCCCAAACCAAACAGAGTGTAATAGCTGGAAAGATCCTATTCTTACGTAGGGAATCGGTTATTACGCCGTCCAAACATCCCCCCTTGAAAAAGTAGAACACAGGTATATTTTGTGCGTAAACTTGACGCCTCTTTGGACTCTCCCTCGGAAACTCTCACTCTATATAAAACCCTATTTACCCTTTCATTTCAGCCTCCCGAAGCAACACTCAACTGATAGCATACGCATAATTCTCTTAATTTTCACGGCTTCAGAAAACTACTAGCTAAGCAGTAGCAGCAGCAGAAATGGCAAGCACTGAGGGTGATCGCAGAGGAGAGGAGGAGACCACACACAACGAGGATGAGGACACCGGGGCTCACGTCGCTCCCATCGTCAAACTCGAGGAAGTTGCCGTCACAACCGGCGAGGAGGATGAGGATGCCATCCTCGATCTGTGAGTGTTTTTTTTTATTTATCTTAGATCTGATTGTTTTTTTTTAAATTTGTTTTTATTGTTGTTATTTCTAGGGCTAATTTTAATTTCATGATTTTAATTCTTTTAAAGGAAGGCAAAACTCTACCGTTTTGATAAGGACGGTAACCAGTGGAAAGAAAGAGGAGCTGGCACTGTTAAGCTATTGAAACATAAAGAGACCGGAAAGGTTCGCCTCGTTATGAGGCAATCTAAGACCCTTAAAATCTGCGCCAATCATCTCGGTTCGATTTATCTTTCTCTTTCTAATTTGTTTTGTGTTAGATGTTAATTCCATTCATAAATATTATACTATGATCACTGTTTAAGTTTATTAACTTTGTTTTTGGGTTGCTGGGCAGTCATATCTACTATGACAGTGCAAGAACACGCTGGGAACGATAAATCATGTGTGTGGCACGCTACTGACTTCGCTGATGGGGAATTGAAGGAAGAGCTTTTCTGCATCAGATTTGGATCTGTTGAGAGTGAGCATTGTTACTTAGGTTATAAAGTTGGTCATTGTTCTTAATGCGTCTAGTAAATGAATCAAGTCGTGTAGTGTTTTGAAACAAGTTACCTTGTTAGCCATTTGATTCTCGTTATAGGATGTTACTTTTTATCTTTTCTTGGGTTGGTTTTCATAGAGTGATTTGTTTGTGATATGATTTGAATCCTTTCTTTTTGATGTATCCTGAAACTTTATTGGTAGCTGTTTTAGCTTAAGAAACCTATTATTTTATTGAAACTAAAATGCAATTAAATTTAAGGGTGTGTTTGGAATGAAGTGATCTAGTAGGAGCTTCCAAGGACTTCTGTTTTGTTGCAGTGTATTTTTTTCTTTTCTTTTTTTTTCATGGACTGCTTCTGTTTCCTCAGTTATGGAGTGCCAGACTGGTGGCACAGATAAATATAAGTAAAAAAGTGAGTGGCTCACTGTGCTTTAAATGTTAATTAGAAGAAAAATGGTCCCAAATATACTTTAGTGTTAGTCATTAGACTCGAGCAAAACCTAATATGTTGCTGGTCTGAATGACTCATTTTGCTTGATCTATGTTAATTGTAAAGAGTTATTGGGAGAGTGGAACTGACAAAATGAGTGGGGAACTACAATTTTCCAGCAGTTTTATTATTTAAGGTCATTTCTTCTTGCTATTTTACTTAGTACAGACATCACTGTCAGTATGGGTGTAAAATTGTAACTAGGTTTGTTATGTTTGAGTCCAACAGGCGAACTTGTAATACAGAATTAGATCTTGCAGATGGCATTCAATCTTGAATATAGTTATTTGCAATGCTTAGTGGCAAGAGTTATAAAGGTGAAACTATGCACTCCTTTATAGTTGCATGGGACACCTGTTGTTCCTTGACAACTCATGATAGTCTAGTTATATTACAAAAAATTTCTTAGAAGTTTTTTAGGATCCTATTTTTGTATTTGTTGGCTGATTTTTATGGTCACTCCACAGATAAGGAACACTTTAAAAATTTCAAATTAAACTGATACATGGATGTTATTTTTCAGGATAAACTCATGGGTTTTGAGCTGATAAAATTTCTCGTGATTGAATAAATGTATTTGTTAGACATGTTGACATTGTAATATGAGATTTTTTAAATATCCTCTATCCCATATTCTAAGAGCCTACTTTTATCCTGTCTAAATGCTTGACTTTAGTTGAGATTTGAATGTTTTGAAATTGCGATTATTGTCTTTGTGCTATGTATGTGAGCTTAATCAATTCTCTTGGTAACTTACTGAATATGTGGGAATGATGGATGATTTCTCTTATTTTGTGATACTCAATACTTTTTGTTGGAGATAGATCTTGAATTTTTGTTGGTTTTTAACCTTACTCCACTTACTCTGTGTGTGGTCATTCTTGTATAAATCAATGCCTTTTACTAATCAACTAATAAGCTTATTATCATGTTGTGACTCATAATGGCTTGGGAATGCAGTCAGCAGCTATTATTTTTGAAGATGCTTTTCGTAATTTTTTTTTAATTTGTTTAGCGATCATGTGAAAATGTTCTCTACAGTCCTTGTGACGGCTTTAGGATGGATGTATGGTGTCTCTATATGGTTTCAAAGTTCTACCATATTGGAATGGATGGCATTGTAAATTGCTTCCAAATTTGGCATTGTAATTGCTTTTTCTATCTTAAATATTCCTATCTGTTATAGTTTTTTCATGCAATTTTGCTTCCTAATTTTGTTCTAATTTATGTTGTATAACATTGTTCATTATTCAGACTGCAAAACATTTATGGAAAAGGTTCAAGAAGTTGCAGAATCCCAAAAGGGTAAAGAGGAAAATAAAGATGCAACTGCAGCTGCTGATCTTCTTGAGAAGTTGACTGTTGAAGAAAAGAAAACTGAGGAGAAAGCTGGGAAAGAGGTGTGTGTTACAACCAAGGAGGTGAAGGAATCAAAGAGTGAAGAAGCAGAGAAGAAATCTGAGGGGCCTGCTTCCTCAACTTAAGAGGCCTGGGTTTCTCTTCATAATATATGCTTGGTAATACGAAGAGGCTAGTTGGTTGAACTTGTTGTTGCCCATGGTTTGGTGTTTAAAGACGGCGAGAATTGTTGGACCTATTTATGGGCTGTAGTGGTTTGGGTCTGTGTCTGGTTTGAGTCTGTCAAAAATTGGTTGAGCTCGGGTCGTGTTTGCATGCTGAGTGTTTTCTTTTGGTAGTCAGTATTGTTAAGAGTTCATTCAATTAGGGCTTTTCCAAAATATTACTGTTTATTGGTGTAAGTCCCCCCTGGTCATATATTGCATAATGTTTTCTTGCATATCAATTCTTGCACAGAGGGTTTTTTCCTGAGAGATAATTTTAGCAGCTAAAGAGTTTGGATTTATTATTTCTATGTTATTAGAAATTGTGTGCCAATGTTGAATGGTATTATTGGATGTCACTTAGTCTGTCTGGCCCTCATCCCATGATTTTTTTTTCTGACCCGATAATCACTGGGTTGTACGATCATCCGTTGGGCATGTAAAATTCCCATGGTGTAAGTAACCTTTGCTACCTTTGGTTGTGAAATCGAGTCTTTGCCAGCAAAAGTGATTGATGGGGTGAAGTTGGATGGCAACTGACCGGTTAAATAAACAGTTGGCTGTGTCGAAGAAGAGCTGAAATCTTATCGGTTAACGAGACAAATTCAGGTCCTGGCCAGATTGGCACGGCATGAGGGAGCTACGGATTGTGCGATTTCACCCAGAGCTTATAAGGTGTGAGCTTCAATTTGATAATGATATTCTACCGATTTACCCACATTTAGACCTAATGGAAATTTATACAATGTTTTATTTGTTGTGGCATTTCGAATCCGGGGATAATACTGACTTGTGGTTTCTGAAAAATGAATTAGCTAATATGACATTGGAATTTTTTTACTGACATGTGGTTTCTGAAAAATGAATTAGCCAATATAACATTGGAATTTTTTTACTGACTTGTGGTTTCTGAAAAATGAATTAGCTAATATAACATTGGAATTTTTTTTTAAAAAAATAGATATTTTTTATTAATAAAATTATGTTATTAACTATTTTTATTAAAAAAATTAAAAAAATATATATATTTATAAAAAAAATTCTTAAATAATTAAATTCAACCTAAGAGTGTTGGAAAGCAGGAGAAATCAGTCGTTCTTGTAGAAATCTTTCAGCTTAGCCCAGAAATAGTGCGCGGGTGTGTGTATGATTAAAATTTTTTAGTTATTAAAAGGTATTTTTATATAAATATATGCTCAGTTAATTGTAAAAGTTTATGGCCTATTAAATATGATTATGATTATGGAATAAAGTAATGCTCCAAGCTCTTTTGGAAATTTGATGAATGGACCATGTTCTCGTCTTGACATCTCAGCAGGGGGCTTGGCTTGAATGTAATGCAATGTAAGGCAACCCTGTGTGCCTGTTTCGGCATCAACAAATTATCTGCTGCTGACTTAGCCATCAAAATCCAATGACATCCTTTATTATTATTGTTATTATTATTCCGGCTAATCTCATTTATTTGTATGTGTGAGCACGTAAATATATCCAAGGACATAATCTGATCAGATGGGGTAGGTACCTGGGAAGCTGGCACTTTGTGGATCAAATGCCGAACTTTTTGGTCCATGAAAGCAACTTCAGGATAACGCTGGCTGTGTATTAAGTGATCTCACAAATCCGACATCATCCCCACTTTAATTCAACATTCAAACTAGTGAGAGTTGCAATCGACCTAACAATTCCCAAGGCTCTAGAGCACCGAAGCAATGGGGACGACCCCCACGGGTGCTATTAAATGTTTGATTCAAAAGAAGGCTCCCCTAACATATCCTTGCACGCACCTCTTTGCTCTCTTAGTTTCCTTTCTCTCTCTCTTTTTAATTTCTCCATGCTTTGTACTAACAAAGCATTAATCATTGTACGGTTGGACCCAATAATTGTTGTAGGCGAAACCACAAATAATAAAAAATAAAAAATAAAAACCGAAGAAAGACTTGGTTGTTAAAGTTCACATATCCAGTAGTTCAAAGTTTACAAAACAAATGATTTTGGCCATGATGGGCTCAAGTGGGAGTCAATCATCTTACAATCTTGTATGTATGTTGTTAATAATTCAGAATTCTTCTCTGAATCAAGAAGCATATTCTGTTAGCACCGTATCTTATTAATCAATTGGTAGGCAGTGTGTCACAGTTTGTACCTTGATAGTTGTCTTAATAATTTGGTACAGAAGATCTACATGTGTAGTTTGCTACGATGATTCCATTTGTGATGTACAAATTAATTGAGTTTGGAAAACAAATCATAAAATAATAGCAGAACAAGAAAGAAAGAAGAAAAGAAAACAGAGAAAATCGTATTCATTGCACTGCGTGGATGATGTGTCATCTCAAAGGTTCTGCGAAACTGAAGGGACAACAGGAGGTCACTCTGAACAGAAGAAAACGACAGAAATGCTCCCATGGTCCTACCAGTTGTTCTGAACATAAATAAAATGAAAAAGACCTCAATTTGCATATCTCTGTTTATCTACAACCCATTTTGGCTTCTGTGCAGAGCTGTGTTTCATCAGGTTAAACCAGAAGTGGAGAATTGGGATTCAATTTTGTCCTGGTAACAATGAATTCTCTCTTGTATTACACGAACTTGAAAAGTATGATGACTGTCTTGTAGCCTTTGGTGTAACTCTACTTTTAATTATTGTTAACAATAATTATAAAAATAATATTAATTAAAATTATTTTTTTTAATTTAGATAATTTTATTAAAAGAAAAATAATTTTAATTAATTTTTGATTTTTATATTTTTTTTAAAAAATAAAAAACAAATTATATCAGGTGTTGCCTGGTAGGGAGAAGGAATCCCGGGGAATTTATTCTCTCTTTGTAACAGTCAGTTCCAGTTTATCTTGTCATGACCAAATTCCAAGGCAATGCTAAATTATAGCAGAGATATTGCAGAGACAAAGAGCATTCATTGCAGTTTGCAAATTCTATGGACACAAACAGAAAACGGCGATTGCCTCATCACTGCTTGCTGCTGCTGCTGCATTTTCTCTCCTTTCTCTTTATATTCTACTTCACATTTTCTCTTTCCTTCCATCCAAAATACTCTCTATCAAAAACACAGACTCCAAAAAGAAAGAGAGAAAAAAAATAAGACCGTGAGATCATCAGAAGAATTTTTAGAGCGGGGAATGTCTCAACAGGTACTCTTGCATGCTCTGGTGTACCGTTACTTCTTCTTATGCAGTCATTATATTGTTGTTGTGTGGTGTAATTATGGAATTATGGTTATGGGGCTCGTGAAAGTGTGTTCTTCTTGTCATCTTTCGTTTGGACAACGGGCTTTGAGTCGATTGCATCTTGTTTTTTTTTATCGTGTTTTTTTTTAATTTTTTCTTTTTATGTGTTTAGACATTGTGCATTTGGTTGAACAACCATATGAATAGAACAACGATCTAATTTATGATTAATATGCTCATAAGCCAAGTATGCTGAATCAGAACTTGAAGAGGGTATCCTTTACAACTGTGATTACATTGGCTGATCGAAGTCTTGGAGTTGTTTATGGTGACCTCAGTACCTCTCCTCTCTATGTTTACAAAACCAGCTGAGCCTCCATGATAATGATGAGGAAATTTGTGGGCTACTTTCATTTTATCTTCTGGACGTTCACTTTTGTGGCTCTCTTCAAGTACATTTTCATTGTGATGTCAGCGGATGAAAATGGTGAAGGTAAAGCTTGGTGATTCTGTTCAATTACTTGTTAATTTCTTAAATAACATCGTTGAACTTTCAAATCACAATAATTGCCCCATTCTACTAATGTTGAGACAATTATAATTAACTCATCCATCAGGCTCCCAGTACTGCATCTTTTGAGAGAAACATCTTTCCTTTTGCCAAGAATACCAGTACAAAAGAAGCTGTCTTCAATTTCCTTTCATACGACTATGAGGGGATATTACTGTCAAAATAAAACACTAGACTGAAGCTCGGCCTGTTCTGCTTCCTATGTAAGGAAATGATATCCTACTTTTGCGGTGAATATTTCCTACCATATTATGGACATTACTATCCATAAGAAATGCTGCACTAATCCCAAAAGAGTATTGATTTGGAGCTCGATGGCTGCAGATTGGACCAGGAAGAAAGACTGCTTATCGATTTCAACTTTTTGCTTATGGTGCAGGTGGTACCTTTGCACTGTACTCCCTTCTATGCAGACATGCGAGGCTAAGCACTCTACCAAACCAACAAGCTACAGATGAGATGTGGTCTACATATGCAACAGAAGAATTGGCAGACACACGGCAGAGTTCTGCTTGGAAGGCATTATTTGAGAAGCATCCAAGATTTCGCAATGTGCTATTGATCTTTGTCCTTCTGGGAACCTGTATGGCAATTGGTGATGGAGTATTCATTCATACAATATCAGGTAGCTGCATATAGTTTGGCCTCTGAGCCTCTTGACTATTGTTCTCTTCATAATTAAGTTTTATATCCTCTGTCACCTGAATTTCATATAAATCCTGCTTTACTCATGTCAAGTCCACAAGTGATGAATCTGCTATGAACTAGCGAGGAATTCTATTGCATGCAGGATATTTTTATGTGTACTGTTATAAAACTGAGTTCAGCAACCTTGGGTGTAAAATGAATGTAACTCTGTGAGTGTGTCAGGTGCTGTTCTTTGAACTACTTCATTCTATGGGCTCTCCCTTTCAATTTTATCTTTCTTTCCTTTTTAAACTTATTTAATTTGTTTTGTAAATAAGTGCCAATATATTTCCCCTTTCAGTTCTTTCAGCAGTTTCAGAGGTCAAAGTCAAGTTCTTAGAGCTCTGTGAGGGCAAGTGCAACTTCATTGATTATTGGCATCAATGTCATGCACTGAAAATCATTATCATCTGTTAAAGCTTATGTTGAATTTCTTTTCTTCCAGATTATGTTGTTTTAATTTCGTGTGTCATCTGAGTGGGGCTTTTCTTGCTTCAGCATGGTGGAACACAGAGTTGCTTTCATATTTGCTCCAATTGTCATGACATGGCTTCTGTGTATTAGCAGCATCGGGTTATATAACATATTTGGATGGAATCCACATATATTTAATGCACTTTCTCCAGTTTACATGTTGAAATTCTTTAGAAGTACTGGCATTGATGGATGGGTGTCCCTAGGAGGAGTGGTTCTGTCAATTACAGGTATCTCTTTCAGACTTCCAATACAGTTTATTTGTATTACTTGCTGCTTATTTGAAAAAGGTTTTGTTTAAAGTACTGTTTCAGGAGTGGAGACAATGTTTGCTGACCGATTTGGGTCATTTGTCTTCTCTCTCAATAAAGGTAATGTAATGCGCAACACTTTTGTATACAGAGAATGAATCAGCTGTAATTGTTCTTATCTCCATGCTGACACTGTCAAACCTGGTAATCAAATCCCAGGTAGCTTTCACCTTTCTAGTGTATCCCTGTTTGATTCTTGCATACATGGGGCAAGGCTGCTTTCCTCTCTAAGCACCGTGGAGATATTCAGAGAAGCTTCTGCAAGGCCACACCAGGCAAGATCATATTTGAGTATGAAATGCATAACATTATTCATTACTCATCTCATGTGTTGATGTTGTTAATCTTTCATGCAGAAGTTGTGTTTTGGCCAATGTTCCACCGTTGCCACTATTGCAGCTATAGTAGGAAGTCAAGCTGTGACATCAGCTACATTTTCCATAATAAGCCAGTGATGTGCACTCAATTGCTTTCCGAGAGTTAAAATCATTCATACTTCTAGCAAAATATATGGGCAGGTATATATTCCTGTGGTCAATTGGATGCTCATGTGCCTTTGTTTAGCTGTAACAAGTGGATTGAGAGATACTAACATGATTGGTCATGCATATGGTACAAAATCATGCTATGAATTAAATGCATAAATTATTAATTTATCTTTGGGTCATTCTCAGATGTTCGCAAATGAAATTGATTGTTTTTCTGAGTTTTCAGGGATGGCGGTCACTAGTATTATGCTCATGACAATTTTCTTGATGGCACTGGTGATGTTAATTGTGTGGAAACAAAGGATAATCAGTGTAGTTGCATTCTTGGTGTTTGGATCAATGGAAATACTTTATATCTCTGCATGTGTTTACAAGATTCCTGAAGGGGGTTGGATCCCTCTTGTTCTTTCATTTTTATGGCAGTAATGTATATATGGAACTATGGAACAACGAAGAAACATGATTTTGATGTGGAGAACAAGATTTCAATGAATAGGATAGTGGCTTTGGGGCCTAGCCTTGGCATGGTCCGTGTTCCCAGAATTGGGCTTCTTTACACTAATCTTGTAACTGGGGTTCCAGCCGTATTCGGACACTTTGTGACAAACTTGCCTGCATTCCATCAGATTCTGGTTTTTGTCTGTGTCAAATTTGTTCAAGTACCACATGTCAATGAAAATGAACTGTTGCTCATTACTAGGGTGGGATTAAAGGAGTATGGCATGTTCGGATGCATTGTGAGGTATGGTTACAAGGATCTGCGACACGAAAACTATGATTTTGAGAACAAATTGGTGTCAGCAATTGTCCAATTTGTAGAAACAAAAGAAGAAAATGAATCATCTGAAGAGGATGGAGACTCAGATACTGAGGTCTTGCATGCTCCAGGGCATCCTCTTAAAAACTCAAATCATAAAGAGAATTAGAAGCAATCTTTGAATGATACCCAAGAGTCAAAATCAGGCATCAGGCATCCACGGAATTTTCTAATTAGAGATGAATCCCTTGAGACACTGAAAGCTAAAGAATCAGGAGTTGTTTATATTACTGGGCATTCTTATTCGAAGGCTAAGAAATCATCCTCTATTCTGAAGAAATTTGCTATTGATTTTGTGTATGCTTTTTTGAGCAAGAATTGTAGAGATCCCGAGGCTGTTCTGAATGTGCCTCACGCTTCTTTGCTGGAAGTCGGTGTGATTTACTATGTCTAACTTATACAGAATGTAAAAGGCATATTGCTGAACAGAAGGGTCAGCTAACAAAACAATCACCGGGACTGAAATCACTGATCTTAACAGTAACATAGATGTCTACTAGTAGTATAGAATCAAGACGACATGAAGGTAATGGAGCATTCTACAGTCATAGTTTTTTTAGTTGCTAATCTCCTAGTTTGCATGCAAGAATTTGCATCCACAGTGGAAAATGCTTATATGATCTTGCCATGCAAGTAGATATCAGAACTAACACTACTGTAAATTTCATTATCTAATTTTCCAACATGCTGGTTGAGTTAGGAATTAGAACATGGAGACGAAATTTGAAGCAATTCTAAATTGTTTCTTTCGTTTCTACATTTATGGACAAACAATACGTCAAGTGTATGATGCTGTAAGTACTGCACAACATGAGAAAAAAGAATCTGCCACTGCATCACTGTCGTTGGACATAACTTTCAATTTTGAGGTTTTAACTCATCCTTATCCTCTCTACATGCTTCTTGGTTTCTATGTGAACAAGAACTCAATGACCCACTGGTTGCTGCTCATCAATAACTGGTTGCTTGAAGACTAATGGAGAAATTCCTTGCTTTCTGCAACCAACATCAATGATGCTACACAGAATAAGTGCACTTCACCATTGACACCATCAAGGGCAGCGAAACGGTGAATATGTTGCTGCTGTGTTTACAAAATTGAGAAGAAATAGATTAGTTATAAACATTCTTTTAATTTAAAAAAAAATTACAAAATGGACCCAATTTTTCACTACATGGAGGGCACTTAATTACCCTGTATAATGTATGAACGAACGGGTCTTTTCCCCCTTAATACCCGGAGACACATAACGGACCCTGTTTTTGAATTACTTGGAGCGCACGTAATTACCGCAAATGGGTATGCAAGAATTAGTCTTCTCCAAGAAATCAAACCCTTTATCTTCGCAACCAGCTGTACATGATCATTCTCATTCTCAGTCTCTTGCAAGAAAAACAAAGCTTCCATCTCTTTTAGATCCATTTTGTTCTAACTTTCCACTTCAAATCTTGCTTCTTTGCAGAGTTCCATTTTCGAACTTTCATGGACACCGTGCTTGGTTTTCCAGACGCGTGCAAACCCGTAAATGACAACATAGGCTGCCCTCCGCAAAACTGCAGTGCTGCAATCCAGCCTAGTTCACATTGCGCCCTCTCTGATGCAACACTAGGCCGCCACCTTGCTCGTCGCCTTGTCCAGATTGGAGTTAACGATGTGTTTTCTGTGCCCGGTGACTTCAACTTAACACTACTTGACCACCTTATTGCTGAGCCTGGTTTAAAGAACATCGGTTGCTGCAATGAACTCAATGCTGGGTATGCTGCTGATGGCTACGCTAGAGCTCGTGGGGTTGGTGCTTGCGTTGTTACGTTTACTGTTGGCGGACTTAGCGTTATCAACGCTATTGCTGGTGCTTATAGTGAAAGTCTTCCTGTTATTTGTGTTGTTGGAGGACCAAATACCAACGATTATGGGACTAACAGGATTCTCCACCACACCATCGGCTTATCGGATTTTACCCAAGAGCTACGTTGCTTCCGGACTGTTACTTGCTATCAGGTAATCACACTATCGTCACCGAAACATGATAGATTTTGTATTTGATTCTTTGGAAAACTATTCATGTAATTATGCAGGTGAAATTCTTTATAGAATTCTTCATATGAATTCAAGTAAATAGCATCTGTTTTTTTTTCTTTTTTCGCCTTTTCAGCTAATGTAGTTATAATGATTTGTGGTGTTGTGTCGAAGGCTGTGGTGAATAACTTGGAAGACGCGCATGAACAAATTGATAGAGCAATTTCTACTGCACTTAAAGAGAGCAAGCCTGTCTATGTCAGCATTAGTTGTAATTTGCCTGCCATCCCTCATCCAACTTTTAGCAGAGAGCCCATACCATTTGCTTTGCCACCTAAGTAATATCTTTATTCTTTAATGATCCCTTATTAATTTATTGGTTATCATAATCTGGATGAGTAATTTTGTTATGGCCTATCTTCTTTTATCTGGAACTTATTACTGCAGAATGAGCAATAAAATGGGACTAGAAGCAGCTGTGGAGGCAACAGCATCATTCTTACATAAGGCAGTGAAACCAGTCATGATAGCCGGGCGAAAACTAAGAGTAGCCGGTGCCGGAAATGCCTTTGTTGAATTGGCTGATGCTTGTGGCTATGCCTATGCTGTAATGCCATCCGCGAAAGGCCTAGTGCCTGAACAACACCCCCACTTCATTGGAACTTATTGGGGAGCTGTAAGCACTACTTTCTGCGCTGAGATTGTTGAATCTGCTGATGCATACATATTTGCTGGTCCAAACTTTAATGACTACAGTTCTGTTGGCTACTCCCTTCTCCTAAAGAAGGAAAAGGCTATTATAGCGCAGCCTGATCGAGTAGTAGTTGCTAATGGCCCTGCTTTTGGTTGCGTTCTAATGAAGGACTTTCTTAGTGCACTAGCAAAGAAGCTTAACCGCAATACTACTGCTTACGAAAACTACCACAGAATCTTTGTTCCGAATGGAATTCCTCTCAAATGTGAGCCTGATGAACCTTTGAGGGTCAATATTCTCTTTCAACATATACAAAACATGCTTTCGACCAACACAGCTATTATTGCTGAGACTGGGGATTCTTGGTTCAATTGCCAGAAATTGAAATTGCCAGAAGGATGTGGGTAAGAAACAAGCATCTTGGCACTTGATATTTGCTTTTGATTGAGTGCTACAATCATGAAAGTGAAAGAATTTGCTGTTGCAGGTACGAGTTCCAGATGCAGTACGGTTCCATTGGTTGGTCTGTGGGTGCAACGCTGGGGTATGCACAATCAGCACCCAATAAGCGTGTGATTTCTTGCATTGGAGATGGGAGCTTCCAGGTTATATTGTACTTAGCATTGTCGTATATCAATTTACAGTAATTGACAAATGCTTTTTGCCCATCTCAAAACAAGGACATGTTATTAACATCGATTTCTTTTCTCACTGGTTTGCATACAACAGTTACAAAGCCGATAACAATTTTTCTGGCAGATGACTGCACAGGATGTGTCAACGATGCTGCGATGCGAGCACAAGACCATCATCTTCCTGATAAACAATGGTGGATACACCATCGAAGTTGAAATCCATGACGGACCTTATAATGTAATTAAGAACTGGAACTATACTGGTTTAGTGGACGCAATCCACAATGGTGAAGGTAATTGCTGGACGGCAAAGGTCAGTCATTTGTAGTCCCGCAGTCAATTATCAATGCTTGCGAAAGTGTGGGTTTAGTGACCTTAAGTATACAGTCAAATGAAGATGATCATAAAGGGAAACATTTTTTTTTCCCTCCTGTGACAGGTTCGCTGTGAAAATGAGCTCATTCAGGCAATAAAAACAGCAACAGAAGATAAGAAAGACTGTTTTTGCTTCATTGAAGTGATTGTTCACAAGGATGATACCAGCAAAGAACTGCTAGAATGGGGATCGAGGGTTTCAGCAGCCAACAGCCGCACACCAAATCCTCAGTAAGTAATAATCCTGAGGATGCTTCTTTAAATCAACAAAGTATGCTGCACAACTCCTCATAAACCGGTTACAAACTTGGTTTCAGCTCACTCAGCATATTAGAGATTATGATATTTGCCCTATGCCAGTTGTTTCAGCTGTCAAACTTGGTCTTTAAGTGGGTTTTTATGAAAAACACGAAGTGTTTTTCTATGACTTGATATGTCTGCATGTTTTGGATTGCAAATAAAGTGTTTCTTTCAATAAACAAGGAGATGCTACTACCCAGGGGTAGAGACTAGATATGAATTTGCTGTATAATTCTGACAATTTCACAATGGTCTTTCTGGGACTGGAAATTTCTCACCAAGGTAGTAATTAAGTTGACCACCCAATAGTTACACCTTGATATGGAGGGCCACAGGGGAATGTGAAATCATACAAGCTATTGATTAAGGGATTTGTACCAACTTCTGTCCCGGGGCATATACATTGCTCCGATAAAATGAAGTCGCATCTTCTAAAGCTGATAAGAATAGGTCTCTACACAGCATTTATTTGCCCATTCTAAATTTCTAATTTTGAGTCATCAGCAAGTTGTTAATCCATCAAAGCACGACCCTTTACACTTCCCTTGGCGGTAGGGAACCAATTAGCTCACGGCCATGGGCCTTCCAGACGGTAAAGCTGACCTGCTGGACATAAAAGCAGAGTCCTAACATATAGCTATGGCAGCCACACTGCTTCCAGTCTAGAACATACTTAACTTTCTTCTTGTGAATGAACCAAGAAAGAATTTAATCTAGAACATTTTAGTGGTGACTGTACCTCAAATTTTAGGTGTATTCCTTCTATCAAAGCATTCATTCTCTCAAATTCTGACAAGGATTTGAATGGCATTGGGGAACCTCCAAATCAATTTTGGCTTACATTCTTGACCACTATTATGATATTATAGAACACTACACCATTTCTGCTTTCTGCCTTAACCACCCCAACATATACCTGATTGTGCATGATCCCTAAGGTATAGAAAGAAAAAGGATGTGGTCTGTGACAATAAACCTTGACAATTGCAATTTCTTTTATGAAAGTTGAAAAAAAATACAGAATTATAAAGTAAAAACATTAGATCTTATTCTGGTAGGCTGTGGTTATCAAGAGTTTTTTCTTTTACTTTAGTTTTTAACTGTCTGCATCCTTCACCGTCCTTCGTTTACCTCTTTTTCCCTTTTCACATTGCATCGCAAGCAACGAAGAGCAAATGCAATCTAATACAACAAAGAATTCCAGAGCAGTCAACAGGGAACGGCCAAGGGCATAAAATGTCAAACCAGATTGAACCAACGATGCCAACATCCCAATCCAGAGCTAACACCTGGACAAACAAGGCGGTTGGAATTTTGCAATCAGTCGTTTCACCTAGTGCTCTGGGCAATGCTTCATTAGTCTGCGTGTGTAAAACATGGGAAAATAAACATGCCCTGAAGTTAGCTGTTGATTGTAACTCCATGGACTGAAATCTATGGTGATTTCCAGAGCTAAACATATTCAATCTAGATTGAAAATTAAAATATTAGCAGACAGAGAAGATTCTTGAGGTAAATTAAACCAGAGAATTTAATGGTATCTATTTTTTCTTAGGGACAAGGGGACTGTGGACAACTACACCACACTAGCAGTTTTCTGTTCCAACAAACCAAAGAAAATCTTTCACCTACATTACAAATTATAAAAAGGGGCAATGTAATAAATCAGAACATCTAAACAGAATAATCTAAATGAAAATGTCAAAAACACCCCTGTCTGGATTACTGTGTCCTGCATGCTCACCTACATTGCCAGCATATGGGCATTCTCTAAAATATCACTCTTCCGGGCTTGGGTTAGCATTCCTTGCTTCAAAAGTAAGACCATATATAAAGAAGGCAATTAAGATCCAGCTATGTATTACGACTCAACTCTCTTCCTGTTATTCTTCTGGTAAAAGCAGAAAAGAAGAGGAAAATGGCACCAGAAGATGATGACTCAGAGATCAACAGACTCAAGAAAGAGCTTGAATTTTCTGTTGCGAAGCTTGCTTTACTGGAGAGAGAAAATCGTGAGCTAGGACAAGAAGTAATCCGTCTGAAGGCACAAATAAGTTCTCTGAAAGCACATGACAATGAAAGGAAATCAATGCTCTGGAAGAAAATACAGAACTCAATGGAAAGCTGCGATACAGATGCATCTCAACAGAAGCAGTCAGATGTCAAAACTTTAGAACTGAGTTTTGACGCAGAAACTTTACGTCCAAGGTCAAGTTTTCAAGAATTAGAAGCTGGGAAGGACAGATCAACAAAAGTACCTAAACCACCTCCGAAGCCTACAACTGGTATTTTCCCTTCAATGGAGGAAGTGAATCAAAACAAAGTTAAGGTGCCATCAATACCAACGGCATTTCCAGCACCTCCAGTACCCCCGGTGCCGTCTAAACCATTAGCTGGATCAAAAACAGTGCGTCGTGTACCAGAAGTTGTGGAGTTGTATCGTTCACTCACAAGGAAGGATGCCCATATGGAGAAAAGAAGCAATCAGACAGCAACCCCAGTAATCGCATTCACTAGGAACATGATTGGAGAAATTGAGAACCGCTCTACCTATGTTTCAGCTGTAAGTGTAAATGGCAGCCTATTGTTTCAAGTTTGAGTATTTATATCCTAAATACGTGATGCATATTGATAAACAGATAAAATCTGATGTAAGAAAGCAAAAGGAGTTAATCACTTTCTTGATCAAAGAGGTGGAGTCTGCATCCTTTGCAGAGATATCCGATGTGGAGACATTTGTGAAATGGCTGGACGGTGAATTATCATCCTTAGTTGATGAAAGGGCAGTGTTGAAGCACTTTCCCCAGTGGCCCGAGGGAAAAGCGGACGCCCTGCGTGAAGCTACTTGCAACTACAAAGACCTGAAGAATCTTGAATCAGAGGTTTCATCGTTTGAAGACAATCAGAAAGAGCCATTGGGCCAATCAACACGAAGAATGCAAGCATTGCAAGACAGGCGAGCATGTATAAACTGAATTACTGCGACTTAATACATTCACTTGATGGTATAAATTAATCGCATGAGCAAATACTAACTTACAGGTTGGAGCAAAGTGTCAATAACAGGGAAAGGACGAGAGAAAGCACTAGCAAGAAGTACAGGGATTTCCAGATCCCTTGCGATTGGATGATGGACTCTGGGCTCATTGGTCAGGTAGGTAGAACGTATCTAACATTTACCATAAAACTAATGTTGAGAATTAGTACTCCACCAACAACAGAAAACGTTAGATAGACACTGTTCTGATGTGTACCAGCTAAATCGCTAACTGAGAGAATAATTTAGTGGTCAATTTCAACTATGTGATATGAGACCAAATGTGGCAGATAGAATGATCATAAAAACTGGTACTTCAACCCAATATCATTGAATACAAGGCATCGATTCCCCTTGTTATTATTGTTGACAGATGAAACTGAGTTCATTGAGGCTTGCAAAGGAATACATGAAAAGAGTAACCAATGAGCTGCAGCACAGTGAATGTTTGCGAGAAGATAACCTCATACTTCAAGGAGTTCGATTTGCCTATAGAGTACACCAGGTAACCCCATTCCCCAAACTACCTACATTGCATCTTTTCATTTATATATCTAACCAAAAATCAGAACATTCATTCAGTTTGCAGGTGGGTTTGATCCTGAGACCATACAAGCTTTTGAAGCACTGAAGAAAGTTGGCCTGTCTTGGCACAAGTAATAGAATGCTGTTAAAATATTGGCAGTGGCACTGCCACCCGGAAGAGATGTTCCTTGCGTTTAGTTTAACGAAACTGTTTGATATTTGCAGACGTCTACAACAATCCCAGAAAAGATCCTTTTCTTTTTTACAACTGAACTTCGATTTCATCAGTAGAAAAAATAAAAACAAAATAACAGTGACTGCAGAATCTACGCAACCACAAGCACAAAAATGATTATGTTTTTGCTTCGCAATAAAGTCATCCAACAGAGAACGACTATTTCCCTCAACATGTTTATCATTTATAGGCTATAAACGGCGCGACACCCAGATGAAACTTTGCTTTTCTGCCATGAAATCTCACTCGGAGAGTGAATTGGTTAGCAGTGTGGCATGCATTGTACAGAAGGATGAATGACTTATCATCTTTATCTTCTAAAACACAACCCTTCCCTAACATTGAGGATAAGATTTTGTCTTATTTTGTATGAACGACCTGTCGTTGTTTCAATTAAAGAACGGGTCACTCGACGTTTTTTCACTTAAGAAGAAAGCGCTGGTCTCTCCTTGAGCAATCCATTTGCAGCTATACAGAACACTCACACAGTCATGTTCCCTTCGCGTATGACGTGGGGGATAATGACTGGCTAAAACCTCAGCTGATTTGGCGATAACATCCAAGCAAATTAGAGAATTAATTATTATTAATAAATAAAAAATAATATTAATTGTACATTAATTAACATGACCCTTCCATCGCGAAGACGTTGCTTCTCGTAAAAGAAAGGCACTACGGCTACGGGTATTTCCCCGGACGAATACAAGAGCGAAACTCGCCACATCGTTTGGACACGTGTATAGATAACGAGCTTCCTCTTCTGGGTCGGAGCACCTAACCAAAGGGGACCGACCCATCATGGCTTACGTGCTTATCAATAAGCACCAGAAAACGCAGACAAAAACGTTTCCTACCCCCTTTTCATCTCCATCGCTCAACTCACTCTCTCATCTATCCAGATCACCAGAGCACCAACAAAGTATGTACAGAATATACTCTGAGCTTTATCGCTTCCGTGCTTAAATTTGAGGCTAAAAGTTGGAATCAATATGAAAAAAGGAAATTCGACTGAAGTTTTATTATAATTTGTAGATTAATAAATAGGAATTTGAAAATGGGGACGGGAGCGTCGAAAGGTACGGATGGTGGTTCTCACGGCAACGAAGAGAGAGAGCAGAGCCTCGACCACGCCGGCGGTCAACTCTATGTGTCGCTAGAAATGGAGAATATTAATCTCAAAGGCGAACTTATTCCTCACGTTTATGGCTCTGTCCCTCTCGTTGGCTCTTGGGATTCTTCTAAAGCCGTAATTTCACTTCATTTGTCTTCATTGTTCCAACTGTGTTATTTTTGTTCGTTTTAATTTTTTAAAATTGTTTCGATAATTTCAATAGCTTTCAATGGAGCGCGAATCGGTGTCTATGTGGGAATTAAGCTTCGTTGTGCCTCCTAATCACGGTACAACTGTTTTGTATGAACCATTTTTCGGCCTTTGTTTTAATTTTGCTCTTATCTTTTGTTTAATTCATGAGAAAGGCTAATAAATATAAATATAAATTTTCAAGGCATTGTTCAGTGTAGCATTTTGGAAGTATTGTAATTGCTTTAATAAGCATAGTATTACGTTTTCAGTTTTTGTCTTCAGATTCAATAGCTAGGATAGCAATTTTTAGATGCTTATGAAGTGGTATATGGTTTTCATGTTTTTTGAATCCCTTATATAATAGCAGCAGATACCTAACGTAAACAGTTAAACTTAGTTGACAGAAGGTTTTGGTTTCTGAGATTTTCAAATATGGTAAGAACATTAATTTATTTCAATTAAGATCAGTTAATACTATCAAAATGTGAAATATGTAACAGTTTAAATGCACATGTGGATGTAAGTCTCTTTACAACTAGAGCTTAAGTCACAGTTAGGTTCAGTTAACTAAAGTAAAGGTTTTTGTTCCTGCTGTCTTAAATGGACAAAGTGTAAAATTCAGAAATGTGGTAGAATTTTGCCACATATAAAACATGCATTATATTGGCTTTAGGGTCTCTTCTTCTTCTTGTATTTTTAAATATTTTGTGTTGGGTACAGAAACTTTGGATTTCAAGTTCCTTTTGAAGCCAAAGCACGGCAACGGTCCTTGTATAGTGGAGGAAGGTCCAAACCGGCTTCTCACAGGGGGCACCTTACAAGGAGATGCAAGGTCAGCACTATTTCGATATGATGGTGATGAAGCCCTTGAGTTTCGAGTGTTCATTAGGGCAGATAGGGTTTCACCATTTGAACTAGCAGCCAGTTGGAGAGCTTATCAGGAGAACTTCCGGCCTTCGACTGTTCGTGGAATTCCTGATGTTAGTATTAATTCAGTGCGGCAGACGGTTGCTGAGGTATATTAAATGATTTTAATATTTAGTTTATTGATTTACATATTGGGTCAATACAAGCATAATGCAGAAATGGCATAATTTTTAAACCAACATGCCCTTGTGTAGATCAAAATAAATTTTAAATGGCTCAATTGAGACATTTAACAAGTCTTTGTTCTTGAAGTTTTTTTCTTTACTATATATTTGAAACTAGCCTTGACAAATTATGTGATTTGTTCATTATCTTGTATATGGCTAAACAATGTGGATAATCGAAGGCTGGTGGTTTTTGTAGTTGAGTGCAGTAGTTGCCTGATTAACCTTAATGCTGAAGTTGTTATTCTCTAAAATTTTTTCTTTTAGGATAATAATTTAAATACACTGTTTTGAGTGGTTTATTTCTACATATTGACTAACAATTTTTTTTTGTTTCGTATGCAGAATTGCTCTTCAACTTGTTTGGAGCTTGACCTTGAACATTATGTTGTCCCTGCTCCATCAACTTCTGCAAACTCAGGTCTGGTTTATGCAGCTAACATGACTGAGACTCCAAGGTCATTATCCCAGGCTGGTGTTTTTTCTAATGCTGATGGCTCTGGCTGTGTCTCACATAGTGGTATTTCTGTTGATCGACCTGCAACTATAAAGGTTTATCTTGGTAACTGATCTTGTGAATTCGGAGACTAGTTTCTTTGAAAGGCCTTGAAAAGTCATGAAAAATATTTACGTGGGACCTTCTGATTTCATCACTGCACCTTTAAAATATACTCTTTTTGCAGTCTGCAGTTCTTTTGTTTGCTATGAAACTTAATTCTATGACTGCCGGTATATTCCGTGCAAACTGACCATTTGATTGGGTTACTAATTCATGTACTAGATCTTGAATAGGACTCTTATATTCTTAGTGCTTGTTGCTGGCAAATGCGTCCAGTACTGCCTTTCTTGCTTTGTTAATATCTGATGATTTTTACACAGGAGATGGAAGTCATTGTTCCAGAACCATCAAAAGTATACTTAAATGCTGGGATTGTTGAATCAAAATCAGTGGGGACATTTTCTCCCTTGCAAAAGCAAGATAGTCACAGAGGACTCTTTGTGGATAGGGGTGTTGGATCCCCCAGGCTAGTTAAATCAACTAGTGCAAGCACTTTCAATATTGATCTCAAACTGGATACAGAAACCAAGGTTTATACTAGTGTACATATCTCCTGTTATCTCATCTTATAAAGTTATGATATATGCTGCTTGTGGTGGTTATTTTCATTTTTGTGCTTTCCTCTGTTAATTGTGTAGAATTCAATGCCAGCAGCTGCTGGTGCTGTTGCAGCTGCAGCAGTAGCTGACCAGATGCTTGGTCCAAAGGAGGATCGACATTTGGCAATTGTCCTGGTACTTTCCTGCACAAGTAATTAGTTGGTGTTTTCCAATGAATATAATCATCTTCTCTTGCTTTTTCTCAGTTTAATCATTGAAAATGCGCAATGAATTTCAGATGCTGATTGTCGGTTTTCTAAATAGCTTGAAAGTTAGACTTTGGAAATAATACTTATATCTCTGTGTTCTATTAATTTGTTCAGAAACTATTCTACAAATCTTGTTGAAAATTGGTGTTACTAACACAGTGCTTGTATATTAGGTGGGTTTGCCTGCTCGAGGCAAGACCTTTACTGCTGCTAAACTTACAAGATATCTCCGCTGGTTGGGCCATGATACCAAACACTTCAATGTCGGGAAGGTCAACTTATTATAACCATCACTAATCATTATTCTACTTGGACTCTTGCTCAATGGGGGAAACAAGTAGAGATGATGACTAACATATTTTTTTCCTTCCTTTTGTTCTAACAGTATCGACGCCTTAAGCATGGTGCTAATCAGGTAAACTTAAGTTTTATGATTGGAGTTTCACAATTACTTGACAAATGTTAGGCAATGGAATAGAGTGATTATGTGTTAAGGAGTTGCTGTACCAGTTCAATGAAATTGGAAAGTCACCTTTAGCACGGTTTATTAGTTTGAGTAATGGTATAAAATTAAACAGTTGAATTTGTAGCATTGCATAAGTATTGTTACGTTATCATGGATAAGCTGAGAAGATGAAAAATTCTCTGTTGCAGTCTGCTGATTTTTTCCGGGCTGACAATCCTGAAGGCTTGGAGGCACGCAATGAGGTGAGTTTCTATGGAAGTTTGACTGTTTTTGAAGGAGATCATATTATAATGAGCTTGTTTTCCTATTGAGTAATCAGGTCTTTTGTTATCATTATCTGTTCAAATAGTTTAATAATTAACCATATCTCTTGGTGACTAATTTGGTTTATTTGGTTGCATTTAATGAATTCTTAGTTCTTAAATATTGGGCTAAGATGTGACTTTTTTACCTTGAGAAGTAGCAATGGAAGGAAGTTGAATTGTAGAGGTCATGAAACATGTTTCTTGAATGTGTGAACCACTGAAGAATCCTTGGTACTATCTCTTGTAAGAAGAATCCTTGCTGTGATTTATTAAATCTCAAGTTTTATGGTTTTAACCCTTGATTATTGAAGCCCATTGGGTAATTTTTCTGAAAGTGAACAATGACGCGCTACAGCAATAGATAAAATTGCAGTGATTGGCGCAGATGCACTTTGAGAGGCAACGTAAGGAGGTCAACATTTGGGCCAAAGTCTGCCAATCATTTTCTTGTTAATTAATTGGTTATTTATAGTAATTTTGATGTTAATCAGTTAGATTTGTTCGGTATAAAATCCCTCTGAGTGTCACTTGCCCCTGCTAAAATGATATTGCAACTGAATTTATTTTTCTTGGGTAACGGGTAAATGTTAACACCATATTAACTTTTTTCTTTGTACATAGTTTTAATCTATCACATGCCACTAGGTAGCAGCCTTGGCAATGGAGGATATGACATCCTGGATGCAAGAAGGTGGCCAGGTAAGTTTTATTTTATTTTTGTTTTTGTGGTGTTAGATAGTTTTACCCACCCTTCTCATTCCAATTTACCCTCTAATTCTAATTTTATTGCAGGTTGGAATATTTGATGCTACTAATAGTACTAGGAAACGAAGGAATATGCTGATGAAAATGGCTGAAGGAAAGTGCAAGGTACCTTGATCACCAACAGAGCTAATGACTTCCCCAAGGCGAAAATAATATACTTGTTAGGGAAGTATACATGCTACAGAATAAAACCCTAGTTAGACCCATGATATTTTCAGAAGGGATCTGTTACTTGTTGAGATTCTCTAATTGAATCTTCTGCTTGAAATGTTGATGTTATGTACTGCAGTAATAATATCTTTTTCTATGAGTTTTATGAACACCCATCAAAGTATATTTTGTTAGCCAATTATCATATTTGGATGAACTTATGAAATCATTATCTTGATTGCATATTGGTGGAAATGACACCATTGCACTAAACAGTCCTGCATTTGCGTTTTAGCATGTGTAATCTTTAGGGTTAACTGAGAGAAATATCTTGTAGGATGTTTAAAAAAAACATCATTTTACAAGTATTTTGTGTTCTGTTTCTACATTTTTTCTCGAGAAGTATTTTGTGTTCTGTCTCTATATATTTTCTGATCTTACATGTTATATCATGCTAATTTAAATTTGAAATTACCATATTATGTTGTGGTTTAGGTTGTGACATGACAATTTGATTTATGTGATCTACTTAGAGATTTTATTTTTCTTATATATGTTTTTTCTTTTTCTAACTAATTCATTTCTTGATGAATAGAATTTTGCATTAATGCATTACATTGTTGTTGAAAGCCTTATAAGGGCTATGTTCATTCTGTTATCTCAAATAGCAATTATGTATAGAATATTTCTGTTAGTTTCTTTCTTGATCTTCTTTTTATTTAACACTTTTTGAGGAAGCTTACCATTGCCATATGTCCCTATGGGATGTCTTAACTAAGGATGCAACTGAATTTGACTAAGGTGTGTAGCTTGTATATAGTATATTTAGTTAAACTCTTCTCATGAATGTTCAATTTTTTGTTATTGCAGATTATATTTTTGGAAACAATTTGCAATGATAAAGACATAATTGAAAGAAATATACGTCTTAAAATTCAGCAAAGCCCTGATTATGCTGAAGAGTATGGCTACTCTCTAGAATTGCCGATGTCTTATTGTAACTGAAAGACGTATATTTATTACTTAATAATGGTAGTACAGTTGCTTATGCACTACTAAGAAACTGGTGTCCTTCTGCAGGCCTGATTTTCAAGCTGGATTACAAGACTTTAAAACTCGACTAGCCAATTATGAAAAGGTTCTGTCCTAACATAAACTTATAATAAAATGTTCTTGTAGGCTCTGCTCTTCATGAATTATGAATAAGATATTAAGATTTGTCCTTATGCTTCTTTTCTTAGGTTTATGAGCCAGTAGAAGAAGGGTCCTACATCAAAATGATTGATATGGTCAGTGGTCATGGAGGACAAATACAAGTAAGTTTTACTTATTTTACTTTTTGGGTGCAATGTGTCCAAAATTGTTTTAGTAAGTTGAGCCTATATGCAGGCAGGATTGTTGTTTTTTTTCCCACAAGTGGCATGTTTGGATATCTGATTACAGTAAAACATGAACTTTATATGCATGGTATTGAAATATAATGTGGCAAAGTACACATTCCTGAAGCTCTTGCTTGGGGCTAATATATATGTTTGAAAAGGTTTAGATCTTCCCTGAAGTATGTTGTCTTTTTTCAGAATTGCAAATTGCTAAAAGGATGCCTAAGGTATCATTTATGCTTCTTCCATAGAAAGAGTCTTTTTCAAACATTATTGAAGTAAATACTACTAGCAAGAAAAGAATATGAATTAAGCATGCCTGAGGATATATACTTATGAATATTTCTATTTTGTTGAACTGGGAGAACTACATCCAATGACAATTTTTATTTTTTGAAGTGCTGGCAGGACATATTGTATTCTCAACTGTGGTCAGTTAAAAATGATTTGAAAGGCTCAATAGCAGGAAACTTTGGGGCCTTGGTTATCCTAATCTAGTTTGTTTGACTTTTATTGTCACATTACACGTATATGTGTTTATATATGAATATTGACGTTGGTAGTTATAAAGCACAATTATTAACTCGGTATGGTTTCATAAAAAATGTAGCTCAGACATTCTGTCTAGTCAGTAACTTGTTGATTGGTAGTCTACTATTGTTGTTAATTTGTAACTTTTTTTTACTTTTATCTGGGAGGTAGATATAGTTCCATCATTCAGCTTTTGTTTTGCTTTTGCAAAATAGCTCATGCGCAATAACTTTCCATTAAGTATAATTAATATTTTCTTTTTAATGTTCAAAACAATATTCTACCTTTTTCACTCTCATAAAACCAATTGGTAGATTTTCATGCATCTCATTTAACTTCTAATTCACATATTATCTATTTGGTCCATATTGAATGTATAAAACAATAATCTTTTGATTTAGGTGAACAATATCAGTGGTTATCTTCCCGGACGAATTGTATTTTTCTTGGTAAGTAATCTAATTGAAAATGTTATTCAGTTATACCTGGATGAATATTGAGAGTTTGTTTCTAGAACACAAATTATACATGGCATGCCCAGATAGAATATATAAATGTTTTTGTTTTGAATTCAAATTTTAAAACTTGAAAGAATTTCCTTTGGATACTTTAATTTTTGTTATTTTCACTTACTCACATATAGTTCATACATGGATTGATATAAAAATGAATGAAACATGGAATGAATTTTAGCTTTAGGTAATTTTGTGAGATATGGAAGGAATTTTTCAAAACATTTTGATGACACATGTATTTCTCTTAATAGACATCAAATTTTTAGTGTACATACCAGATATTACTTGCACCTAATTTTTGTCTCACAAGTGACCTCAATATTAATGTTTATGCTCTTCATATATGTTCAGGTGAATACACATCTCACACCACGACCAATATTACTTACTAGGCATGGAGAGAGCCGGGATAATGTTAGAGGTAGAATTGGTGGTGACACTGTACTCAGGTATATCTTTTTTGAATAATTGGTATTTATATGACTGGTTTGGTTGTCATTTTCAACAAATATTGAAGCTTACGGTTGGATTCGCAGATTAGTTATCCCAGAAATGAATTAGGTTCCTTGGTAAATTTCATTTTCTATCTATCTGCAGTAATGCAGTAATGCTAACATGAGGGATGAAATTTTTACTGGAATTCAGTTTGGCATTGTTCAATTCTCAAATCCCAATTTATTTTGCTTAGGTCTACCTCTAGTTTTCTCATTGGGGTACCTTGCGGACCTGGATCCTAAATTCTAGTGAAATTGATACTTTGTTGTACCCCACTAGAGAGTTGGTAAAATATTTATTTATCATTTAGCAATAAACATCTTTGCAACTGAAAATGCGAAAGAGGTGAATAGCCCCATCTTTCTTTGATTCTCATGTGGATGTATGAAAGTCATAGAAAGAGATATGAGGATGCATTTGTTACCAAAACATACTTTGAAGTGAGTCTCATGCTCATTGGCAGTTAGTATAGAACTTGGGAATGGCCCAAGGACTCACGTATGTCAACAGTAATGTGATTTGAATTGGAGTTATTTTCAGCTCAAGTCTACTTTTTCTTAACATCATTTCTGAGTTGTTGTAAGATGTCACCTGCTTCAATGCACTTTTTGTCAAATTCTCTCTTGTGCTGATATGTGTTCTTGTGCTCCCTTTCATCTGCCTTAGCAGCCCATTCTAGTTGTTATTCTTGTGTGAATTTTTTATTTAAAGAAATACTTGTATGAAGTTTATACTGACCAAAAGTTATTACATGTTATGACAGTGATGCTGGAGAAATTTATGCCAAGAAACTTGCTAACTTTGTGGAGAAGCGCCTGAAGTCTGAAAGGGCTGCTTCAGTAAGTTTCATGAATATGCAAGACTAAATTTTGTACATAGATATTTATTTTACATCTTTCCTTTGAACCCAAAGAGTTGTTGCAAGTTGCTCTTTGCATAAAAAGTGAAAGGGATCAATAGAATCTTACGTTATTTTACTGGTAAATAAAACTGTGTATTTACTACTTATGTCCAATGTGAATCTTACACTTCAGCAGGGTTATGTGCCTGCCAGTTGCTCTAATATGTTATGACATTTAAGACATGACAATTTCTATGTATTCTCAAATGACAAGTATTTTAAGTCCTTGCTTTGAGCTTTGTTGATAAATGAAAACATCTTGATTGTGTATTGTTGGTTTTAGTGTGTGAAGCATTATTTCATACATTGTGTGTCAGAAAATCTGATTTCTTTTATTATTCAAAAAGAAATAAAATGTAAAATATTTATTAAAGTTCCTCTCTGCTCCAGGAAAAGCAAAGACAAGTCAAACTTCTGCCTAAACTAGAATTATAAGGAAAACTAAACCTAAAGAAATTCTGTCTAAACTTGAATTATAAGGAAACCTGAACATACAAGAAATTCTACCTAAAATAGAATTATAAGACCCATAGGTAATCTTAGAGAAAGATGAAAGAAAACAATTTTCCTTTTTCTTTGGGAGTAAGAATTCTGCTAACATTGTGTTGCCATTATAGAATTTGACATACAATTATGGTTAGCTTCTGATTGGAAAGTTTCTTGTTTGGAATCTCTATCCTCCCGATTTTGCATAAGGATAATGTCTAGACATCATGGTTGCAACTGAATAATATTTTTAATTTTTCTGTGGTCTAGATATGGACTAGCACACTGCAGAGATCAATTTTGACGGCAAGTCCAATTGTTGGGTTTCCTAAGGTTAGTCACTAACTTTTCGGTCTAAGTTTTGTCCTTAAAGTTCGGTGGGTGATAGATGTATGTAAACATATATATGAATTTACTAACTTAATGATACAATCTTTTGGCAGATTCAATGGCGTGCACTTGATGAGATAAATGCTGGAGTGTGTGATGGAATGACATACGAAGAGATTAAGAAGAATATGCCTGAAGAATATGAGTAAGTTTCATTTTGTTTTTCTTCTATGCCTCAGTAAACACAATTAGTCTTCTTTTCTACTTCTGAAGTCCATACTTCAATGAGCTATGGTGGTGTATGGGACAGTGTTCAATTTAAACTGTGCATGCCGAAGTTTCACATTTGTTCTCATGCTTTTCCACCGTTTATATTCCTAAAACAATAATTGCTTCTTTGCTTTGCAGGGCTCGTAAGAAGGACAAACTGAGGTATCGGTATCCACGTGGAGAATCTTATCTTGATGTTATCCAAAGGTTTGTAGCTTGTCATGATAGTATATCATCTGCACTCTCAGATTTTGAATATTTTGGTTTGTTAATTGGTTCAATGAATTATCTTCCCACACTAATACAGGCTAGAACCTGTATTAATTGAGCTTGAACGACAACGTGCACCGGTTGTAGTGATCGCTCACCAGGTTATACATAGTGTATCAAGCTCATGTTCTATCTATTTTTGGAAAATAAGTTAAAATTCTCAAAAATATTGGGCTTTGTGCTAATATTGCAGGCAGTACTGAGAGCTCTATATTCTTATTTTGCTGATAGGCCCCTCAAAGAGATTCCGTGCATTGAGGTAATCAATAATTTTAATTGGCACTTTGGTATTGACCTTTGAATAATTTATAGTTCCTTGAATGTGTGAATAATTCACTGTTCCGTGAATTCCACATTGAATGTGGCGTTTCAATTTTGAGGTGTCGAGCACTGGCTAATAAAGATACACAGTGCTGTATAGGACAATTAAATTCACAGAGCTGGTGTTTGGTACTGACCAGGGAAAGTACTAAAAACACAAAAACAGTAGGACCCGGCAATTTTGTCCCTGCAATTTTGAGATGAAGAGAATAAAAGAGAATTTGTGCATGAAGAGATTTTTCTTTTCATTGAAGGGGATTGAAGAGTTCTAATGCATGATCTGTTCATATGAGAACTCATCTTCATTAAAACTTCTACCATATTTAATTCTATTAATCAAATCGCTTGATGCATGAGAACTTTCTTGAGTATGTCCAGAAGTTATTGTTCTCTACCAGTACTTGTTCCTATTGTCGAGAAGTCTTTGTTAAAGAGATTTCTATTCAATTCTTTTCATCAAAGGAAAAGACATTTTCGACTTTTTGAAGAGTGCTTGTTTCTGAAGAGTTCTCTTAACCTCCCTGGTAACCCTCCTGCCTATCTGCCTCTATTTCCTTCTCTGGTTAGTGCTAAACATTAATACTCTTGAATAAAAGCAAAATGTTAGTGTTTAAGATGAATATACTTCCACAGTTCTGCTGCCCGGCAGTAAATTTTCAACCCAGTGGTAATTGCACTAATGCCAACATTTGCATTTTAATGTGGTTTGAAAGACACGTGCATGCTATGTTATAACTTCAGTATTTGCTGATGAAGAGAAACACAGTAGCACGGGCTAGGGAACCTTAGAATTGGGATTTGCAGGTTGAATTATTAAAGTTATGCTCTAACAAAAATTTTGCTCCAATTTTTCAGATACCTCTCCATACCATAATCGAGATACAGATGGGAGTTACAGGTGTCCAGGAGAAGCGTTACAAACTCATGGACTAAACAAATGCCGCCTAACAAATGCTGAAGTTTGTAACTTCATAACTCAATGCGGAGGCAATTTTCCATTCGTTCAATTGCTATTCATTACCGAGCTGTAACATTATTACAAATGCGGTACTCTTAATTAATGAACTTTTTAAGTTCTTGGGCAAAATTTCCATTGCTCTTAGTATTGCCTTGCCTTCCTTGCCATAGATAAAACTTATTTGTATGAATGAACTATCGTAACTCTATTCTCTCCATAGACAGGGCTTCTCTTGGGGGCGGTAAGTTCTTCAACCCGTCAAATTTTGTTCTGGCCTCGATCAAAACCGCTTGGATGTTCTCGGCTATAATTACTTTTTAGTAAGACCGTATATTGAGACGACTCTAAGGGGCCCAAATTTGACAGGTGTTGTTTGAACATTGCTCGGGAAATTGCTGCATATTCTGCAGGTGACGAGAGACTCTTCAACTTTGATCATTTGCACAAAAACATGCAGAAAGAAAAGAAAGAAGAGAAGAAAAAAAAAGAAAGGGATGGAAGGAAGCTAAGCAAGCAGAGCAAGAGTAGCAGTGGTCCTGATGGTGTTGCAGAGGACTAGCAGAATGCACAAGACAGGCGGTTATTGAGTCAAGAAAAGGCAGTCTCTGGTTAGATTCATATGCCTCCCCCGACACAAAAGAAAGTGACCCTTCAGCCGTATGGACACTGTTCAAACAACCAATTGTCTACGTTATAGGTAATAGCTAGCACTCACAGACAAAACACAAGCAAAATTATAGACTTGCAATAAAATTGTCACATAAAATTTAGTGTTTAACCAATAATCTGGCTATTATTTTTAAAATAAAGTAATTGAAATCACAGACACTTGGTTTGGTAGAGTCAATGTTAAGGCTTATTCAATAAAAGAGAAACAAAGACACAAAAAGAAGTGAAAGTTGAGTGAATGAGAAGGGCTAAGGGCTAAAAAAGCAAGAGGTCTATTGCATCTGCTGCCATCTTGGGATCCCTAACTCCTCTTCCCTAAACAATGTCACATGAACCAGTAGCCCCATCCCTAGCTGCCGTCGCCTTCACGAGACCTTCATTTCTTCCAATCCTATGCTGCACTATTACTATTGTTACCCTCCTTGGTTTGTGGGATCCTCTTTTTGACTTCACTAATTACACCTTATTATATACAGAAAGATACACATTTAGTTGCTGCTACCACACTTCAAAACCCTTAATTAATCCTTCAATCCATGTCTTTATTTTCACGTAAGCAGACAAGAACCTTCTTCTTCCACCCCCCCCACCCCTCCCCCCAATTTATTACTTATCGGTATCTTTTTCTCCTTTGTATGCCATAAAAGCTGGTACATTTCCTTTCACCCACATTCACACAGTCATTACCACTCTCTCTCTCTGCGGACTCTAACAATGTTGAGTTCATCTGACTCATCAAACCAGAGTAGCAGCAACAGCCCAATGGGTCGCTTCTTGGAGAACATTTCCTCGTACGACGGCAACGTTATGCTTGCAGCAGTTGCGTCATTACTTCTTGTAGTCCTCTTTGTCTTGCTTCTCCACATCTATGCCAAGTGGTTCTTAGCACAAGCACGTCAGAGAAGATCCAGAAGACCCGTGTCTGTTTCTCACGTCTTGCGCCCACCTCGTTTTCATCATTTCCATTCGTTCACATTTGATAGTAGTAGCAGTAACAATAATATTAATTCCACTAGTTCTGGCTCGTCTTCAAAGGGTGTTGAAGCCTGGATAATTGATTCGATTCCGTTGTTTGTTTACGGTTCGAGTGAGCCTAAGCAAGGGTTAGAATGTGTTATTTGTTTAAGTGCTTTTGAAGACGGTGAAGTTGGCAGGAGTTTACCAAAATGTGGACATGGTTTTCATGTGGAATGTATTGATATGTGGTTGCATTCTCACTCGAATTGTCCCATTTGCAGAGCTCCATTGGTTTGTGAAAAAAATATTGATACTGCAAATTTAACGGAAAACGATGTGAGTAATTCTATGGAGGCTGCAGGTGTAGAATTATTGGAGATAGTGGTTGAGGGAGGAGCGTCTAGATTGGAGAGAGTGAGTGATGTTTCCAGCTGTGAAAATAACCAGCAGGATGATGTGGGAGCAAATGATACTGTATCAACACCTTCTTCTTCTTCATCTTCATCTTCTTCACTGGGGAGTTCTTTGAAGAGAATGTTGAGTAGGAACAGATCTGATTGTAAAGTTTTTCCATCATCAACTGCCGCTGTCAATGAATTAGATGCTTGACACCGACAAAGCAAAAGAAAGTGACCCCATGTTTTTGTCATCGTTCAGTGTTGTAAGTACAGTACAGATTTCTTGAAAATTGTTTGTGTTAGATTTCTCAATGTTCTTACTGAACCAAGTAACATTTAAATGTCTGATCATTTCTTTCCATGCATTCTTGACTGTCTTTGAGGCATTGCCATCGCCTACTTCGGTCAATTCTAAGTTTCGGAACCATGGATCGTGACTTCTATACCCAACTTCTTTGAGTTAAGCAAACAGGAAGCAAATCCATTAATTAGGGTTACATTATCCAGATGCTTATCGATTCTGTTTTACATCAATTTTAAAGGCCAATATACAAGGTTTGCAAAGATGGTAAAATGACCCAGTTGCCTACAAAGAATTGTTAATTGACTTGAAGCCACATGGTCATTGATGCTAAATGCAATTATTTGTTTTTCAATTTTATACTTAAATTTGTAGATTAAGTGCATGGTTTAATAATTAACTTACTTAATTGCAAGAAGTGAGACCCGAAAATGATGCAGGGATTGCTCGCTTTACAGGGTATTTGAGAGTAGGCATAAGAGTGTAGGTGGGTGTATGCCAAGGTGAGGTAAACGACAAAACTTCTGGGTACAGTCTTCCATGTTTTATGGTCAATGTTTTTATTTGAAGAAGAATGGTCAAAGAATAACTTCGGAAGTGGTGGATAGATGCATTCTTTAACATTAATTTGAGATGGAGATCTTGCTTGGATCTGCAGTGCTGCCTATCTCATTCAATTTAGTAAACATTTATATATATTATTAATGCAACAATGTCCCACATCATCGGCAGCTTTTCTGTGATGATGAATTTGCATTACATTTGCAATTGTATCACTTGACCAGTAGCTCACTCCTCAATGGAAACAAAGACTTTGGTACCTTTCCACCGCGTGTATTGGAAATTTATTTCGGATTGAACATCAATATTCTTAAACTTACTTTTAAATTACCAGAAAAATTCGGGAGGAGAAGGGATCGATCTTATGATATAGATAGCTTGGTGTCTTCTTATGTACGATAAGAGTTTTAACTAGTGTTCCTTTTCTTTCTTCTTTAGATACTCAATTCTGTACAAGAGGACCAAAAATCACATTACGGAATGTTAACCGACTCATCTCGAGAGTTGAGTTGGAGCTTCTCTCCATCTTCAAAATGACCAAGGCATATGCCACACTCAGTTTCCATATAAATAGTGCCAGTGGTAGCTGTGCCTGTGACCCGACAATGGTGCAAGATTATCGGCCTGCTATTGATGATACTCGGTTCTAGCCCAAGTGATTGTGCTGGTGGTGAAATAATTACACCGCTGCCCGTATTCGACATTCCTTGGCGAGGTTAACGTAGTAAGCGTATGGTGGTGATTAGGATGAGAAGCGAGCAAATGACTACCAAGAGAAAGAGGCCTTTGTTATTTAAGCGAATGTGTGTAATGATCGTATAGGTGAAGTTCCATTGATAGACTTGCGATTGTCGATCATCTGAAGAGGCCAGAAGATAACGGATCAAGAATCTTCGCACCGGAGATTTGTTGGATTGATTTCAAATGTGATGGAATTGAGGAGTGACTCCATTAATGAAGAATATGGAGCTAGATGCTGCAACCCTAACAGGCAGTTATTCGTTGTCACAAAGAGAATTATTGCAAGCAATTCATATTAGGTAGCTGCGAGCATTTGTTGCCATATCCATACCAACCATATCTCTACTCTATATGTTTAGGTCCAAGTGGGCTACCGTTATCAACTTCTATCTTTAGTTCCAAGCTTATGCAGCCTACAACATCAGATAATTGAAGCTAGCTAGGAGAAGAAGCCCGTATTTTGCAAACTAAAGCTGCAGTTTCATGGTCTTGGAGTTCAATTTAACCACACCGAGTAGGGTCTGTTTGGTTCGAAGTATTATCATACATCTATTTGCTGGCCATTTAACCGACAAGCAAAGCAATGAACATAAGAATTATAGTTGCCTGGCCAAAATAATCTTACATAGGCTGTCGAGATGAATCTGAGAAGAGTTTTGTTTTCTCTTTTCCTTTTACAAATTAAAGTGCTAGTGTTTTCCTCTATGATAAGTTTTGCTAGTTTCCGAAATTTATTGCATGCATGCATCTTATGAAATGTTCATATGAAGAAACATAGATGGCCACAAACGTTGTTGATTAGGAGGTGACTTTGGCAATTGTCAATGTCTAGGCTTCGTTGCTTAGCACAAATGCATTGAGCATTCTAATTAGGCTAATCACTAATGTTGCACCGAAAAGATATCACGAGCATGTGTTGTGTCAATAACACATGTTTTGTCTGGACTTGATGACCACCCCGAATGTCATCAGGAAAGAAGTTGAAAGGTACTAACCTAGTACTTCCGAGGCATATTGGATGCCTGTTGGGTCGGCAACTTAAACCACTGCATGTCATCATTTATAAGTGCATACTCGAAATTTTGCCTACTAAGTATCACCATCGAATTGTTGTGTAGTCATGGTACATGTGAAACAATCCCAGAACGAAAAAGGCATCGAATGCTATAAAGTCATGCACCCATCACTCACATTCAATATATGGTGGCGATAACTAACGAGTAAAAGTAGGAAAGCTCTACTATTAGTTGTTATTATTTGTTAGGTAAGATGTATTCAATGATAACCATGTCAGTTAGTGTATAATACGCAGGTCGAATAAAAAGAGTGCATTCATACAACCGATGTTTTGATATTAACAACCATGCGTGATTGAGACTTCAAACTGAACCTAATCACAATCACAAATCTAGGGCTGCAAAATGCAGAACACTGGGGGGATATAAGGACTGCTGCAATACATGAAAAATGGTGGAAGGGCTGGAAAACATGCAAAAATGGTCACAACTTCAGCATTTTATGGCATAGCAACATGGAAATGACAAAATTAGGGTCAAAACATAAAAATTTTGCAAAATGGAATCAAAAAGCGTGGTCCCGGCGGGGCTCGAACCCGCGACCTTCGGCTCATAAGACCAACGCTCTAACCAACTGAGCTACGGGACCTTTGGGCCACGCGTTATAAAAATATTACAAAAACCTAATATGTTAAAATATTTGTGTGAGGTTCGTTCCTTCCCAGTGTTGTGCAAGTACGTGATTCAGCCCTTCATTTTAGCATATTCCAGATGGCTTTATTGTTGGGAACATTGGCGCGGACTTATTCATCATCCCCTTGCCGGTATCACAACATTACAATAGAGAAGTTTTAAAATTTTGAAGTTCCTGCTTGACAATGGAGAGGACATAGGAAGGCTAGGTCTCTTTAGTTCTTGCAATATGTTTCAATCAAAGATTACATCAATTTCCTATATTGCTACCAATGATTCTGCAGAAATCTGGATTATACAATTGCTTATTGTCAAGCCCAAAGAGCAAGTATGGACATTGATATTGAGCCAAGAGTTAAAGCAATAAAGGAAGCCTTCTTCAACCATGTCTGAGAACTCATCAACTTGTTGTGGAAAAAATCTACAGCAACGAGATCCACCAGACCCATGTATATTAGAATTCCTGAAGATACTGACCCCAGCAACCCTTCCATAATCAATGCATTAGGGCTACTATCATCGTAGCCTGTCGCTGCAAACACTATCATTCCCAACACTATTCCCATCGGTGTGGTCACTGAAAACATGAAGCACATGTATGCCACCGTTCCATATCTGAATCCTGCCTGCAATTTTCACCACATTGACTGTGAGAGTCCAGTCCAATTAAGTCTAACCAATTAATATTTAACTGGGTGACTCACCAATTTTCATGTTTAGCCAACAATCACTACTAGTGTCAAGTGTTATAAACTTAAACAAACTTTTATACTGGCCCCTAAGAATCAGCTGGATGCAGGATTATATCACTTAATAAACCTTTGATGCCTACTCTTAGTCGGCAATTGCCACGGAATCCCAAATAGGATATAAAAGGGAAATTCTTGCTACACACTTTATCAAACATATTTTTTAAGATAAAAGTAATGATTCAGTCCATGATAAATAGTATCAGAATCCAACTCAATTCAACCTTAATATCTTACCAAATATTAATATATAATGAATGCATTTACAGAGAGTTTATAAGTTTTCGGGAGCAAGACAAATATACAAAGAGTCTTACCTATAATTTCTTATGATAGAATACGACGGAAGCATGATTAATCTATGAATTTCGATCAAATAAACAAAGAGCCTTACTTATAACATCTTGGGATAGAGCAGGATGGGAGCTGATAGAATAGGAGGGATGGACAGACAAAGAGCTCCACCTATGACTTTTCGGAATAGGATAAGACGGGAGCCCTACTTGATAGAGAATTGGGTGCAATAGCTCTACAACTTTTGAAAAGATGAAAGGAGAACACTGATCCACCTGTAACAGTAATCCACATCTAAAAGTCCAAGATAGTTAATTGAAATTCACTGTTTTTTTTTCTTTTCTCCAAAAATAAAGGCCAAAGGTCATGGACGCCACATGATCAATTAATAATATGTAGGCCCGTAGTCAGCTATGGCCTAAACGTGAACGAGCTTCAAACTGCATACTCCTCGTTCGCACCATATCAAAATATTTGTATTATTATCTATGACTTATCAGGTGTAAAGACAGGTATGATTCAGTCAATTACCTGAGCAATGCACCCCCCAAGTCCCATACCCTCAAAGATCTGGTGGAACGCCAGTGCGGCAACAAGCGGCCTGATGGTGCACTGATTTTGAGACATCCCCATGGTAACACCGATTATCACCGAATGAAATATTATCCCTATCTCCAAAACCTGTGACACCAACTTCTGCTTAAGCTTTTTCAAATCCTCCCCTTTCTCCCTGATTTCACCCGTTTCAACTATCCCCAATTCATGATTTCCTTTCTTTCCCGTTACTTCATCCTGTGTCCCAACAGGCAAGTAACTGCCTTTATTATGATCATGACCGTGACCATGTTCTACGTGCGTACTAGTAGTTATGTCAACTAACAAAGCCAGCAGTGCACCCACCAAGGTAACCAAACCTGCGAAAGGGAAATCTTTCCAGGGATGCCTGGATGCGACTTGGCAATCAGAGAGAGCATCGTACGCATCAGGGAGAACGTGAACAAGAGAAGTCGAGAGAATCACGCCGGCTGCGAAGCACTTTATTAACAAAATCGCTTTATCGTAACTGGGTTTGCCTTGGAAATAGCGAGCCAAAACAACCGGTAAAGATATGCCTACTACGCTGGTAAAGAAAATTACAAAGATTGATACGAACTTCAGATGAGCCGCCGCGTCACTGTCTCTGCAACCCAGTGCTCGACTTGTATCTCCCACGCACCCACCCATGGCTAAAAAGAGAGAAATGAATGAAGAAACTGAGTATGTGGGATTTTGTGGACTTCGTTGCAGCAGCACCGCAGCTTCAAGTCAAGTCTCCCCTCTATGCTCTGTTTTCGAACGAGCATTCAATTAAGACTAAAGCGAGATGATCAGATGGGATTGCCACTATGATTTAAGAAAGACGAGAATCGTGGGGTCTACAAAATAACCTTTTAAGAGCTAGAGAGTGGTGTTATGAATGGGATTTCCATATGTGATGTAAATGTATTCCACTGTACTTTGGGAAAGTTAGATACGAAATTTAACATATGGATGGTCGTTTGCTTGCATTGGTGGACTCTACTCCCCATTGGTTCACGTCATATTCACCAGAAACTTCATCCTTTTTTTGGTCCAACTTATGCATAAAAAGAAAGAGGAGGGAGAATAAGTTAAGCATAGAGTTTTAATTTGATCAAATTTAATTGAAAATTCAACCAAAGTCGCTTAAAGAAGTTGAGAGAGTTCTGCTTTTGCTTTTGTGTGTTGATGGTATGAACCCAAAATGGCCAGTAATTTTAGAGTTTCAAATGTCTTGTCTCAATTTGTTGATACTCAATGGAAACAAATCAATTTTATTCGTAGCCTCACCGGCTTGCCAATGCCCACAGAGTGCTCCCAACTTTGAAGGATAGATCAGATTTATGGTCCTTTCCTTTAATGGCTCCGCAGGGTTGTCTTCTCACCCCAAAATCTAAGTTGCATGACTACAACATGGGCTCAACACAACATAATCAGAACTAGGCCACACTCGCCGAAATAGATCCATACTTGGCCCAGGTCGTGATCGCTCACGCGTAAATGTAGGTCAAGACCAAACATATGCTAGAACATGGACCTACTGCTAGAAACTCTCTACTCACCCTCCCTCCCCCGCCCACTTGCGCAAAGAATGCACCAGATCAGACAGAACAGGCTGCAATTCGTACGTTAAATCGGGACTTGAATCCGTGTCCTCTCCTGTCCTGTCCTGTCTGTCTGTCTGTGTGTGCTAGGGCTTTGTGGAACATGTTTCGGTCTTTCTTTTGTTTTGCTTCTGGCTCGAGGAAGCTTCGCTGTTTTATCACGCACGAGTTCATTTCATTTTATCGCCTGCAACAGTGGCGGTCCAGGACGTCTCCTTCTTCAATCTGGCAAATACAGTGGCGGGTCTCTTCTGTTGGTGTTATGGGAGTTGTCACTAACAATACATTATAAACCCATCTAGTTTTTCTCTGTTAGGAATTAAGTACCCCGTGATCTTTACTTCTTGCAAAAGAACTGCATCCAGTAACTAATCAAAATTTGGCATTCATATCATCCTGTCAAACGATGAAGTCATGATATATGTTCTTGTCTAATTAAATTTGATTTGAGTACCGAGACCACAAAATTAACAACATACATCGCTGTCTAGTAGGTATTATTACCTTGTCAAGCCGAGGAAGTCATTACGTCGATAGTTTGTCTAATGCATGTGATTCATTGACTTGTGCTGCAAATCAAGACCACAATTTTCATCGACATCAATCATTATACATTAACCGTGGAGCACGCACGCAGAAATTTCGGTAACCCAGTACAGCAATCAATTCAATTTCAGTGTACACTTGTCAAAGAAAGCTACATTTGAGGCTGCGAATTACTATACGAGAAGCTCACGGTCACCCATTTCATATCTGATGTCTTTGATTATTGTTCGTTCAATAACTGGATGGATCGGTCATAATCAGCTCGAACTCATTGCAGATTGATCGTGGTCCATGACACGAAGTTTTACCTCTCAGACAATGACGACAGATCCAAAATTATCCGGCTAGATTTTGTCAAGCTCTATATATAACATCAACATAAGACTTTTTGTATGTTTGCAAGTAATAATTGAATATCGTTGCCTCTATAACCGGTCTGCTAACTCTTGGGATTAGAGCCTGCAATCTGCATGTATTATATCATGTTGGCAGTGGATATGTTTGGTGTCAGACCCAGCAGCTGGCTAGGTTTATGTGTATGCAAATGTTATAGGGTAGCTGAAGTTTTGTTCTATCATTTTCTCATGTGGGTGAAGGATCAAAATCGAGAGTGTATGATTAACAGCGTATGTACAGCAGTTAAATTAACACCCTCCATAATTATGCGAAGTACTACAAACACGACTCAAAAACTGTGACTGTAAAATCCCAAATTAATGAGATCTCACATCATAATCAAAATATTTACGAAGTGCTGTTGTGTCGGTGGCATATCATGCAATACAGATAAGCCTTCTGTGTGGGTATAAAATAATAAAAGATATAAAAATAAAACCCAAAAAAAGAAAAATAATGTAAGCATTGCATTAGCATGCATATTATCCTGATTAGAACTCTTAAGTAATCGAAACCACTCGTTCATATATGGTTGATGACATGCCAGCGTGCTAGCTCCACTCACTTTATGCAATACTTATTGCTATCAAAGACAAAATTGAGGCTGTTTTAAGAGTTAAAAAGTCCGTATGGGAATGATGTGAACTACTTATATATGTGATCGGCCTGATCCGAGAACTTAATATCTTTCTTTGTTACCAATGAAAATCAGTCTTAGATATGTTGATCATGGGCTCGACTGTTAGAAATTCCATATTGGTACACATGTGCTTAAACCAAAGAAATCAAAAGATCAATAATGACTAGAAAGAGGGGTTGTTCTTTCTTTGGTGAGAGAGAATATGTGCCTAACTCATACTGCTTTATCTAAACATAGTCTGAGACTGTGACTAGTGACCAACTTAATTTGTTTTATCAGCATGAAGTAGGGTTATGGAAGATATGTAGGGATTCTACAAATGGCTAGCGAGGTTGGCATCTTCTCTACTAGACAAACGATTAACATAACCATGAAAGAAATGCGCCGAAATCTTAGTGTACTAATGTCTTAACTAAAAACATGAAAAATTGGTCTAATTTTGAGTACAAAGACCCACTTGTTTTCATATAGTCATCGTTCTTTCACTTCAATGAAATTCTCAATGGTTTTACATTGGCAGGTTAGCAAGCTTTACAAGACGCCACAAATGATGAGAGGACCGGCGATTTTCCCCCGAGAGCAAGGGACAAAAATGGACCACAAGACCTGCTCGATCAGTCTGAATCATTAGGCACAAAATTGAATTGAGTACAAGGACCAAAAGGGTGGCTCCTAATTAAGGAAATCTTTCGAGATTTTATGTCTTCGATGTGAAAGGAACAAGAGAAAAGCCCCCACCAGCAGAGATATATGGATTTATCAAACAATACATAAGGTGGGGTTTGGCTCAAGCAGGCAAAAGGGTCAGCATTTTTTTTTGTTCATACCTCTCTTGGGTCTACAAAAAGAGCTATTGTGGGTGGGATTTTTGTCAATTCATGGAGAGTCTTCTTTTTTTCATTTTTCAAGGCCTTTATGCACCACAAATCTTCTGGACACGACAGTAATTTCCAATGAGGGATGTGAACCCTCAGGTTGTCGCTACCTCCAACTTCTGTTACAATTACCTTACAATCTTTAGACTTTGTAGCCATGTTGTGCACAAATTGGCAAAGGGTCCGCACCAGCTTCCCCGATAATGGACCTTCCCGGTGCACTCCATACATGAAATAGAATCCGAATGGATGATAAAAATCCGGTATTGCCGGCAATTTAAAGCATGGAAAGAATTTATCAATCAATTTCGAGCTCTTGGTGTATATTAAGCACGACAACGGTGCTTTTCCCAACCTCAGCTTGAAAAGTTCGCCGCTATTCCAGACACTAAGCATTGCCCAACTGTTTGGAATTTGTCCAGTTGAACCAAATTCTCCTCTTAACTCACCTCGAGGATACGCCACCCATGTCCCCAAGCTCAGTTTGTTTCTTAATATATTGCCTATATCGTATGGAAAGAATTCTGTTGAAGCCATGAACTTTTTGTAGAGATTCTCCGCTTCTTCAATCTTCAGCTTTCTTATTTCAATGTTTGATGACGTATGGAAGATTCGATTGTTAACTGGATGTACGAGAATAGCTGGAGTCCTGAACTTGATATAACCAAGCTTGTTTATGAACAGCTTAACCGAGGCTTCATTATCTTTCTCAGTGGCCATATATGCATAATCAACATCATTTGCAGAGAACCATTCTTCTAACATTCGGACTAGGCTCGAGCCAATTCCCTTTCGTCGATGAAGTGGTGCGACCCTTAACCCCAAAACATAGCCCACCTTGGCTAGATTTTCTGGAGGTTTGTGGACAGTTACTCGTTTTATTGAGCCTTGAATGACGCCAACCAACTCATTGTCCAGCTCGGCTACCTAACATAAATGATCGATAAGACGTCAACATATGATCATCAATAATGGTGCAATGAAAATTAAACTCAGAGAGAAGATGATCAGCATGAATAGTAAAAGAAGAAAAGAAAAGAAACGAAAGAAATTAGCCAGTGGTACCAGCATCTTGTACATCGGACTATTTCTGATTCTGCAAATGGGGTCACCCAAAGTGTCTGTAAAGAGAAACACTCGTTCAGCCGGCCCTACCTCACATCTTCTCTCAAGAAACTCCACTCGAGCTCTATCGATTTGCCCGTCATAGCTTCGTATTATAATTTCTCCATATCCCATTCTAATTATCAGTGAACTCAATCGCTCACACCATAAGAACAGAAGCATCCACTCTACAGGTGAGGGCAGAAGGAAACACAGAAGAGACTTTCATATAAGAACGGAAAGAAGAAGAAAGCTTTATAGAAAGAGGCCGGAGAAGACAGCTGATAAAAGATATGCATATATACTACTGAGTTTCAAAGTTAGCTTGTACTAACGAAAGATAAACCAAAGAGTGGAGATTCGAAATTTCTCATGGATGATCATTTGATTTTATACGCAGGAGTGGGAGAAATGTGGAATGTTTTCTTCTCTATTAGCTTGTACTAACGAAAGATAAACCAAAGAGTGGAGATTTGAAATTTCTTATGGATGATCATTTGATTTTATACGCAGGAGTGGGAGAAATGTGGAATGTTTTCTTCTCTATCGTCAACATCAACATAGTTTTCAATAATAATAATAATACTAGACAAAATATGATTAATAATAAGATGTATGTATTCTTTGTCTGTAGCTTTTGCCGTTGTTAATGACTCAAATTAAATCAATCTACGTTAGAATAACCTCGGGCTCACGGCACGATGCACATCTAAGAATATGCAGAGTTGGCCAATCCTCATTCATTAATTACCCAATTAATAACATATTATGTGGTGTAATTTGTACTTTGTGAACTAAAATATTGATACCAACACATACCCATGTACCCTACCACGCCAATTCTTACCACCGTACCGTCGGCAAGGCCATCAGAAATATCATCTTGGAATCCGATCATACTTTATAGTAACTTCAAATTTCAGCCAATTAAACGATGGTGGTGGCGGAAGAAGATGCGGTTCGCCTAAATGAGTCTAGATTTCGTTGGCCACTAGCTACGCGTATGCCGTATGATGCATGGTAGCAACTTGCAGTGCAGAATAATGTAATGCAGGGGATTAAAATAATGAGTTGGGGGGTTTGTGAGAGGGGGAAGTCGTTTTCTGCTCACACTAAACTTTTTGAGTGCAATATTTTGTCTGATGATTTGTTTTCCTGTATGCAGTGTGGCAATGGGGTGTGGTCCATCTCTTCCTTTTAGACACTTAGATTCGAAAGTGAAAGTGAAACCCCACTCAAGTCTTGTTTCGCTTTCTGCCAATTAATAAAAATTAAAATCTCTTCCCCTAACGTGCCTTCTAGGCGAGTGAAATTATTACCACATCAAGACGAAGGAGGAGAGAGAGCATGCAGCTACTCTTTGATAACGTTGCTATAACAAAACTTTGCCTAAATGAAAATTGACATTTTGCGCACAAATTAACACTGTTATTTCTACCAAGTCGAACTCAAGAAATCGAATGTGCTAATTGTTAGATCAATTGCATATTCTATAGAGGTCATCTCTCTTTCTCCATATTGGTAAAACAATGTGAATCCATACACAAATTTAGTATAATAAACCCTAAATAAGTCAAGATTGTGTTTATACATAGAAGAAACATCTTGCAAGTACCCGAGAACAGATTGAGATACCTGACTAGAAAAATCCCAATACAAATTTTAAGTAAAAACTAGTCCTGAATTGACAATTATACATCAAATTTTGATTTCCATAATTTGAACTCAAACTCTATTCTTCAATAACTAAGTGGAAATCTATCATTCAGGCAATTGACGTGATTAAAGGCTCCACCATGTGCAAATTTCTTCTTCACCCCCGTACTGGAAGGGACATTCACTAACAAATTGGCTAGAAGCTGCGCCCCACCCCCACTCGTATGGTTCTAATATTATGAGTCGACTGTCTGAACGTAATACTTTTGATTTCTATCCCAGAAACCAGCCGCCCTCAGTGATCAGCCCTGGCATTAAGCACCAAGGAGACTTATCGGTAATTGCAACGCTTTTTAAAGCCGCCACAGCCATAAAATTAATCTCTGTTTAAATTGGTTGATTAGATGGACTTCTAATTTCAAGTTGCGTAATCGATTCTCTTGTGGGTTGATTGTAAATCCGATTGATGTTTAGATGTGAAATTTTAGGTCAAGAAAGTAGGTAAAAACTACTTATAATGGCTAACTTTGTAGCTGGTCATTAATAATTATATATGGGGTCGACTTCACTTGGGTTGAATGTTGATAGGTTTATATAAGTAAAGACAAGAACATGCAATTGCAAGCGAAGAACACGCGCAATTATGAAGGAGGAGGGGGAAGGGATCAAACAGAAACCCCAATAGCAAAATTCGTCGTCTCACACAAAATGGCTCAGGAAACCATACCCATCGCTATTGTATCTTCTTTCCTTCTAGCTTTTTTGGCCCTTTAACCTACTCATTGTATAGTTCAACTACCTTTACTTTTCCACATTAATCAAAATAATCATAAGAACACCACCCATTATTACTAGAAAAAGACACGTACCCGATACATATGCCTCATTAACCAATGGTAGAGTCTACGCGTACAGAAGCTCAATCACCCGCAGCGGTAGATTACCTTTGAGACCCCACCACTACCACCAAAGAAGTAAGATCTTAGCCAAATACAAATGTTTGGCCCCCACTCTTAGCACTCATGATTAAACTCTCCACAAAGTGTTAGCTATCCGAAGAAGTGAACAATCTGTCTTCTTCGTGTTTTTCTTTGCATGCATTATGTTGTCTGCATAATTTTACTGATGGATATTTTGGAATAGTGCAATTTATATTGTGTCCATGACTGGTCTGGGACCCCACATTTTGGGGGAGAGGAAGTGGGCCACTCTCTAAAACCCTAATTGGCTTCAGGGGAATTTGCTTCTTTGGATTTTTCTAATTGGCTGGGGTTAATGCTTCCCAGGTTCTTCCCTGCTCTGCTTTTCATTTTGGATCTCTATTACGTATCTGCATATGTTCTATTGCTTCTGAGTTCTTTTTTTGCTAGAAGATCTACCTTACAAATCATGTTCATTCTTTTCCCTCGAACCTAATGTAAGGACACATGTCGTTTCCCTCCTATTCATCTGTACAAATTCTCTTATAGAAATTCATAAAGAAATGGAAAAGAGAATATAGGAAGATGAGAGAAGCTTAGTTATCAATCAAGAAAACTTAATCGGAATCTAGCTACATGGATTGGTGGGATTGGAGGTGAGAAAAACATCACTTCTCAGGCAACATCAAACAAATAAGAATACAAAATAGATACGCAAATGGAACTATGTAACCAGTAAACATTTACAAATGTCATACAAAATAGGCCAAGTGTAGTTAATTTATTATATATCAAGAGCATTTGCTTCTCCAATTCACCTATCAACCCTCTGCGGGAATATCTCGTTTATGATCATCTTCGATGGGCATGCAATTGTGGGTGTCAACTTACCTATGCCATAGAAAACAATTTTGGGGGGATGAATTAATGCTGATTTGCAATATCCATTGGAATATAACATAAACAACAAGTAATCAAAGAACAAACAAAATATTGCCAAAGAAAGAAAGATTATTAACCAATGAAAGAGCAAAGTGGAACATTATGTATGGGTTGCATATAAAATCCTTATCTAGGATGAACTAATAATTAATTAGTTGGGAATAATATCTGTATCAGAAACTTAAACAAATATCAGTATCCATGGCCTTGGTCCACTTAACTGATGGTAGGCATATTTGGGTTCAAGTGTATGCGACCCATTAGACACCCGCAAACACACATTCAAAAGAGGGATGCTTAAGGCAACTAATGTGGGTGTATATAGGACTAGCAGGAGTGTATTTAGAACTCTGTAATGTACAAAACTGCTTGTCGGGAACTATGGCCCTCAATCTAATCAGGCGACAATCTGAGAAATGTAGGCCAAACTTAACTGTAACTCCAGTCACAAGGACCCCATCAACTACATTATGATCATGGTGAAACACACACTTCTGTTGTGAAAATCTACTCTCTTTTGCAACTTTCTAAGTATAAACCAACCAACCGGTAAACTCCTGAAGTCCGCTGAGGAGCGTCTTTGTCCCAGAGCGCTTTGCGCTTTTGTCTTCTTACTCTAAAACTCTCTCTCTTGACATTACATTTCGCCTCACTTCTCTCAGCCAACTTCACCTTTTTCTCCTAAAAAAATCCATTTTTTATGAAGTTTTGAGTCAATTTTTTGGACTATGAAAAGATCATCAACTTCAAAAGGTGTAGTAGTGAATAATGAGTGTAACAGGGAGATAGACTGGGAGCTAAGACCTGGTGGTATGCTTGTTCAAAAGAGAGATGCTGGAAATGCCTCTTCTGGGCCTACGATCAAGATCAAGGTCTCTCATGGTTCTTATCACCATGGTATAACTGTCCCTGCTCAATCTACTTTTGGTAACCATCTGGCTTTCCCTGGGTCTGTCAATTATTTACTCATCCGTTAATTAATTAGTTTATTTATCTACAAGGTTAAGGGGTGTAAATGTCCATTTGCTAGTGTGTTATAACTTATTTTCTCCTGTTGTTTTACTTGATGGTTGATCTTTGAAGTTGGTTAATGTTATCTCTCTGCTAGTTTGGTCACTGTAGTGTTCTTTTCAGTGGTTTTTACTTTTTTAAAGAAAAAGAAATCAATTTGGAGAGCTAAGTTGCTATTTGGTAAGTTATTTTAATGAAAATGAAGGCAAGGCATTTTTTACTTCGATCTTAATCTATCAACACGGGCTTTTCAGCATTGCCTTTTCTATTTCCGTGTGCAATGGGTTTTTGAAGTTGCTTTATTGAGATACCTTAATCATAATTCTCTCTGCCACAATATTTTCCTCTCTTTTGTTGCACAATTTATTTGTGGCTTTCATTGGCTGTTGGAAATGGATTCATAGTTTTAACCATTCATTATTGTGTCTTGCATGATCCTCTAATTAAAAGTTAAGGAGCGAAAAGACCAAAAGAGGATCTCAATCCCTCATATGTTAGAAAACTAGAGTTGGCAATTGATTGATGAAATAGGCATAGGCTTCAAAAGTTGGAATATTACACATCGTGAAATTGGTGCTTAATGGATGTGTTTGTTTCAATGGAAGGTGATTTAAAAAGGGTTCTTGCCCAAGAGACTGGTCTGGAGCCTAAGGAGCAAAGATTGTTGTTTAGAGGGAAAGAAAAAGAGGACGAGGAAAGCTTACACATGGTAGGTGTAAAAGACATGTCAAAGGTAGTACTCTTAGAAGACCCGGCTAGCAAAGAGAGGAAGCTCGAGGAAATGAAAAGAAATCAAGGTATCCATAAAGCCTATGAAGAGGTTGCCAATTTCAGATCAGATGTCAATAAGCTTTCTGAGAAGGTCAGCTGCCATTATGAGGAGGAAAAAAAAACCCTCATGATCATGATGCACCACGAAAACTCATTAGTCGTTTGATGAATTTTTTAGGTTGCTGCTCTGGAGGCAACCATTCGTGGTGGCTCCAAGGTTGCGGAAAAGGAATTCATGGTCTTGACAGAGTTGCTCATGGTGCCGTTACTTAAACTGGATACAATTCAGGCTGATGGAGAAGCAAAAGTGCAGAGGCGGATCGAGGTTAGATAAAATTACTGTTCTTCTTACCATACTTTCAAAGTTGAAACCGTTTTGAACTATTCTTAAAGTTTTATGTTTCTTCCACGGTCAGAATTCTGTTGGGCCATCAAAAGATGCCTGATCTCATTATGTGCCGGTTAGAAAGTTTACTAACATAGTACTGCTGGAAAGTAGAAACAGTTTATTAGATATGATTGAAACCTAACATGGTAACAATCTGGAGCCCACGCCACACCACCTGCTTGAAGATATATGCAGATTTTTCTAAGCACAGGCATTGAACACCAATTGAATTCTTGCTCTTCTTGTACACGTGGTTGCTTTTTGGTACAAATAATTGAGCTTCCTGACGATAAATTTGCTGTGCATGGCTTTCTAAAATAGAAAAAGTGAGCAATAATTGCTCTATGTGGATGTCCTAATGTATTTAGAAACAATGAAAATGCTGCTGTCTTGCCTAGAAAGAGTCCTCTGATGTGGACCGCTTGTACTAGCTTTCCACGTTGTCTTCTTACAATTAATCATTGCCAGAACCAAAGCAAGGCAAGATAGAAACTCATAACAACATTGCTTTGCTTTTGCATATATCTATGCATAAGCTGAAACGATGATTTTTTCAATTACAACGAACAGGTTCGCCGGGTGCAAAGTTTAGTGGACACAGTTGACAGTCTGAAGTCAAGAAACTCGAATCCTTTTAACAAAGGGAGCAATGCAGTGTCAGTGACGACGGAAAGGGAGATATTTGAGTCTGGTGTGGGAAGCCGAAGTGCAAGCTTACAGTCTTCTACAAAAATAACTCAGGATTGGGAACTGTTTGACTAACAGCAACAGATTCTGTATAAACTTGCAAGGAATTATACTTCACACCATCATGTTGTATAATAGCCTGAGGCTATGTTGCTACGGCTGTGTTTGTTAAATTTGCTCTTCTTAATCATAGAATAGAGAGATGAGTGTTACACTTTGAACTGCTATAATATTATTGTACATATGGTTTTGTTCTTTGTAGTTGTTTCGTTTTCTATATAATACATTATGAATTTGACCAAGAAAGTGGGATTCAACATTTTTAAAAGTATATAACAGCAATGTGACAGTATAGTGAATGCTTAACATAAAGACTCATTTTTCGCAAACCCGCTGCGCCACAATCTCTCTTGAGAACCAGTCAAAGAAACCCATAACTTGTGGCAAAGATAGAATGATTTCCCTCCGTGTAGGAGAAATTTTCCATTAGTCTCTGAAGTTTATCATATTAGCCCTAAAATATTATCAACCTTACTCCAAAATATTTGAATCAATGTCAATTTAGACCTTTTGACTTCCTAAAGTTTCTCATAATTTGTTCATTCATGATGAGGAACTCGAGTGGTAGCCTTGGCATATTCGAAGGCAAGTACGGTTGAAAAGCTCGGCATAGCAGGTACTCCACACAGGTTATTCCATTCACCTTCGAGCGATAGATAAATTCTGCTGCACTGTGAGTGGGACAAACTTATTACGTATTTAAGGTTAGAAGATAACAGTCTATGCCCTCGTGATTATGACCTTAACTTATGTTATGGTGGGGAAATTTATTTTGTAGAAATGATATCTGTTCTATAATTTTAGAAATATGCTTTCAGTACAAATATGATGTCTTGGCTCCAAATAGAAGTAGAATTCCACTTTATGGATTTGGACCAAGTTGACACTTGTCATGGTCCATTATTCATTTAAATCTAGTAAGATATGATAACTGGTTGGTGGAGTGAGCATTGGACTTCCATTTTAATTGTCGTTGTTGTAGTAGTAGTAGTAGTAGTGATCATGTGACTTCCTCTGCCTTGCTTATTTTGATTTCATCTTCTTATTTAAGTGCTGAATACAGTTTTTTGTCTGTCTTTGTTAGATGCTTTAACATTGTTTTCCACAAAACCCTCAATGGCTAAATGTATGGTTTTGCACAAAAGCTATGTAGGTCACACAAGAAGTCTGAAGATACTCTGGCGATCGAACATGTTATTAAGATGAACTCAATGGCTACGAAGTTGGAGCTTGAGGGAGTTAAGGTTCCGGGTGCATTGCGAGCTGTTGTTTTTATGAATGGTTTGCAGGAGTCATTGCAGGATATGTGTATAGGGATGGTCATGAATGTTGTTATTGGTCCAGGTGGCTTCATTAAAGATCTCATGGCAAAGTTAGCTGCTAATCTGGATAACTAGTTTCTGTTTCGGTTATGGAGGTAGTTAGTTTTGGGTTTTGTTCTTATAGCTAAGAAGAACAGAAAAGCTACGTGAGAGGAGGTAGGGTGGAAGAATAGAAGAGAAAGGCTGAGAAAGGTTTTCTTGTTGTCTTGTAACAGAAGATAGAAAGATAGGACGAAGTTTTGCTCTGCGATTGTCAGTATTGAATAAACCAGAAAAGAGAGTATTGGGTTAAGAGAAAAAAAACAAGGCATAGATGCAGAAAAGAGAGGACAGATCGAAAGGAAAAAGGAGAGTATAAAGTGAGCAATTTCTTTGGTTTTCGTTAAGGCTGAGAGAAGAAAAGAAATTGAAGCGGTTCTTTGTTCTCTATACTTGTTCCAGGTGCCTTCTCTGAAAAAAATTGCAGTAGCCTTGTTCGTTGATAACTCCCTGTTTTTGTTTTGTTTCTTATTTGCATTAGTTCTTGTGTTGCTTTGGTTGTAATCTGAGAGTTGCCAATTTGCATGTTGAGTGTTGAAACTATTCATGCACACCAGCTGCTTGTAAAATTGATTCTTGTGGGTTGAGTTCACAGAAATCTCTACAATGAACATGGATAGAGATGAGAAGGGGTTGACTTTGGATGTTGTGGAGAAGAAAGTGAGAGAAACAGGGACTCGGAAGAAGGATCTTCTGGCCCCTCCTGGAAATGACGACACCAGGTGAAGGCTGGGTCAAGTAGTCAGAGTAGTAAGTACAGAGGAAGTGTTATTGCTGGAGAGATTGGGCATCGCCAAGCTGATTGACCTTACAAGCTATGCCCATTTACGTTCTTTCTGTGTGTGTGTTTTTATGATGAAAATTACAGAATTTCTTGGTAAATGTTGAATGCGGTGTGACTTTACAGGGTATGCAAAATTAAGTTCAGCTGTTGGGTTATAGGATTTTGATCCTAGTAGAAGTTTAATGTTAGTTTATTGATTTCAATACTGCTGCTCGATTGGTTTAGTATGAGTTAGATTGTTCAATTTGATATATTACCAACAGAAGTTACATGTCAGTGTGATTGTGCTACTGTATCTGTACACCTAGTGGGTTGTTGAATACTCAAATTTCAATTCTTTAGTCGTAGCTATGTGGAGGTGGAGGTTGAGGTTAGATTAAGTACCGCATGGCATGTTCTCCCTGCAGATGCCGTGGAAGAATAAGGTAAACATAGAATTGGTCGCCGCATTCTACGGCAATGCGGGGGAGCGAGAATGATGTATATGCATTATACGACTAGCGATTGCAAGGTTAACTGACAATGGGTTTTGCAAGTGATTATAAACCTTAACAGGCTATGAAAAACGAAAAAGAAAAAGAAGAGTGTCTTAGTGTCCTTATGAAATCAATTATGCAAGCCTTGCATAAATGCTTTTAGAATTGGTCATAACACTTGTTGCGCCAGGAATGAGAGTTTTCAGGTTAATGCGATGAAGAAAATTGTATAGAGTTTGCGTCTTTTATAGAATTTTTTGTTGCCAGATTGAAAAAAAAAGGCTAATATATATTTTATAACAGAGCATTTGCCTATAGCGTGAACTGGTATAACACTGGAGTGTGTGCATCTAATAGGAACTGAGTTTATTGTCAGGAACATCGTAAGGCATCGCTCGTGTGTCTCGTACGCAGCCCTTCTCTGCTGGAGTGTCTTGTTGATCCTGGTTCTGTGCAGCTGTGCTACTACTCGTTTACCTTGAGACGAACCTTTCTACCCTGAAGTAGAGCAGGGAAACATGTTGATGATGAAACACAGAGGCTAGAGAATTTCACAATGCATATGAAGGAAAATTGAATTCTAACGATAATGAAAACACAAACCTGCAATTTAAACGGTCAACACAAATTAGTAGCCTGGATCTCACCAGATAATTATGTATATTAAAGTAAAGATTTTGTTTTAACTCAGGACATTAAGTTTCCCGTGCACTTCTATAAATGAGGAACGCCCACACTTCATGCAATCAAAAATTTCAATGGATACAGGAGGATGGGTTTGTCTTAATATATCAACTACATAATTTACTAGAATCTGTTAGCCCCGCCACGAGCTTGCGCTGACAACCTCAATTCTTCTTCCTCTTCCTCCAGATTACGATCAAGACCCAACCTCGCTATCCGATGACACTCGGGTGCAACATCAACAACTATCGAGTCTAGGAGATCACCGGAAAAATGACAAGAAAGATGCACATGAAACCAAATCAATAAAAGAAATCAAAAAGGCCAGCAGTCTTTTCATTCAAGAAGATTTAAAACAGACCCATTGAATACTTACAGCAGATGGATCGATTTCCATAACGAAAATGAGCTAATTTGAGTGGAAAATTATACCCCTTCACTCAGAACTAATGGTATCATGCCACGTAACAAGCAGCTTTTTTGCGCTTCTGTCATTATTTTTATTTCTTTGCCGCGCAACAAAAGAGTGATCTTCATTCGGTTATGAATTCTAAAATCAAAATAGAAAGGGAAGGCTCAGATCACGGCCGCCCTCAAGGATCAATCCAAGATAAACAAATAACAAATACTTTGTTTGACATCTTAGCCTTCCACATGCGACTAAGATAAAACAACGAAACTCAGTTTTGTTGCATGTGCAACACAGCACAGCGCAGGTCCATCAATACTGGAGTCTTTACCATTTAGAAGAAGCCTCGAAGAATATGAAGAAAGAAGAGATCACGACGACAGTAACATGGGTAGCTCCAGCAGGATTACCAGTTTCGCCGGCCATAAGTCCAGGCAATGTCAACCTATCCCCACCGCAAGAAGACGAGCTTATTTTAATGCGTGATGAGCTTTATAGATTGCATGGTGAAACCTTGATGCTTGTTCTGGTCGTTTCTTTTACTATTTTCCTATTTGTGCTTATTGCACTTCCTTGCCTGAAGCGCAGTACAGATTCTGAATCAGGAGTTTTAGACTCTCCCTCCCCCGAGCAGAGTAGCTATTCTTTTCCATGGCTAAGGAAATCAAGGAGGGTTGATGATGATTCGCCAGGAGCAGAGTGTCAGCTGCAGTTATGTAAAGAAATCGGCAAAAAATTTCCCTTGTAGAAGAACTGAGTTTATTTTGAAGCAAGGAGATGTACTGGAAGCCTGTGTTTACAATAGATACAGCGGTAAGTCTTCTGTCTTTTATCTCACTCTTATGTACATGTCCCTAAACTGTAGCTGCATGAACGAATCTACTGTAAGATTGGAAGGATTTTACACTTTAGGGTAATATTTTTCTTATTCTTAATATCATGAGAAGATCTACTTCTTCGCAGAGTATCATCAACTAGCTGCTTTTGATGCCAAATTCTAAGTTGTGACAGGCACTAGGCTGCTTGATGCTTTCTAGATGATAATGATCAGACGGCTAATGCTTTCGTTTCATGAGAGAGGAAAGATGAAATCATTTTTTCTTTAGTTCATTATCTTTAAGTTGGAGATTCAATCATGCCCCTTTTTATTCTTTCCTTGCTGGGTTCAATCATGATTTCGGCAGTCACTCAGCCAAGCTCATCATTGGTGTCTCAATAGCTGAGACCATGATGATGCTCCCGCTGATTATACATGGTTTCAAGTTCTGTCATTGAAAAACAAGGAAACATAAAAATAGAAGACCAAATTGAAAAGTAATGAGAAGAAAGACGCCAAATTAAACGAATTCAACAGCGCAATTTTGTTCTATCAAAGCAAAAACTATGATGTCTCCGTCCCATAGAAGCGACAATCTTTTAAATTCACCACCGTCTATGCAAAATTGGCCTGGAATCTCGACAGACAACAGTCCAGACCAATTCCATCCCGAATCATAATCATTTCTGCTTGAAACATTCAGAATTAGAGAGTTAACTAACGTAATTTAATCCTTGCTATGTTTTGTTTTCGTGTAGAACATCTTACAAGAACAATAAACATACATTATCAACCCATGAATTGGCCAAAAACGTAATGCCTTAATTTCTCACAAATACATGCCCAGGATTGACTCTGTTGCCTAGCATCATAAAACAGAGCTGCCAACTAATATAGAGGTTAGAGAAACTGTGAGGTTGTCGTCGACCTGTGTACTACTTATAGGTAGTGATTCCACCAAGACTGAGGCTAGGGACACAACCAAGAAACTCAAAGCCAATTCCCAACTACATTGAACATATCCAAATGAGGCAAAATGGTACAAGGACCTGCAACAGATACTTAAAACCCACAGAGACTAGGTATCGCAGAGACCTGTTCCAATACAGGAAAAGGAACAAAATAGCCAACCAACGCTTACCCAAGAGATGCTAGAAAACCAGTTGATGCCATTGCGATGCTACCAGCTATGGATTTGTTCTGGTTGCAAGGACGGTTCCGTTTACCCAACCGTCTCCCAACAATGTCGGCAAAACCTGAAGCAGCGATAAATTATAAATAGCTTCTGTGCCAATTAATTGACTGCAAAATGATCCATGAAAAGTTTAAAGCAGCTTGTTTCTGTTTAGCCTATAAGAGAAGAAATTAAGAAATTGAACAGTTAAAAAATTACAATCTGACAACAGAAATGGCAAACACAAGGATTGAATTTACTTACCATCTCCAGCACAGAGGTTGCATATAGCTGCAATTGCAGTTGCGGAAGTACTCCAATATATCACACAAGCCAGTGTAATTGTTGTTGCATAGTAGAGAGGTCCCTTCAAAAGTTCCCTAATGTGTGGAGCAAGCCGATGACAAATTACTAAGAAATCATTTAAGGAAATAAATAATCAGTGATGAGAAAGAAAACAAAAAGCTAACCCAAAAATCAAGTTGTATGTTTAGTCTGCTCACAGCGTGTTTTTTCAGCAAGATGATGGCCGACTTATAGCAGAAATAAATCCCACCAAGGAGATATCATCATTCAGATGACAACTCAAATGATTTTTCTGACAATCGGAACAAATTAAGTTTGATGGTCAGGTCTAGTTCACATCCAACTTGGTCAGTACGAAGAAACATATATCTCTACGTGGGATCAAGACCATGGGGAGGGACACTTACTGAACTTTGTATCTTTTGAAAAAAAAGTTAATGAATATAACCTGCAGACCCCAGAACTGCTCATTGACTTCACAGTGGCGTCGTCTTTCCACATTCCATGATCCACAACAAGCATCCGTATTATATTGACACCTGGTCGACGACTTGCTAAAATTGCTCCTCAAGGTCCGGAACTGCAATGATTAATTCTTCGGGCAGATACGTACTATAGCTACGTGAATATTCTTCATCTATGAGATCACCTGAATAGTGGCCAGCAAAGCACGTATATTATCCCGATACTAATATGCGCGAGCTTCCGATTCAATTACTGTACAAAAAAGGGCAAAAGATATGAAATCCCTGCAGATGACCAAAAAACAAAAGTTGTTTGATTGATTGGTTTTTCGGACACGAAGTTTTGTTAAAGAGATGCAGATTTCAGTCGTATTTCAACAGATTGATTAAAGCCATGAATGAGCTATTACTTTGAGAGACAAACAAATCTGCAGGCATTCATTGAAAGGAGGAGCTTAACAAAGAAATTATGCCTGCAGACTAATCTAACTAAATACTTGGATAATAGAATTGCTTCAGAGTCTCGTCCAACTTCACGGAAATTTGACTCATTGTATTTGAAATGCAAGATCAACCTTATATCCGTCTTGGAAAGCCATGAATGATATCCTGCTGAGAGTACAATAGCATTATGCATTCTCAAATTCAAAACAAAATAAAATCATAATTGCAATTCGATGACTATCATAAATCGGTTCAGTCAGAGAACAAGAAATCATAAATGAAGCAGAAAAAGAAAAGAGTAGCATCCGTTTGTGTATGACACTGATAAAAACTGCAACGTGAAGAGAACAATCAAACTTTATGCCACTGAAGAAAATTGGAATTAAGCAATGGGGACTCGATTCTTTAGATGGTGACTAGGCAACTAGAAACTGAATTACTCCTTCAGTTTCCACAGAGATCAGTACTTCACTTCGCCACAATTATACACATAAGTTTAGGATCTTCTTTTCCGACGCATCAATCTAAAGCTAATCACCATAAATACAAACACTGAGACGCAAAAAATTTTAAATTTTGATTTCTGAAGTATGTAACTAGCACTGCCCATTTGTAATTATCACAAATTTGGCGTTTCCAGCTACCCTTTCGCCTCATTGCTGCATGTAAACAGAGAATGCAACGAGAAAAGCCACATAAGAAACTTCATAATACCCGGTCGAAGACGTCAGAGAGCTACAATTGCAGTAAAAGACGTCAGAGAGCACCGTATTCATGACGGCGGAGGTTGATGTAAAATTCCAATGAGATTTACAGAGGTGAGTGGAGGAAGAGGGGAGAGTAAAAGAAGAAGTCACGGAGAATTGACTTCACTGGAGAGACTGAGATTGAGAAGGAAAATGAGAAGAGGGACATAACTTAGTCAGTTGACAGTGATTTTGAAAGGCGATAACACAATCAGTCATGTCACTGTCCCATCAATCTTTAACAAAACCTTTTTAAATCTTGCCCAACATAGAAATTCTGAAATGACACATCTGTTGAATCGTATTTATAGACTGGCAGACGGCGGGTGTAGAGTCGTCGGGGTGGGTGGGTCTAACATTATGCTAATAAGCAACGTTTGGTTAGAAATACGAATTTAAACTCAAGCAGTTGGTGGATGTATGCATACATAATATATATTTACGGGCAGATTCAACAGTGGTTTCCTTTACAGGCATAAAATTTTTAGTCATCGAGTTCAGGGTGGGAATTCTATTGAACAGCTTACAGCAAACAGTAGCAATTCAACATCCATCTGCCAATTAGTCCATGCGACTGGTAGTACCATGATAGTATCTGCAGTCCAGTTCCACAGTCCATTTTACATGGGATTGTCTGCCATGCCATTCACGTACACATGTATAATTATATATTTAAGTATTTTAAATTATTTATTAATTATTTTAAATTTTGCATTCATATTTTTAATTATTTTTATTACACGTTTTAAAATTGTTTAATAAATATTTTATATTTTTTTATTGTATATTTTAAAATACCTTTTAGAATTGTTTTAAATTTTACCATGTCAGTTTCAAATTTTGTTACGAAGGATGTAGAGTTCCTTCCCATTTTACATTGCTAGTGATAGCATCCCTGCTAGACACTTCAATACGAAGGGGCAGATTCATTTTTTGCCATTCATTTTGGGAATTTAGATAAATAGAGTATGGTGGCCTTCGCCATATATGGAATTAAAAACAAGAAGCACACATTTGCAGGGGTGGCAATACTGGAAACTGGAAGTAGCCGGTTGACACTGCATGGCTTTCGAGGAAATTACCTTTTATAAAAAAGGAGAGATAAACGTAATCCTGATCACTTGCCCTTGTCATCCTTTTCATTTGTTTTAGTGCTCTCCTTGCGCGGCAGAATTCTTGCAAGCAGGCAATATTCTCAGAAATATCGACTGAAGCAGCTGCAGAAATGAAAGCTCTCCAAGTAATTAACCAAAACATCCCTCAGCTAATTACACACGGTTGTTTGCATGGGTGTGTATAGAACTCAATCTTACTCTGGGCTCCAAACCCCTATGTATGCAGGCTGAAGTAGCCATAAGCTTTCGTAGGATCAAATATGCAGATCTTTAAAACTCATTGCTGCGAGCAGAAAACAGTTCAATGAGGCAAAAACTTTCTGCTTTTACGGGCAAACTTGCATTCAAAGAAGGTAATCTCACCGTTCCCCCTCTTTCTTCTCCATTGAATGAATAACAAATGAACACATAAAATGATCAAATAATTTCTACAGCTCAATACGAGGGACTGAAGCGGCGAGGCAGGTGCTGAATCATCATTCTTACCCACTGTATCAAGAGCAAGAACAGTCAGAACAACCCGGATCTGACATGAACCCTCTCAATCAAGGCTTCAGCATCATGTGATATGATTTCTGGCATCTGCTTGCCCCTGGATGAATCTCCCTTGTTATTTTAAATAATATGCATGCCTCTGTTGATTTCTTTTCCCTTCAATGTCGTCCATACTGGTCTAGACTGGACTGTACTTTCTGCCATTTTCTATCTCTTCTTCTATTTACATTGCCATTGAAATCCGGAGGGCAGATTATTAAAAACTATACAAAGAGTTGACCGGAAAAAGCATACAATACGCTAGACCATGCACGACATTGCTGCCAGTCCTTGAGACCTTGTCAAGGCCATTGGCATCATACCAATAAATCAGTTTTAAGTTTTGGTCAAGTAATAAATTAGAATATAGTTATGCAGGAGGTGGCTGGGTTGGGCTAATTCCAAAGGAAAAAAAAATAGAAGAAAGTAAATTAAATTACAAAATAGTTTGTGATTGGCATGTTGATTCAAAATTTTGGTAAAATAATAAATCGGAATATAATTTTGTTATTTGTATCAAATAGGTCCTCAACAGAGATATAATAAAAATAATAATAATGATGATGATGATTTAAAATTATTAACATACATTCTTGTTAATTATTTTATTAAAATATAAAAATTTTTGTGTTATTATTCCATTTTCAATTCATGTCCAGTCCCAACCTTTAGCTTTTATGAAACACAAATACAAAAAAATTATTACAAAATTAATTTTTTAATTATTATTTGAAAAATATTCTAAAATAGTTTTATCTTGAAAATTTTATATTTCTATCTCAATAAGATAAAACTAATTTATATTTCTTATTGTAAGAAAATGTAAACAACTTATATTTGGTTTTCCTTAGATTTGATTCTTACTTATTTTATTTTTTTTTCTAAAATTATAAAAATTTACTAATAATTTTTGAATCTCCACTTTTAAAATTATTTTGTTCGGGGAATAAATTTTTTTGTCACGTTATATTTTAATTTTTTTTTATAACAATGTTTATTTTTTTTATTTTCATTTCTATGAACAAAAATTCTTTTATTGTTAAAACTTATAAAATAATATTAAAAAAATTTGGTTCAATCAAAAATAAATTATTGAATTTGATTTAATTATTTGAACAATGAACACTTACTTTCTCTAAACACAATATTGAGGTTTTTAATATTTTTGTAAATTATTTTAAGAATTTATGGATACCAAACCCTCTAAGAGAAGCAAATTTGTCACTTTTTTTCTCAATATATAATAATGCTTTCATGTTCATCACTAATAACAAAATCTTTACATTTTGTGTCTTTGTATTAAAAAAAGCATAAGCATAACTTGAATAAGTCATTGAATTAATGATGTGTCATATTTTTTAAAATGGGTTTCGTGAATTATGTTTTAATTAAACAATTTAAAATGAAAGAATGTAGTTATGGATATTTTAGTAGAGTTTTTACTATACACAGGCAATATTCATATTAAAATTCTATAACGCTCTCAATATATTTCATAAAATTTTAAATTATCGCTACAATATAATATATCACATCAAAATTTTGACATTATTATAACTAAATTTTATACCATTTTTAATTTGTTTATAACATTTTGACAGTTACAATATATACTACAAAATATTCCACTAAAATATATCTAGTGGAAAAGATAAGGTTCTATTGAGTTCATATATTTTTTATTATTCTAAAAGAACCTGAAAAATAAGATATAAACCAAAATTTTATAAATATTCACATAAGATTTTCAAGTAAATTTATAATTATTATATTATCAATTAACCATGTCATAAATAATGTAAATAAGTACATATAATGATATTATAATAACAACACAATTTAGTTACAACTATGTGCAATACATATTTTTGAGGCACTATTATCAGAAATTACCATCTAAAAAATATATAGTCTGCATACTTTAGGGTTTATAACCAGAAACTACCACCCATAATTTCAAGTTTACAGATTTTTATTGTAGAACTAAAATTAAGTCCATAGTCATTGGTACTAAACAAAAGATCATACATCATTCTATGATTTAATCATACATAGTAATAATAAAATAATTTATTTATATCACATCACAATATTGTAAATATTAAAAGTATAATTTAACAATATTCATATTATTAAAATTTTGAATAATTTATTAAAAATATATATATAAGGCAAACAGTAATCATATCATTGAAATGTAATTTTTTTTACATAAAAAATTTAATATAAAATCTACTTTTATTTTTACAAAATACTAGAATACTTAATTATATATGAATTACCTACACAAATCAAAAGATGTATGTAATTTCATAACTCCTAAGCTCTTTCTTTTTCTTCCCGAGTACCACCTAATATTACTTTTTAAAAATTAATATATAACTGTTAAAATAAACTAATAACTTATACTACTTATAAAAAATACAAATCAATCTTCAATTTAAAATCAAATTAAGATTCAGTCTAAAAAATTGTAAAATTTTAAATTTCTAAAATAAAAATTATTAATAATAATAAATTTAAAAAACTCTTAAAATGTAAATAATTATAAAAATACTTCATAAATATTTATACTTAAAGTCCAAAATTATTAGAATTTACATATTAACTTAAAATTATAAAAAAAATTTATTTTGACACTAAAAGTTTTTATTATTTGCATATAAAACTTCTAATTTATAAAATAGTACAAAATTTTTGTAATTTTTGTATTTTTATCTAATTTTTAATAATTGTCGATAAATCTTCTAATCAAATTGTCAAATTTAATCCAAAATTTATTAATTTAGAGTTTAAGAACTTAAAATAGTAATAATTTTAACTTTAAATTATAAAAATAAAAAAAATATCTAATATTTTTAACAATTTCTATACTAAATATAAATATTTTTCCTCTTAAGATAAAGATAAAAAAAAAGTATTATCTTCACTTTCTTATTCTTCCCCCTATTCTTCTTTTTTCTCTTATTCTCTCACTTTCCTGTCTTTCTCCATTCTCCTCTCTCTTCCTGTGGGTTCTCAAATATTCTACCATCTTCTTACTATTTACACTTATTTATAACATATGGGTCAAATGAAGATTTTTGGGCTTAAAGAAATAAAAAAAATTTGAGGCCTATTTTATTTATTCTAATGGGCTGGGTATTCATAATGTATCCACTGTTATTTATTTTATCATATATATTAAATTAAACAAAATATTTATTATTAACGTATATATTGTTAAATCATAAAAATAAATGTTAATCGACATAATACTTTAAAATGTTATTGATAGATCATATTATTATTATTGTAAAGTACTGAATGATTTTAAAAAATAATTAACGTCATGCATTAGTTTGTGTGTTGGTAATTACAAAGTGAGATTTAAAAAAAAATAGAAATATCTCTTAAATGTGTTGCTAAATCAATAACGTAACCATTAACACTTAATTGATTGTATGTACTAAATCGAATAAAATGTACATTAACTGAAATATATTTTGTTAAATCATAAAAATAAACACTAAACAACAAAATATTATTTTAATAAATATGATCGCCAGATCGTATATTTTTTAAAGTATAAAATGATCTAAAAACTAAGTCACTATTACTCATTTGATCACATACTAAATCATTCAAATCTTTAATTATTGAAGTATATTCTCTTAAATCATAAAAGTAAATAATAATCGATAATGTACTCTAAAATGTTATTGGTAGATCATTTCTTACTCTAAAATTAGATATTCATAAAAGTAAAAATATATCTTAAATATACTATGAAATTAATGAATCAGACAAATTATTTGATTGTACACATTGAATCGGACAAAATATACATTAATTGAAGTATATTTGGTTAAATCATAAAAGTAAACACTGATCGATAAAATAGTGGTTTAATAAATATGATCGTTAGATTACATTATCATTCTAACGGATAAAGTAATCTAAAATCTAAATTATTTAACAATTAGGTATTAAGTTATATGTTTATGATATTGAAACATATTTATTAATTTGAAAAAAGAAAACTAAAATTTATAAATTATATTATAAAATTTTGAGTATGTAAAATTCATGAATAAATGAACGTAATGGATTATTAACCCAAGTGTGTGTCAGCTAGTACAGGTGGCATTATTTTTTCTGACTTATTGCCTGTACTACAATGATTGGTGCCTTGTACTCAGTCTCGAGAGGTATAGTCTTTCTCTTGCATTCAAATTTCCTGAGTAGGCGACAGCTATGAATATTCCCATATATTGGACTGTCTTAATTACCATTACCAAGTTACCTTGTTAGAGGTAACCATGGATGATACGAGTAAGGATACTGAATTTACCAAGCTGCGTTATCTCAGGATACTGCCTGAATTGACAAAAATACTCGAGCTCAAAACCAGTGTAAAGCGTTTTCTTCTCATAATACTAAGGTAATGATGCATTTCGGCTATGAGTGTGAATATGAAGGTCATATTAGGGAACTTAGCTGGAATTATCTGTATAAATACAGGAGCAGGAGAGCATCTTAACCAAGTCATTTACATTATTAAAAATCTCCTAGTGTTGGTGTATGAGTAGAAATTATGTCCAGTCTTTTTTATTATCATTATTTCTGTGAAGTTTTTTTTTGTTTTCATCGTTCTAACGAGTGTTTGCTTGTTTCATCTCTTATGCAAAATGTAGGTGATTAATAGTATTGAAAAATGGAGGGGATGAATAACGCAAAGATGGTGCAGGGATCACCAGCCCCTTGGCCTAAAACGCAAACTGATAGTCTTCCTTCAGCCATCAGTTCATTTCAAGAGTTGAGAAAGCCCTACATAATGAACTATAATGGTGGCAGTAAGCCATATTACCCACCTTCTAATGCTGAAACAATTCATTCACCATTGGTGAATGATGACAACGGAACAACCCAGAACCCACCACCTCCGTCTGATAAGAATCTGATTCCCAGTGGTGATAACTCTGTTAAGACTGTTGCGCAGTCTGAGCCCGCTGGTGTCAATACCGGCTGCGCTCGTATCATGGAACATAATATGGATCCCAGAAAGCTTAGACGGTAAATCAATTTTGTCACACACGCACGCACATATATTAATTGATGACCAAGATATTATCACTGTGGATAATATTGAAGAATTTAGCTAGGTCTACCTTAATTCGTTTGCAGGATCATGTCAAATCGGGTTTCTGCACAGAAATCTAGAACGATACAGCAGCAGTATATTATTGATATGGAAAGGCAGGCCAAGGATTTGGAGGTAAGCAATATATGTATCTTCTCCATGTGTTTTAGTAATTAATTTGAGTCCATCAAAGTTTTAAACGAATCTCTTTTCCATTTCATATGTACTTAATTACAGACTCAGATTGCCCAACTCCATCCTCTACTTTCACACTACAAAAACAAGCAACAACTTTTGGAAAGGGAGCAAGAAAGCTTGAATCAACGTCTGATCATTTACACCAACAAAAGTATAGTCACAAATGGTAACCAAGCCAATGCAATTAGCCTGTGTGTGTGTGTGCGCGAGCTGCGCGTCTTTACATCCATATCAAATTCTAATCACTTTTCTTCAATTAATTGCAGCCGAAATTGAAGAGAACAAGGCAGAAGTGAGAAGACTGAGGCAACTCCATCTGGCTCAAATACAAGAAAAGAAAATGCTGTCTGCTTGGGAATCTGAGTTGGAGGAAATGATGAATCCCAATTCATATCTGACAGAGTTAGGACAAATGGTTTGTGGAAATCCAAACCAGCAAGGTAACCTAAAACAGAACATATCATTCATTAATTTAACTCGTTTTTTTAAAGTAATAAATCTTGGTCACCCAACTTCTTGAACTCCTTCCGTAATTTTGATAATTTGTTTATCAACGTCTTAATTAAGCGTCAAAATATTCCGTAAAATTTAAGGCTACACACCAATAGTACTTATGACCACCGAGTTGAAAATTATCTTCACTTGTCAGGTCGTCTCATGATAAAACACTTGAGACGCTTTGATTGATCTTCCGTTCAAGCTTTAATTTGAAACGGAACCCTAACCTGATGGGCTCAAGGAAATTTCCATTGCTAGTCAAACAAGGCAATTTGGCTTGGTCCGACGGTTACTCCTATCTCTGTCTTCTTATATGTTTAACCTGGATTTGAAACTAATTAATGACTGCAATTAATTTTAAGAACTTCAGTTTCTTGCTTTCTCGTGCACATTTTCACACGACATATAAATAAAATTAAATTTGAAAATAATTATGTTAAATCACCTCTTTTGGTAAGTGACAAATAAATGCATTAATTATAATACGGGTTTCTTTTGGTAGGCCAACACATGGAGAAAACGGTAGAAATGTTGACGGAGAACCAGCTTCAAATGGATCAATTTGCAGCCCAATGTGTTGCTGAGAATGCAGGAACAAATATGCTTGATCCCTTTACCATGAATCAACAGCAGCAAAATCCAACACACGATATGCTGATGATGCCAGCCGATTGGGATGCTGCGGGGCAGATGCCGAACCCAGGCTTCAATATTCAGTCTGAACCTCCGCAACTGGCCAACATGTTCAACTCAAACCTGGGTGGGATAGAGGAGATCTTCGGCTTGAATAACAATAACAATAATGTGATCCAAGATCCTAACAATGGATTCATATGAAGCCTTAAAATAATTTGCATGATTCTCTAGAGCATCGCAAATCGATATGACTTCGTTGAACTTGAGGTGTTTGCGTTGTATGGTTAAGATTGTTATGTGATGTTTTGTTTGTGGTTCCTGGATGTTCGTAGACAATTTGAAAATAAAAGATTATAAATATATTTTAATTACTGTCTTGTATTTTGAACCATAAGATCTTCGAGCCACCAAACTCATAGTAGCTAGGCTTTGCTATTTAGATAAGATAGACCTTTGAAGGCTACCTTAAAGGTTCGCCAATTACTTCATGAAACCCCTAAACTCCTACAAGCTCTCTGATCCAACGGTTCTCTACAACACCATCACGACTACCACATGAGCTGCTGCTGAATTACTATCCTCCAATGGCAATGCAACTCCTGAATAGGTTTATTTCCCTTCTCTTTTTTTTCTCTGCTTTCAATAAGACCTAATAAATAGCTTCCAAATTATGAGAACTAAGCAAAGAACACAACAAACTTGTGTGGCTAGAGTTTGCTCAAACATCTATGTGGGATAAGTAAGAAGTTAATTTCCCCTCCCAACGATACTACTCGCAGAGATAAAAGATAATACGAAATCCCAAACATCATTTCGAAACTCAAAACATTTTTGCTTATGTAAATGTGTGTGGCCTATGGGAATGACTAGACAGTATTAATAGAGCAAGGTTGTGTTGTCTTATGCAACAGAATCCTACTTGTCCATGGAAGATATGGAGGCAGTCAATTTACAATTTTCAAAGCTAGATTTAAGCAAAATGAATGAAAATTTTAACAATCTAATTAGAAGGTGCATTTGAAAATTAAAGAGAAATGCATGATATTAGATGATTAATTGAGGGTTATTGGCATTAGTTCACATCACACTACATAACAATCGTCTTAATTCAGATATCCTCTTGTACAAGTACCGCAGGATCTCACTAGAATTCTCTAATTCATATAGTCAGACCCCGAGTACTTGCCAATTTCGGATTTAATGTATCATTACCTTCATTTAAGATGCCATGCCTTTTAAGATTCGTAGAATAAATGTACCTAGTTGAAGGAGAAGATAAAGAAAGAAGCAAATTCCTTTCTATTTCTTCTTCATGACCAAAGTTTTCTTCTAACCTCTTCTTTCCTCGATTTTATGCCCAGTGAGAGGCTCAAATCAAGGTCTTCATGATCTACAGCTTTCCTTTTTGTTGTGGTTCGCTCTTCTGATCCATTGATACTCCATTTTGAGTTTGGGGTAGTTGGAGTCTGGTAGTAATTAAAGCATTTCTTTCTTTCTTCCGTTCCAGGCCATAGGGTTGGGAGAGCACTAGACCTTGCCTGGGTTTGGGTGGAATCCAAATTGTAATACGAAAAGTCTTCATGCCGCTCCTTTGTCCTCCCCATTCTTTGGTTAGAACAGGCAAAGTTATTTCTTGTGTAGAGAGCTTCATTCATTATGTTCGAACCAATTTTTCCGTAGATACTCCTGTCCAATAGTGCGCCTCGAAAACAAGCTGCGCTTCCAATATTCATGTAAGGTCTGAGCATCGAGTTCCCGTGACCAGTATTCCACGAAGCATCACTATACCATGTTAGCGAGAAGAAGGCAAAATAATATCAATTGAATGATCGACGGCAAGCTCTTCAAAACAGGAAAAAAAAATGAAGTAAGAATTTCCATACTGTTCCATTGATCATACCTAAAATTGGGACTAATCCTTTGGTTTATGCTTTGAAGCATCGAGTGGTGACAAAGATTGTGAGAAAAGTGATTATCTGCAGTAGTTCCCATAAGATGCCCTCTAGAGTTAATAACTAGTCATAAAAGAGCGGTTCCAAAGTTAGGCAGACCTATAAATTGACTACCAACAAGTTAATATACAAACCCTAACCACCCAATTCTGGAAGTGACAACAGATTGACAAAATTGAGTATACCTTGACCATGGTGATCAATCTTCTTACTCCGATACATCTGCTCCCAAATATCACAAATATCAGACAAATTGAATACTGCAGTTATGGATAATCATTTAGAACTGTAGAGAAATATACGCATGTAGCCTCTGCTTTTAAAATATTTCATGAGTTATGAGATAATAGAACATCTTGCCTGTAAATGACTCTTGACATGAGCAATATTCAGGCCCTTGATATTCATTAGTTGCATAATCAGTTTGGGTGTTGCTCCTACTCCAAAAAAAAAGAAAAAAACAAAATCATAAAAGGTAAACATAATATTTATGAAACAGAAGAAACTTCTTGCGCGAACACTTCCGATAGAGATAGCAAAGAGGTAAATCTATAAGGGATCTTACTCTCTTGGCCCCCGAGTCGCTCTACAGCTTGAACAAAACAAAGATGAAGATCAGGAGTCCACCGCAGCCTTGACACCTTCGATCGTACATATGGCCGCACACCACAAGTGCTTGCTTTCTTCTCACCTTCCTCGACTATGCTGTTGCTTGAACTTGCACTAATTTTAGTCTTACTTTCATCATCTCCTTTCTCATCCTCATCTCTGTCAAATAGATTCATCTCCAAACCATCACTGATCTCCCTTTCTTTCATGGCTCCTTCAAGTTTGTAGCTTAAAGAAAAAGAAGAATGATTTACACTTTAGTAGAAGTGATCGATTCTAATAAACATCATTTAAGTATCAGGTTGGGTGTTGGTTTAATACCTCCACTGTTTTTTCTTCTCACCATTTATCGAAAATGACAAAACTTGCTAGCCTAGCTTTGAATTATAGAGCAAGTCTTTACCATTGAAGAAGCCAAGTACTCTGCCAGAAATGACAAACCCTAATCCCTGAAGTCATAGCGTAGAGAAATATTTTTCAACTGATGGGACCAAATGATCTCCTATGGATGAGAGACATAAATGATACATGTGAATGCGATATCATCATGCATGTGACCACAGAAAAAGGTAATAGTTAGAGTAGTTGCACTGTTGTTGACTAGTATAATATATCAGCAGCTAGCCCCCTCCAATAGATACTAAACTAGACATCATAATTTAGCCTAAGCCCATTTAGAAGATAGTAATTTGTCTATTACTACAATTAATCTTGGAGGTTCTAATGATCAACATGTACTTTTTCGACGCAAATACAAACAGGAAAAACCAACAACATAACGAATTACATGAAACCTAGAAATATGAACTATAGTACTACCAAAGAAGCGAGAGGGCGTGGGGAAGACTGTGCCGATGATTCTTGCTGTCGGTGTTCAAGGATTTGTCTTTGCCTATCCCCATATGACTTCACCTTTACCTTCACCTAATAAAAACAAAACTTGTTTGCCTTCTCCAAGATTCCTCTTAACCTCTTCTGCAGTGGACTCATTTATATAATGATATATGGTCTGAAATGCATTGGATTCAATGGTTTTTCCCCTCATCCGACGGATATTTCTCCAATGATTTCATTCAGACTACTTTAGTTCCCTCTGTTGCAGGAAAACTAATGACACGCACTACCCATATGGACATAATTTCAAGTCTGGTAATCTCAATCGCATACATTTACAATGATGTCTTAATTAGGCAAAATTAAGTACTAAAAAACAATTAAAAGGTACCTTAAGTACTAATAAAAGAATAATTAGCTGTATATTTATTGCCAGAGATATATTCTGGTAAAAATATGTCTCCGTGGTCAAACCCTTGCAATAATTGAACCAACATAACTCTTTAAGTTTTCAAATTAATTAGTTTAATAATTGAACAATATAGAAGAAACATCGCCTAGTTCAAGCTTTGTAATATTAATTGAATGTCACAAATCTTAACTATGTATGTTTCAAATATTAATCCTACGTATCTTAATCTCACTATTATTAAAGTATTACATATCAAAATTCTTTTTTCTATGTAAATATCAAAAGATAGAAATAATTTTTATGAAAAAGAAAATAATCTACTGTTTGATTGTTTAATCGGCTTTGATAATGACTAAAAATCTAAGATTATAACCAGATTAATCTAAGGTTCTCCAAAGTCCTGCATGTGAATTATTTTATAAACCAAAACATTTTGTTTGATTTGCTCACTGGCATTGGGACTTGAGAAGCAGCTCAAATCAAAATCAGTGCAAGGTCAACTCCCAGCCGTATTTTCATATTTATTTAAGGTTGCCACCCAGACATGATTATAATATAATGCATGAGAATACGTAGCCCTATTTGTGCGGATCAAACCACTAATCCAAGAACGAGCATGTTTGTCTTCTTCCTATATGTCACACCTCCACTTTATATTATATTGCCCTGAAATGGCTAATGACTGGTATCCATCATGCATGTCATCTCATGTTAATGGGCATGCTCGAAAGTCATGCAAGCATGCATAAGGCGTTAGGAAGATGAGTGAGGAGACCCAAAGGTGAGAAATCAGGTTTGGGATGAGATACCCACACACACAGAGGAACCAGGAAGTCGTCAATATAGGGCCAATCCACGTACATGGCTACCGGTCCAAAATAAAGAAAATCGCATATAAATTCATGAACTTCAGGACATTGAATATTAAATAAAACCATGCAAGGAATCATTTGTCCATTCCTTACCTCAGGAAAAGCAAAGTTAAAGTCGGAAAAGAAAATAATGAAGATAAAAGTTAGCGGACTAAGTTCAGACAGTCAAGTGTATTATGCTTTGATTGGGCGAATAGTCTTCATTCGGACACGTATTCGCCTGTTAAACTGTAAGAAACATTCGCGCAAGGACAGGCCAGACAGCTTTGTCTTGCTTGCAGTTGGTGTCAAACGAGAGCCATTTGCAACAACCGCTGTTGCTGTAGCAGTTATGAACCGAAACCACTCCATCACCACAACTCTTCATATAGGGTTCTGACCATCACATGTATCTTTGCCTTCGGTTTCACTACAAGAATAATCGGTCAGTTTTCACTTCCTTTTAGTTTTCGTTTCCTTATTTTTCGCTCGCATGGGTACTTCGTTGATTTTCGTTCCTGTTTTACTTTATGGAAAACTGGAACTTTAATTCCGGGTTGGATCCCGGGAGCGTTCTAGCGGAATTTTGAGTCTTGAAGTTTTGATTGTGAAGTTTTTGAGATAAAAACCAAGGCTTTACGCTGCGTTGACTTCAAGATAACTATTTTGACCTAGCTGACGTGAGTTTTTTGTTTAAGGATTCTAGTTTTTGTTTGTTTTATTTTCTCTAATCGTACCAGCCACCAGACACTATGCTATCACTTTGTTTCTTATTTTGAAATTGGAAATTTTGCATACAACTTGGGAAATGGCTTCAGTTACTGAATTTGGTTTTGCATTTTCACCTTATTTTTCACTTCAAATGCGTAAGTGTCTTGCTTCTAAATTTCATAGTACATTTATAATTAAACCCTCTTCAAGGATTTCTACAAGAATCGAAAACCACCAAAGCCCTAGTTTTATATCCACAAGACGGGGTAAAATTCGAGAATTTAGGTTGTTTAAGTCAGTTGAATTGGACCATTTTTTAACCAGTGATGATGAAGATGAAATGAGTGAAGTCTTTTTTGAGGCAATTGAAGAGCTGGAGAGAATGACGAGGGAGCCTTCAGATGTATTAGAGGAAATGAATGATCGATTATCGGCTAAAGAATTGCAATTAGTGTCAGTATACTTCTCTCAAGAGGGAAGAGACTCATGGCGTGCGCTTGAGGATTTTGAATGGCTAAAAAAGGAGAATCGGGTTGACAAGGAGACGATGAAGCTAATGGTTTCAATTATGTGTGCTTGGTTTAAGAAGTATATTGAAGGGGAGTGTGATGTTGGAGATGTGGTTGACCTTCTTGTCGAAATGCATTGCATTGGGCTGAAGCCAGGGTTTAGTATGATTGAGAAGGTGATATCATTGTATTGGGAGATGGGGAAGAAGGAGAGAGCAGTTTTGTTTGTGAAAGAGGTCTTGAGACGGAGGATTGCTTATGCAGAGGATGACGGAGATGGACAGAAAGGAGGCCCAACTAGATATCTTGCCTGGAAGATGATGGTAAGCCTTCTGTCAATTTTTTATTAACAGTATCCTGGCCATTGAGTTTTGTTCTTTTTTTAGTTAGATAATTGATTTTCTTTCGTTATGTATTAAAAATCTAGAATGTACAAATAGAATTGCAATGGCTTCATACTGCTTGTCATATTTAGATGCCATGTTCTTTGTCTAAAGGGGCATTTCTTTCTTCACATTGCATTACTAGAATTTTATTGGAGTTGAATGCTTCACTAGCTTGTGAGTTGAATTTAACATGTTTAGTATTTTTGTGATGCCCATGTCTTTGAATTTGTGGCTCAATTTTGTGACTACACCATGCAATTAGGAGTTACATTATTGAGGCAGCAACATGGCAACAGCTTCTAGTTAGTGAATTCTGCCCAGCTATGCTTCTTCTGATATCTAATTGAAAATTATTCTTCAAAGATAGTTTGTCAGCATTGATTACTAATTGTGTAACTTTGGTCAAGTTAATTCAATCTTCTTATCCAGCTTATCATTGAACAAATTATTTCCCTTTTAGTGTGTCGGTTTCAAAGTTCTGGTGGTTAATTAAATTTTATGTGAATAACAACTTGTACTCTCTTTTGTCAGGTTGAAGGTAACTATGGGGATGCTGTAAAATTGGTGATACATCTTAGAGAGTCTGGATTGAAGCCAGAGGTCTACAGTTACCTTATTTCTATGACAGCTGTGGTTAAAGAGCTAAATGAGTTGGGGAAGGCTTTAAGGAAGTTGAAAGATTATGTGAGGGCTGATTTGGTGGCTGAACTTGATGTAGAGAATGTAGAGCTTATTGAAAAATATCAACCAGATCTTCTTGCTGATGGTCATGCTTGTCTAGTTGGGCTATCCAAGACGGAGGCCCTTCTTTTCATGGGGTAGTCCATGAGAGGCTTCTTGCTATGTATGTTTGTGCTGGTCGTGGACTTGACGCTGAAAGAGAGTTGTGGGAGATGAAGCTTGTGGGTAAAAAAGCTGACGGAGGATCTATATGACATTGTTTTAGCTATCTGTGCTTCCCAAAAAGAGGGTAGTGCAATTTCACGGTTGCTTACCAGAGTGGAGGTTGTGAACTCTCTGCGTAAGAAGAAAGCCTTATCCTGGTTATTGAGAGGTTACATTAAAGGTGGGCATTTCAATGATGCTGCAGAGGCACTGACTAAAATGCTTGATTTGGGTTTGTATCCAGAGTATTTAGACAGGGTAGCTGTACTGCGGGGATTGAGAAAAAGGATCCAACAATCAGAGAATGTTGAATCTTCTCTTAAACTTTGCAAGCGTCTCTCTGATGCAAGTTTGATTGGACGTTTATGAAGAAATATAAGCTCTGGATAATAAAAATGCTTTAAGAGTGGATGGCTTTGGAGTGGGTCTGCTGATCGATCATGGAAATCAGAAGTAAATTTGAGTTTCTGTCGCTCTTGGTCATATAAACACTTATATTCGGTGCCTGCCGTGTAAATTACAAAGCATATTGTAAAAGACATAAATATGTTCCAATGGCACTCTTGTTCTCAATACATTGTCTTGAATATTAGTGTGTTCTTTGAGATTTCCAAATTTCATCAGATGCCATAAAATGGTGGGTAAAAATTATCACCCACAGTAGAATGCACTGTAACTTAATGGCTGACATGTTAGACAACACTAACTGGCTGACATTGTAGACAGTCTTAACCATGTGGGGAACAGCCACACTGGATGGTGCGACAGGTACACAATCTGTATGCATTAAAGCTGTTTATTATAAGCCAAACATTTTAACTGTCTTTCATAGTTTATTGAACTACCGAGATTTGTAAAGAATAACGTGTTGGCTATGTGATTAGCTGTGTTTTGAAACTGTAAGGTGGACAATGAATTGGCTTTCCCGGAATGTCCAAATCAGTTTTAGTATCTTATACAATAAGACTTGGTCTTGGTGAAGGGTTTGGGGTGAAACGATGGGTGATTGAAACTTGCAAATTTAAATGCTATTTGTGTCACTGTTCATGATTCGGACATTTTACCAATGAACCAAACTCATCTCAATTCATGATAATTACCGGTCAATGATGACAGAATGCTATTTCTCTTCTTGTTTTTACAATTTTGTTCTTTCACCTGTATGATAAACACAAAATCAAACTTAAAAGTTCCCAGATTCAAACACTTTCCACAAGCAAATTGGAATTCCCTATCATCCTCACCTTGAAAATTTGTTTGTGCTGGAAGCCAATGAGATTGAAACCTTCATAAAGGTTTCCATAACTTTAGGATCCTTTTGGTAATGGTGAGACTCGTGAACTTAATTTATTAAGCCATTTTCACCTTTGCTTAACAAGCAATTTTGCAATTGACCCAGTTTTTGCGGTCAGCAATCCGTTAGATAAGCTGAAGATATCTTAAAAATGAGAAGAAATTGAGCAGCCATTAATTACCCAGTTGACCAAAATTCTCATATCCATGTGCAGATGACGTGGCGATAATGCAGTGGTTAGTGGGTACTCAAAGTCTGAAGCTCCTTTGCATTGGAGCGACCCACCTAATCAAAACCAAGAGGATCTGGTAACAGAAACCGACCAAGCTCAGAATAATAGAGGGCCATACTTTTATCTCGTTGACAGAAAGGGATTGAGAGGGGGCTCTCGAACAAGAATCTATTCCACGATGGGAATTAGAGTGAGAAAATGTAAACACTGAAATTCTTTTGCAAATCTTCCTTCGCTTTCCTGAGAAACAAACACCCTTTTGAGCCTATAGTCTGCAAGACGTTCCTTTCTCTTTCATTCATTCTTTCTCAGAGGTCTGGTGGTGTTTGCGCCTTCCTAGCAGCCAGCGGTAAATAAACTTCTCGTAGACACCTTGATTATTTTTCTGTCTTTTTATTTAAAGACGGAACACTTCTAAACCGGGACTACTTTAATCTCATTTTTCACACACACATGCACAGAACATAATAGATGTTCGTGTCAAAATGCGTGGTCTTAAGCTCATAGAAAGATTCAAGAGCACCCAAGTACACGCATTAACCCCACCAGACACCTCCACCGGTGGCTCTTCTGGACGTGCCCCTGGAAGTAAGCTTAACAATCGTAAAATACTCAAATTTATTGGTATAAAATCGTATAAAACCAACACTGTCTCAGTAGATCAACCTCTACTTCCTTATGGACTCCCAATAACGAACCTCCTTGAGCCTTCCATAGACCCTCACCTCAAGCCAATTCATTTAGTAAAAGCCTTGGCTGAACTTTATCGAAGACTTGAAACTTGTTTGGAGTCCGATAAATCATTGCTATGCGTGGACCAGTCTGCCTATTTGTATGGTTTAGGGGATGTCAAACTGTTAAGAAGGTGTCTCGGGTCTGCAAGGCAATGTGCACTCAAAGATTGTGCTCTCAGCCTGGTTAAGGTTTGAGAGGAGAGAGGATCAACTTGGGAGTGTATCATCTATGGATTGTAGTGGATTCATTCTTGAGTGTCCTAAGGCTGCATTAGTATCTGGGCATCATCCAAATTCAGTCTATGATCACTTTGAATGTTGTGAGGAAAATACAAAGTCAATTCGGGCTACAATTGTCGAGAAAAGTGAGTGTTTGAGTTTGGAGGACAATAATGGGGTTACATTTTGTATTGGCGATGAGGAGCTTAATTTTGTTCGGATTAAAATTGCGGCACTTTCAAGCCCCTTTAAGGCAATGTTGTATGGTGCTTTTGTTGAGTCTAAAAGGGAAACGATTGATTTTTCACAGGATGGGATATCTCCTGAGGGAATGAAAGCTGAAGAAGTGTATACTAGGACTAGAAGAGTGGATATGTTTTGTCGGGGGATAGCTTTGGAGCTACTTTCTTTTGCAAATAGGTTCTGTTGTGAGGAGATGAAGTATGCCTGTGATACTCATTTGGCTTCATTTGTTGGTGATATAGAGGATGCAATGATTCTTGTTGAATATGGTTTGGACGAAAGGGCAAATCTTCTTGTAGCTTCTTGTCTGCAGGTGTTACTTAGAGAGCTCCCAAGTTCTTTGTACAACCCAAAAGTGATGAAAATATTTTGTAGCTCTGACACCAGGGAGAGACTGGCCAATGTAGGACATGATTCTTTCTTGTTGCATTATTTCCTGAACATGGTCTCTATGGAAGAGAACAAGGTATCGAAAATGACAATTATGTTGTTGGAAAGGTTGGAGGAATGTTCAACAGAGAGGTGGCAGAGGATGCTTGCTTTGCATCAATTGGCTGTGTGATGATTGAGATAAAAGATTACAAGGATGCCTGTCATTATTTTGAGGCAGCTACTGATGCAGGTCATATTTACTCATTGACAGGTCTTGCAAGAGCCAAGTACAAGCAAGGGCAACCATCTTCTGCCCATAAGTTGATGAACTCTCTCATCTCTATGTATAAACCAACTGGGTGGATGTACCAAGAATGGCCTTTGTATAATCTTGGGAGGGAGAAGATTGCAGATTTGAACAACGCAACAGAATTAGATCCCACACTTTTGTTTCCTTATAAATATGGAGCTGTTGCAAAGGTGGAAGAGAGGCAAATGAGGGCTGCAATCTCAGAAATTGACAGAATAATTGGGTTCAAGTTCTCAGTAAATTGTCTTGAATTGCAAGCTTGGTTGTTAATTGCAGTTGAGGATTATGAAAGTGCTCTAAGGGACACTCTGGCACTGTTAACTTTAGAGCCCAACTACATGATGTTCCATGGCAGGGTGAGTGGAGATCACTTGGTTGAGTTCCTCAGTCATCGAGTTCAGAGGTGGAGTCATGCTGATTGCTGGATGCAACTCTATGGTAGATGGTCCTCCATAGATGATATTGAATCTCTGGCTGTCATAAATCAGATGCTGATAAATGACCCAGGAAAAAGTTTCCTATGGTTTTGGCAATCTCGGCTTCTACTACGGTAAGTATTGGTGATAATATATCTTGTTAGTTATCTTTCATAGTTGCAATCCTTCCTAGCATAGACTCGTACATTTACTTAAAATCCTGTAATTTGCTGCATCTGTGTTGCCTGATGCATCTTTAATGCAGTGAGTATTTGTCTTATACCTTGTTCCAGCGAAAGCTGGATTGTATATTGTTACAGTGGTTATTTTCCATGTTATTTTATCAGAGTTGAACTTGGTAGAGTCAATAGAGTAATATCAAGTATTTGTCTATGTAATAGGTTAAATTGTCAGAAGGCAGCAATGCGCTGTTTAACGTTGGCTAGAAATCTTTCTTGCTTTGAACATGAAAAAATAGTTTTGAAGGATGGATTTTGTGCGAAGAAGCTCTCTCCAGGGCTGAAAAGTCCATTTCAATTGAAAGGTCTTTTGAAGCATTTTTTCTTAAAGCCTACATACCGGCAGATACAAGCCTAGGTCCTGAATCTTCTTATGTCATCCAACTCCTGGAAGAAGCTCTTAAATGTCCCTCTGATTGTCTTCGTAAAGGACAAGTGAGTTATAACAATACCACTCTCAGTCATTTGACCATGTGTTCTCAACATAATTGCTTGATTACATCTCTTATTTTTGCAGGCATTGAATAATTTAGGGAGTATCTATGTGGAACGTGGTAAGCTAGATCAGGCTGAAAACTGCTACATCAATGCCCTTGACATCAAACATACAAGAGCACATCAAGGGTTAGCACGGGTGTATTTTTTCAAACATCAACAGAAAGCTGCTTATGATGAGATGACTAAGCTTACAGAGAAGGCACGTAATAGTGCACCGCCATTTGAGAAACGGTCTGAATACTGTGAGCGTGAGATGGCAAAGAACAATCTTAATATGGCAACAAAACTGGATCCACTGAGGACATACCCTTACAGATACAGGGCAGCTGGTAATTTTATGACACCACCTTTTGCAATTTTGGTTATGATTGGTAGTCGACTCTCCCGTTATCTTCACTTTTTTCAAGCATGCATAAGCTCTTACTTTAATCAAAGACTAGTTATCAATCCAAGACACAGAAATACTTCAGAATGTTCTGGTCATCTAACATTGAATAGTATTCAGGGTAGTGGGTAGAAGTACATGATTACTACAAAGTGTTTCTTAACTTTGTCTTCCGTAGCCTGTAGGCACCCAATATAAATTCTTAACCTTCTTGGTTCTTCAATGGCTTGATTCAATAAAGCAAGTGCATTGAGAATATGTCCTATCACATGCATCACTTGGGTTCTGGCAATGACTGATGTAAAAAAGTATGATTATCATTCTGTTTTATAAAGCACGGATCTATTCAATGGGCTAGTTTTCGAGACATTAGTTTTCATTTTCATTCACCATCAATGTTACTTTACTAGTTCTCATTTCTAACCTTGGAAGTTCAAAAATATTGGTCCTAACTTGGATAATTTCTGTCATCAGTGCTAATGGATGATCAAAGAGAAGCTGAAGCAGCGGGAAAGCTCACAAAGGCAATAGCTTTCAAGCCTGACTTGCAAATGCTTCATCTTCAAGCAGCATTTTTTTAGTCACTGGGGGACCTCATCTCTGCTGTCCAAGACTCTCAGGCAGCTCTTTGCATGGACCCTAACCATATTGACACACTTGACCTGTATAATAGGACAACAGACCAAGCCACTCGTCAACAAATGTGAAGTGAGATTCACTCCTATGCCACCGATAAAGTTACTGTGCAAAGCATAATTGTCAAGTTTCACAAAGAAAATCATCGGAAGTTCCTGTACAGTTTCACTGTTCCTGGAAATCATAATCTCTATGAGCATCTATCTGCTAAGTAACCACAGGAACGGAAAGAAAGAATACCAAGAGAAAACAGGAGCAGGGGGTATGTGTATATAAGAAGGCGCTATGGAATGATGATGATTCTTGTGGAACACGGTAGCGAAGTGCAGGCAACCACTCAGACCGCTTTGGTAGAATGATGATGATCTTCTCATGTTGGCATGTAAAGACGGTCACAAGGTTTTTTCTCATAACCTTTTGGCATTGTTGTTGGAAAGGATACAGGTTCACAAATCGTCTTTTATGACAGTTTTCTTTTCCCTTTCTTTTTTCAAAAAAAGATGTCATCAGTTCCTCTTATATATAACGAAGGCCATCAAGAGATTAAAATCTTTTACAGTTGTTAAAGAATGCTTTAAACTTTTTTGTTTTCCAGTTATTCTTCTGTGGTGGGCATACATGCAGCTGAAGGTATGTTTGCCAACCTGCAACTAGTAAAAGCTTTTCCAAGTCTTGGTGAATGTTGCTCTCTAGACCACCATTCCCACACCGGGCCTTTTCACTCTCTTTTGTAGCCATATTCTGGGGTGCCGGAGAAAAGCAGAGATACAGTAATGGCCCCAGCCAATAAAATCAACCAAATCATTGAACGGGCAATACAGGAACCCTCCACATTTATCGATATGCTTAACTATATTCTTATATGCTGTAATTTATACAACCAAATTTAGCATTGCCAAAAGGGAAGAGAAAGGAAGTGAACAAAAGACTGCAGGTCTTTGCTCTCAGTTATGTACAAAAAAATTATTCCCCTAACTGACTGGCTAACTTCTTTCATCAGATAGAAGCAGCATCTACTCTACACACCACTGCTTCTGATCCCCCAACATAGACAGGGAAAAGAAGGGGAAAAAGAAAGTCAATGCCATTCAAATTTATACAAGGCTAAATATCTCCTCAACTTGCATCTGTGGACAAAATTTCAAGTTCTGCCCACCAAAGAGGAGATAATTTTGGTGTTGCTCCATCCGGTCCCATTGCTGTGATTTCCTTCAGTTTAGCTAAAATATCTCTCATGGATGGTCTGTGATTATGGTCGGGGTGGAGGCAATTCTCGATCACTTCAAGCAATTCCTCAAGTTGATTCTCCTGGAAAGATTTTAGAGTTGGATCTACCATTTCTTTCAAGGGTTTCTCCGATTTCAAATATTCTGATGCCCAGTCCTTGAGATAGCCATTTTCCATCGAGTATGGGATCCTCCCAGTTATCATCTCGAACAAAATAGCCCCAAACCTGTAGACATTGGTCTCTAGATCTGCTGATGAGATTTCCAGTGGCTCCTTGGCAGCTGATCCAGGCTTTGCCGAAGTTATATCATTCCAGAAACTGAAGTTCGATATCTTGGCTGCATAGTCTTCAGTCAGGCATACAGAGAAAGAACTAAGGTTTTCATGGGCTATGGGTGGTGTCAACTGGTGCATATGCTCAAGGCAGTAAGCCATGCCCATAGCTATTCGCAATCTCATTGCCCAGTCCAGGTGCTCTGCATCTTGAACTGCAAGAAATCCATTTTTCAACGTAACTCTTGACTATAGAACAGAACATTTAGCTTTATTTACTGCAAAATTCGATGGTTATATAAACACCTTATGGCATGGATTCACTTAACATGAAGGCACAAATGAAGATTAAGCTTCGTGAAACACGGAACAAAGTGAGAATGTTTTATTTAGTGAAAAATTTAGTATAATACAAATGGGTTGAGAAGTTTAACACTTACTGTGCAGATGCTCAAAGAGTGTTCCGTTTGGAGCATACTCAAAAACCATCATCCTTGTGAAAGGCACATCCTCTTCACAATATCCAAGAAGGTTGACAAAATTTTTGTGGTTCACTCTTGATAATGTGTCTATCTGTAAGCAAAGACCAAAAGAGACATTCAGAAATTTTACAGCTACTTGCTTGAAGTTTAATGACCTTTACAAGTACCTTCTTTCTAAATTGTGATTCTAAATTCTTTGACCAGTCTGCACGAGATTTAACTGAAGTAGATGTCACAGCTATTTCAACCCCACTTGATAAAGTTCCCTTATAGACAGTACCCTCTGAGAAACAGCTGATGATGTTACTGAAGTCTTCACACGCTGCTTCAAGTTCTGATTGCTTGAGCTTAGGCACGCCTGAAATGAAGACTCCAATATGAGCATCCAAGTATGTAATGACATGCTGCACATTCAAGAAATAAAGAATACCTGTTACAAACGCTTTCTGCAGCTGCCCACTTATCCCTGTCATCCATGGTTTGACAGTAACCACCTTACTGCTTCGGCAGAAGATAATGCCAATAGCTGAAATCAGAATTAGTGCCGAGCCCCCAATAATTCCAGCCAAAAATAAGACCATGTGATGATTTGGCTTGGGACGAGTCTCATCACTTTGGCTTGGAGTTGAAGCAGGGGAAATCGTTGGAGCCCTGTGCAATTGTGGTGGTGGAGGAACAACTGGCGTATTGCCTTGAGCTGGTGGTACCTCATGTGATGGAGGTACTGCTGGAGAAGAAACAGGAGACTGTGAAGGAGATGGTGAGGGAGAATGTGACGGTGACAGTGATGGGGATGATGATGACAGTAGTGACTCTGAAGCAACAGATGACGTCAATGATGCAACCTGCCGCAGCCGCCTCCGCAAAGCATTATCTACAGCTTGGACCTTGCTCCTAACATGGAAAAGCAATAAAATATTAAAATAATAATAATAAAGTCACTCCAAACGGATAACTTTTGCCTACCAAAAAGCATACAACCATCATTCAACTAATGATTTGAGTCACGGCACAGTTAAGAATGAGGTAATACAATTATGTAAACCTCTTTGACACTCAGAAAAGTTGCGTGCCATGGATGTCATGCGGGTCAGAGTTTCTGTAATTAATTTATAATTAATGTTAAAGCTTCCTTAAGTCTATTTGTAAAATTCTTACATAGTGACCCCCTCCCATATCTTTCTATTTCACAGTTTTGAAGGGGCTGCTTCAAAAAAATAACAGGCAGGAAATTATTTTATTAAATGCACCAGCTTACCAAATAGATGATCCAATGGTCCATGATGCTCTTACAGGAGCATGATTTAGGTGATTCTCATCCACCTGCAACTCAGAAACAATCTTAAGCTCGTGTAGTTCTGGAGCTAAGCTACCAAGGTACTGGTTGTTGTCCAATAAACTGCAATACGAGTCAGAATATGATTCAATTTAAGAACTTCAGAAAAAGGAAAGAAAAATATCTGCAAAGCATAAATTGCATTAAAGGGTCAACTTACAGAATAGTCAGGGGCAAATTATGGCCAAAATCGGAAGGAAATGGCCCACTAAAGTTATTATATCCCAAGTCCAACAGCTCCAACTCTTTCAACTGTCCAATATCTTCAGGAATGGTTCCAAAGAATGAATTGTTGCGGAGAATGCTGTAAATACAGAACGTTCAAAATAATGCATAAAAGGAAAGAGTGCTAATCAAGAGAAATTATATGCATACATGGATTTTAACTCGGATAGATTCCCAAGTTCAGGTGCCAGTGTGCCTTCGAGACGAAGATCTCTCAAATTCCTACAAGTGAAATAGATTTGGTTTCAGCAGCAGCACAATGCACTTCAATACTTGAGAAACCATAAGCAGGATAAGAAATAGAACAACTATGATATTTATTGGTGCGTGTAAAATGTAATAAAGAAAACAACAACACAGCATATCAACGGCAAAGTACAGCTAGTACAGTTCATGGGAGAAATTACAAGGTTGGAAAGAAATGCGAAGAAAACTCCATCAAGAACATCACATATGTAGCAATTAATATTTTGTCTGTCTTATTACTTTCAAGAGTCTTTACTTGTCAGGTTTAATTCTTCATCTATACTCCAAAAGGAGACTATGAATCCTTCATCTATCCTTAGAAATTTTAACTGGAGCCTTGCTGTTGAAAATCAGATCTTGAGCCAAATCCAATAATCGACTCAACAAACATAACAGTGGGAGTAGTTGAAACAAGGGTAAATGCCGCTCATTGTCATGAAAGTTGTCAAAAAAAAACCCACGAAGTCGATTATTCCAAGATACTAGAACTTGTGAAATAGAATTGAATGAAACAAAGATTCACAACTGCATAATCACAGACACGTATAGATCCCTCGACTCCATGAATTCCCACCTCAAATTCTGGGATCTGTGACCCGTGTAATGGTCCAAACAGAATCAAATGCTGTGATTTTTATGTAACAAATGAACACGAAGCTTCCAAACCAACTATTTATTTTTTGGGGGAAACACAACCATAGAATTCAGATGTACAATAAAATTTAGACTAAAAGCAATACTCAGCTCATGCAAAATGCAGCAAACATAGTTCTTAATTTTCTCTTTCTGTCGCAGTTTCATGATCCAACATGAGAAGCACAAGCAAAGGCGTATTTTAGAAAACAAGTAGGGGCATTTTGTGATATACTACTCACAAGATGACTACTTTTCCCTCTGAGCACTCAACACCGAACCACGAACAAGGATCAATATCTGTACCGCTGTCATCCCAATTCGATAAAGCACCATGCGGGTCTGTCACCAACCTCTCTCTAAACCTCAACAGCGCCAAACCTGCACTTTCTTTCAGTTATTCAATCACATATTTCTGCTTGCAAAGAATTCCACCAGAAACTGCACGGACATGGAAAATATGTATATTTGCTTAATACCTTCGTTGTTCAGAGAGCAAGAAAAAGTCAGATTCTGAAGAAACAGCAACAACACCACCGTCAACACCGCCATGCTGAACCTCAACGGATGGAGTTCCCGCCTTACGTTCATTTCCAGAAGAGGATAATACGCTTTCTTTCTTTGATCACTCCTATGTTTGTATCAACTACCAACCTAACTTCAGAGGAAGAAAAAACATAGAATATAAAGAGAAAGTACGTGAAGTATACGCAGGGGCACAGAAGCAGCTGAAAACGAAAGACCGACATACCGGTTTTAGTTTAGCTAAGATTAAGAAACAAGGAAATGTTTTCGTACTCGGCGAGTTAAAGAGTACTTAGAGTTAAGACCATGGCGATCCCCTGACGCTGTTTCTGGTTTGTCTTGTTGCGAGAGACTTGACTGACTCTCTCGTAGATTCAAAGCGCCGTCCCATACATAGCACGTGCATTGCACGCAACCAAAATCAAAAGAGTGTTAATTACTCTTATTATTCTTACTATTTATTTCTTCTGCCTGATTTACAACACTAAATTTCACATTTAAGATTTTCCCATTTGCATACAAATGCATAAGGTTGATTATATTCTATTTAAAAGGCAAAATTGGTAGAGACAACCAAGCATTCCTTAAATTGATTGCTCGAGAATTACCCAAAATTCTAAGAGAAACGGTATTAATTATAATTCGTTATAATTTTAACGTTAAAAATAATAAATTTTAAAATTATAAAATAATATTAATATTTTTAAAAATTTTAATATATAACACGTTAATTACAATTCAATATTCATAGTTATTGTTATAGTTATTATAATTGTGATTAACAATTGTAATTAAGTTTTTATCTAATTTTGGCGTGGTTTTGACGTTGCCCGTCTTGCAATTGGGTTTCAATATTCGCCATTGAAAAGTATGCAGCGATGCCATGCCATCAACCATCATTGACTTTTTCATAATTAAAAATGAAAACAAAGGCCAGAGGCATGTGTCCCTTCTTCCTTTGTATTTCCAGCATGTTGTAGTTGAAGAGGTCCACATTCCATTTTAAATCCAGCCTGCACATTGCACATATGTTAAACCCCTTCAAGATTTTGGATTAATTACTATTATCTTTATGCATACAATGATTATTCCCATCAACTTGTCAAGTTCCGGGGAAGTGGGTCCTCAATAATCTATCATATTTGTGCCACACCCAATTGATCGTTATGCCGTGGGGACAGACTTCAATCGAGTGGTAAACTATATACAAATCAACAATATCTCGGAGGCCTGCCTTGGAAGACAAGTAGGAAAGGTGGGGAGAGGTATGATTATGCAATCCATGATAGGTAAGAGAAGGAAAATGATGTTTAATCTTCTACTAATAGTGTATTATTTAGAAGGAATGTTAATTTTTGTGGATGCATTGACGTTTTCCCATAATGCTTTTTTGACAAATGATGTTTATGCATTATTTGATTTTCAATTGTTTACAAACACTTTTGTACTTCACTCTCAACTACAAAAGAAGCTCATTTGTGCTAATAATGATTATTTAAACTTGGGTATTTGTAGATTTTTTTCAAAATATAAATTGATATAACTTTTTTTTTCCGAGTAATACAAAAAATTTGACATTCGCATGTGATTTGTGCTAAAATTAGAGATTAAATACCCATGAAAAAAAAATTATATTATATTTTATTAACAAAATTGAGAATTATATAAATTTAAATTAAAAATTATATTTAATTATGAAAGAGAAGGAGAGGGATAATTAAATACCCCGTGTAGATGTGGTCATACGACTCTGCTGTGGAGAATGGCAAGAGTAGATATAAAACGATGGCACATTAAGCCATTTGGTGCAACCACTACACCGTTTGATAGTGTATTTTTGACATTAGATGTGCCAAAGAAACTGACTGTTCACCATATGACACACAGACAAGCAAGACAAACACATTTTTTTTTATTTGGAATTAAAATGGCAATCGGCAACAATAAAATCAAGCATTTAGTATTTTATGTATTGGTTTTACTAAACTTGTCATATGGTAGAAGATGGGGCTAGGGGTCGAACCCATGGCTGGACCACCCCTCAAGTCACCAGGCCCTACTGGTCCGGTGTGGATATGGACTGTAATTAATTACCAAGCCTTGAATTGTTGTTCTTGTAGGGAGTTTGTATTTAAAACTAGAATGGACTCACCATCCGAGGTGGGGCTCGTTTGATCACCTTTCATATAAACAGACAATGCAACCTCCGCCAGCAATTGAATTTAGGAAATGCCGCGTGACCTGTTATTCTATTTCGTAACTTCGGACATTGAGGTTTGAGTTTGCGTATTTAATAAATGAGAACCTAATTGACATGAAGTTGGAGCAAGTTGATAGAAGTGAAAGGCTAGCGTAATGGCAATGGCAATGCTTAGAACCAGGCTTCGGAAAACGTGTTGGACTTGTTCGGGTTGGGTCTCTTTTGGGAATTGTTTCCAGTTCATGAATTAATCACCATGAGATTCACCCTAATTTAAGATTGCTCCTTCAGGGTACGAGTGCTGAAGATGCTCATCAATTGCATCATATTCGATATTGGTAAAAGCCATCAATTCTTGGGTTGTTGAAACCATTGCCTTTCGAATGTTACACATTGATATGGCCATGCACGTACTCCATCAGGGAGGAACCCTGGGAAAAAGTTACTAGCCAGCAACAACAGTTCCCAGAAGTCAAGGAAAATAACATGAACTAGTTGTGTATTTTACCCTGTATGGGCGAGTTTATGATGCAGATGAACATTCAAGCCTTCATCAAAGTATTCTGCGTATATAAACCAGTGAGCACCTGCCTGAACACTTAATTTGCTTGCATTACATGGCATATCCTATTCATCGTATCTTTCTCGATAATTGAATATTGAAATACATTCCCCTTCTATATCAATGTCTCTCCAAGTGTTACCATCACGGTGCTGATAATTGACATATTAAGTAAAGAGGAGCCTTCAAACCCACCTAACCCCGAAAAAAGAAGGTAAATTTGCTCTAGAAATGGCTGACATTAATACAAATGGTTAAATTGTCTTGGTTCCGAAGTCTTTATAGTCATAATTTTGTCAACAATAGTATTCAGGATTTAACCAATCATGAACAGATAGTTAAGCATAAAGAGGCAGACAGAGACTTAGAATCTGAAACGTAATTGGCCAAACGTTTGAGCGTTTCCGGGAACAAGATTTCAACTAAATAATCTTTCCCGTGGCAGCCGATTGATGCTCTGGTGCCGGACTTCGCAGCTTCATATATAATACCAGGAATCTTATCTTCTGTAAATTGGCAGCATTACTCCAAATCCGAAGTTAGAAACCTTAACGGGATAAGCGGCGGCAAATATACCGATCATTTTATTTATCACTGTATCTTGGCATGAAATTAACAAATATAAATGCAGCACACTCGCAACAAAGTTTTACTTATCTCCTAGCTAATTTTATCCATACATCCGGCTCTATACAATCTTTACATTATAATCTAATCCTGCATAAGGAATCTGTATCTGCCTCTACTGATGCACGCGTGCCTAATTTCATAATCTCCAACTAGAAACTGTCACTAATGGTGTTGTCATATAACTCAAGATCATTTGATTCTCATTTTCTCCTTTTGTTACCCAAAACGGACTCTCCCCTTCCCTCACCAGCTTCTTAGCCTCCAGAAAGGTGTTGGTACTCATTCTCCAAGGTTTCAATCCTATCTTTGGGAGAGCTCTGCCTTCTCTGGTTGTTTCTTCCCACTTTTGGAAGTCAGCAAGAGAAGAAACTTGCGGTGCCATAAAGAGACATTCCATAGCTGTTCTTGCTTCTGTAAGATGAGCAGGGAAATGGTTCTCTATTGATTCAAAAAATGCTTGGAGTTGAACTAACCGTCCTTCAAAGAAAGAGCCAAATCCACTACAGTTCATTAAATTTTTCACTTCACTCACATTCGCCACAGTTATAATACCATTACCACTATCATTGAATTCTTTAATGGGTTTATTGAGTGAGTCCTTAGCCACCTCCAGAAACTCTAAAACATGCCTAATACTCTTTACTCTGCCCAAGTGAGGGAGACCAACCATGCAGTTGAAGGCTAACCATTCATTTCTTCCACCCCGTTTCTTTGTCTTCTTCATCTCACTCGCCAAGCCCTCCATGTCCATCTCTTCCACTTTCAATTTCACACCAGAAATCCTGGCATGTTCGTTCAGTCTCTTTTTAGTCTCCTCGAAGCTTTCCATAGAAGGAAAGAAACTGGAATCCTTTTGCTCCCATTTTATTGAAGTCAATCGCACCAAAGATTTACCTCTCCTTCCAAGCTCCTCAATCAATGGAGGCCATTGTACACCTTTGCCAATGTCAAAGTCCACGATGTGAACTATACCAGCATCCTCAGGAATTGCCTCTATTATTACAGAATTGGCGGTGAAATGAGCAAATCTTCCATAGGGGAATTTTTGATAGAAGGCTATGAACGCTGCCGCATAGTTCTTGCTCGATTCTTGACTCAGGTAGTGTGCTTGCTTCTCCGAGGCTTGGATCAAATAATATGCAAGACGTTCAAGATTTTTACCAATTGGACAGGCCTTCTCTTTCAGTCGCCTGACAATTTCATTTGCCAGGTCTTTCTGTTCGAGTTCTATGGCATCTCCATAAGTCTTCAGAAGATGAAGAAGGCTCAATTGGTCATCAACCTCCATACCTTCAGAGGGAAAGACCAGGGATGTTTGAACTGATAAGCCTTCAATAGGTTGCTCACTTGATATTGGTGACGGGACCTGGCTTACGGCATATTCTTCAGCAAAAAGACGATGTGAAGATGGGCTGCTGTCGCTCACCATCCACTCACAAAGATCCTGGAGCTCATCAAGCACGAATTGATCATTCAAAGTTGTATCAAACTCCGCCAAACTTGGGAAACACTGTTCCACAGGGGACATGATAGGCAGTTCTTCGCCATAAATGGGGAAATTATGCGAGTCATCATCAGCATACACAAGAGAGGACAACAAGGCAGAAGAAGAAACATTGAAGAAATCGTCTGTGGACATGGAAGGAGAAGAGAAATCAAAGCTGCCGACTGAGGCATCCATGTCTGCAAAATAAAGTCCCATTTCTTCGAGGGGTGAGTCTACAGAGCTGTAATCTGGCAAAGAATGAAGAAACTCAACTTGCATCATTTTTCGAATCAATTAAGAATTTTTAATTCATTTTGTATTGGGGAGTTGATGCGTGGGGGTGGGCAACTAACAGTGGTCTTTCAGGATTTCATTTTGTTTAATGCATGACTCGTATGCTTCTTTTCCTTATCCGTAAGCCAGACATTGGGATCTCCTGTTTTGAAAGTAAGACTGCAATTTGGCCTACAGATATGTTAAAGTTTGAAACATATTTTGGCGCATCTGTAACAAGATCATAACAATCATATACAAGAAAACAAAGCTAAGAACAACGTACTGATATTAGTCGTGTCATTTCTAAAGCCGGTTTACGTGTTTTATCAGCAAAAGCTGAAGGACTTGGCATTTTCTTCGACTACAATGAATGTTGATTCACAGATTTCGTTACTTCCAGGGCAGTAGATAAAATTTGTACAGGCTAATCACCTTACAAAGCAGCGTGTAATCACTTTCTTGGACAAACACGTCGGCAGATAACAGTAGTTAAGAAAGATAGATGGGTCTTGCAAGCTCTAACCTTGAGCCATTGTCGTTATATGTTTACACCGAGTTTAAGCAATTTTGTGAATACGTGTCACTTTTATCAGCAGACCTACCAAAGACTGTTCCTTCCATTAATGGAATGTCCCCTTCGTAAGTCCTCTAGCATTGCCGATGATTAATTTTGTGTACTGTGGTTTACGGACAAGTGGAAGATAAATGAGGTTTACTAAAAATGAAAATGAAAAACACAAGGCAGAAACGAAGAAATCAGCATTGGATCTGTCCTTATCTGTGAATTCTGAATCTATATTCTTCAACATGGAGATAAGAGCAACGGGACGAATAAGTGGTGTGATCCTTGGCAGTTAACTGAAATCTTCAAAATTTTTCCCAAAATTAGGAGTTCAAGCTTCATTTTTGGCCTAAACATCAAGTTCAGTTAATGGCTCCCTGGGATGCATGGCTGGAAGGAAAAAACACCCATTTTCAGATCTTATTTTGGAAGTCACACTCACAACACTATTGGTCTGGCCACTCACAAGAAGAGGAAGACAAAGAATTCTATTACTGTTACCAACAGTAAACATCTTCATCTTCTTAAGAAGACCTTTCGCTTTCTGCAAGAAGCATCAAGGGGGAATACAAGTGTTCTGCCAGAAAAAATATTCCCACATAGACCCCCCCCTAAACTGTTCTATTTTCCTTGACTACCAAGACTCCAATTGCACCTCTTAAATTGATAGGGAAGAAAAGAAAATTTACAGATTCATCCCACGGCTTCTAAACTTCCATGACCAGTAAGTAATGACGAGGCAAGATCACAAGAACACCTATTTACTTAACAATAATAATAGTACACAGATACATAGCCTGCCAAATATAATATAATACGCGTCCACCATTCGTGTCAGTACAAGATAAAAAGGATGCTACAAGAGTCAGGGACAGGGCTAATACAAATCTGTAAGCAACAATCCAACGGTGATCGTGTCATGTCACTGTATATTGTGGGCCACATGCTTCGACCATTAAACAAAACCCCAAGTACAAAACTGATTGATTCTGAAATTAAGGAAAAAAAATTCAGAAAAAGAGATTAAAAAAAAACTATTGCGGTTTGTGAAGTCAAATAAACGGACGGATTAGACTGGCGCGTAAGAACAAGAAGGGCACCTGATGAGGCCGTTCTCGTTGCAAACAGTACAGGACTTGAAGCCGCCAGCTTTTTCCGTGTGCAACTTATGGCTACCGTCACATTCGTTGCACAAAAGGAACCCGTGACCGCCGCACACGTCACAAACTCCGGGTTCTGCTGCTGGAAGCCCTTCAACGAACTTCTTGAGCTCGCCTGTCTCGTTAAGTTGCCTTACTTCCTCCGCTCCACCGATATATGCGCCGCCGATGAACACCCTTGGCAGAGGTAACTGACTTTGACCACCCAGAATCTCCTGTAACTCGCTTAAGAAACTCGAGTCCATGGACAGATCCCGTTCGTCGAGTTGTACGCGAAACCCTCGGAGAATAGATCGGACGGACCGACAGTCTTCAAACGTTGACCGGATGATGCGGAGACTCGTAAAATATACGACAATGCGTTTGTGTGCCCCCGGGATTGAGATTGACGGTTGCTGAACTTGCTGGGTCTGTAATGAAGTTCTATTCTCAAGAGATGAGGAATCATTTGGTTCAAGTTCGGATTCGAGTCCGGGTTTAGAAATGCGGGGTGCCCAGGAGCGGATAAGACTGTTAGCAAGTCTGACGCGGTGGAAAATGGAGGCTTTTCTAGAGGCAGCGGAGGGACGATTAGCAGCGGGATCTTCTGAGCAGAGATGTTGGATATCTTTGAAGGAGGAGCAGCTGAATGGGGATGACTTGTCGTGAATTTTGACCGGCGTTTTAGCCCACGGCCGCCACATTGATTTCTCGGTTTGGGCTTGTGAACAATTGTGGAGAGATTTGCGATGTTGGAAACTTGGAACTGAAATCTGAAGACAGAATTTCTGGATTTGAGTTTGTGAACAATTGCGGAGAAAGTTCCAAAGTTGGAAACTTGGAATTAGAATCAGGACAGAGAGAAAGAGAGAGAAGGGAATTTGATGGTGTTTGTTTTGCCTTTTGGATATTGGAGGAGGAGCTGCAAAAGCGGTGCGTTTTGGCAGTGTCTGTGTGTGTGTAAGAGAGAGAGAGAGACAGGGGGGTTAATTGTTGGTTTAATGGAGGTTTAAGATTAAAAGCGAAAGATGAGAGGCTGTGATTAGGAGATAGATTTTTGAGTCTAATTTTAGATGAGAGGTCCTGATTATTAGTTGATGGGATGGGTGCATTATTAACAGCCCGATTACAGGGGCTTTTGTTTTTCTACCTGAGGATTGAGACATGGTCGAGGGTAAAATCTTCAAGTTTTCCTGCATTTGTCTGCCTCTAAATATGCCTTGGATCTCACTTCAGCTCATTTCTTCATTGCAGAAAGAGTATAAGATGAAATCAAAAACCCATTAATACTAGTGGGCCCATTAGAGCTGGGAGAGTGCAACATTTCCTACTTTACTGGTAATTCAGTTATGTGCATCATCATCTTCCAGCTGCAAGTTTTTTAAGGAAGAAGAGGTGGAAGGAGAGGGAGAGGAGATACATTGATCCAGCATGTGTTATAATAAATAATTACTGAAGAAGTAGAGACATTGGTGGGAATGGAAGAGCTGAATCAATATCAATTGTCTGCAAAAGCTAAAAGGTTTTTTTTTAACAAAAAAAGGGGGAGAAACTTACAAAGTGGAAGTGGGTGCGCGAGTGGATTCTGAAAAGGTTCACATGCAACTGTTGTTGCAGAGGAGAAAGTGAAGTCAAAGCAAACTGAACGCACATGCTGATGCTGATCGATCGATTGATTGATTTAACATACATAGAATAGAAGAACCTATAGATTGTGATAGAATTGAGATACTTATTTCTCCTGAAGCGCCAATTCTTTGGTTTCTTTTGGCCTCCTGAGCATCCATCCAAATGTGCGAACTCTTTTGCAGAAGTCTTAAAGAGGATGGAAGTTTTTGGCGAATGCCCTTCAAAGCTGGCAAGGCAAAATCAATCTTTCTGTCTTGGTCCAAGACCCGAAATTGGTCATCTGTTATAAAATTAACCGAAATAATAATAATAACTTAAACAGATACACCACTTCCGTGTAGAAGGCAATGATTGATGTTGACTTAGTTGGCACATATTAAGTTACAAGGAATTGCCTTGCATATTGAATGTGATCGCAATTTCAATTTTTTTAAAATTCTGCGCGAGATATTTCAATTTTTTCAAATAATTTTTTTAAAAATATTTTAAAACATTTTAAATTTTAGAAAATATCATTTAAAAAATATATAATCTACCATACGTATATTAATTATACTTTAAATTAAAATATTTATTTTTAATGAGAACAAAATCTTAAATATCAACAATATGTATCCACTTCTCACTATATAAGATCTCAATTTATACAAGCCAATTATAAAATAAATATTACACCTTAAATAGAGAAAATATAAAGAATGCTAGTAGGCTATTTATTACCATTTTGTGTCTAAAATTCGCTTCAAGTAATAAACACCTGCCAGTTCTCGCTCGGAACTCATGATCAGACGAATCAAGAACGGTGAGAAAAGCAAGCACGGCGAAGAAGAACAAGAAAAAGAGATGGGTGATGATGATGATATTAACATCAAAGTGAAATTCAGTGGTCGATCAGTACTAATAACGACGAAGCATGTCACACCGAACCTAAACTAGATGGCAACACATTCCAAAAACGCATATCCATATATGAAGAGAATGAAATCAATAATATATATATATATATGCGCGCGCATTAAACTTAAAATTAAAAACCATATCTCAATCCAAAGAAAATGCACTTCGAGAAGATGTTCTAACAAAGTTGGAAGGCAACAACTACAAGAAGCAAACCTGTAATTTACAGCCAATAAATCTAGTAGTGATTCACACATCAAATCAATTGATTAATAGTACAGGCTGATTAGACCTAAGAGAACACCCATTGCTCATCAAAGAAATATATACCGCAGTAAAAACACAAGCAACAGATTTTCAAATATATCATATCAATCAATGGTGATTTCGCTTATATATGAAAAGTGAAATCAGTTGTCAAAAATCCATTTGGTGGAAC
>BNST01001217.1:0-15519 GCA_019650275.1 Xylocarpus granatum
TTGCTAGGACAAGGTGCCATCTTACCCTCGGGTGCCTGCTCCTGCTCAAGGCCATGACAAATCTCCCTCACTTGAAGAACCTAACGTCCTCGATGGATCGAAGAGGTGTTCTTGTACTTGTTTCTTGAATTGCCACAATGTAGTGTCTTGCTCCTAACTAGCATCTGTAGCACTTCCCCCTTTCCACTGAACCAAATACTCCGTTCTTCAGCTCTTTTTACTCTACCCCAAGACTCGATGATTCAATATCTTCTCGATCTCCTTGTTGACCTGCTGTTGAATCATGGGTGGATTCGCTTGACTTGTTGGCGTCCCTCATCAACCAAGTCCTCATAAAAGGGCTTCAAGAAACTTACTCGTACTATGGGGTGTATCTTTAATCTCTCAGGTAGTCTCAGCTTATAGGCAACTTTTCCCACCTTTTGCACTACTTGAAAGGGGTCGTCGTACCTAGGTACCAATCCTCTGTGCACGATTTTGCTACTAATCTTCTTCCATATCTATAGAGTTAGCTTCAATAATATTTTATCACTCACACTGAACCTAGGTCACTCCTTTCAGCATCTGCATATTTCTTCATGGGACGAGCTGCCTTAGCTAAGCTATTGAAAGCTAGCTCAATCAACTCCTCCTTGTCATGTGCAAACTTATATGCAGCTAGACACCTCACCTCAGTGTTCTAATTTGCCACCTCAAGTGACATTTTAGGCTATTGACCCATTACCAACTCAGCTGAACTCATCTTCGTCGAAGAACATTTGTGAATGTTATAGCAAAATTGAGCCGATTCAAGCAACTCTGCCCAATTCCTCTAGCTTGCTGTCACATAATGCCGCCAATACTCCTCGAATAAAGAATTAACTCACTTAGTCTGCCCATTCATCTATCGATGATTGGCAATCAAACATTTCAACTCATTGTCCATAAGATTGAAAAGTGAAGTTTAGAACCTACTTGTGAAGCCTGCATCTCTATCGCTCTCGATATCTTCTAGCACTCCGAAGTACTTTATCACATGCTTTAGCATCAGCTCTGTAGCTCTCTTTGGAATCGGTAACGACTGAAGAAGGGCCCGTCGGTCTGTGTGTGGAAGGGGAATGGAAATGGAAATGGGGAAGCCGCTTGTAATGATTGGGCAAAGAGGGAAGGAAAGTCTAGTGCGCTCTGTGTAGTCAAGCTTCTTGACGGCGAGATATCTGCTGATGATGAGAATACCTTTGTGGGATATGACCTTCAACTAATTGATGAGCTGATGATGAGAAGACCTTTGTGTGGTCAAGTTTCCTGACGGCCATATATATGCTCTATAATCCTACCCCTTGGACTACTAACTCCAAGAAAAGGCGGAGGACTTGGACTGCCCTAGTGTGTGATAGGTTGAAGAGGAGCTACCTTTCAGAATTGTAGAAAATAAGTGGGTTTGTATTATATCCTTATCAAGGACACATTGATAGCTGTGCTAGGTAGCCTTGACCGCTTGGTGTTAATCATCTTTTGATAACCCCATATATGCTTGTATCCCTTAGTTTGGAATCCCTAGCTAGGTGGTAGTTGTCATTTTTATTGTTTATGGTTTTTCTCGATAACCCTATATATGCTTCTTATTCTGAGTAGAGTTTTTACTATTTTGATAGGGGCTTGATGACTTAGTCAATTTATAGTAAGTAGTTCCTACTTTGTCACATGGGCAAGGTTAGCACATCACCAGCAAAATAGATAGGTTCTAATACGACAAGTCCATTCAATGAATGCTCAATAAGTTGGGGAAATGCTCTTTTTAAGCCCCAGGAACAACATGAAAAGAAAAGGCAGGCTTAGCCAACAAAGTGGTTTTTGAAAGGCTTTTGGTAGTCAGTCGCTCATTTGAAAAGTAGAAAGTAGGGGCAACAAAGTCGATCATTGAATTCGAAAGCTGCGTCAAGTTCAAATCAAGTTCTTGCTCTTGGGAGTAGTTCACTTCACTTTCAGTAAAGCTTTTAGCCCATTTATTAGCAACTTTAATCTCAAGGGGCAATCAAAGAAGTTGTGCTCACTCGACCAAAGTAAGAAGAAGCTAAACGAAGTACAAGGGGGGTAAGTTGACTCTCTTTCATTAGCCACAGCTGCCTCTCTCTAGCTAGCTTCAGATTATAGACTACAGTGAAAAAGGTAGAACCAATATGAGTCAAAGTTTCTTTTTGAGTTCTGTGGGCTAAGGAAAGGCAGGTGGGCTACCTATCGCCAATGAAATGCTTTTTCTCAGCACCTGTTCTAACGAGTTCTAGTATGCTAATCCACTTCTTTTCTTCACTTTGAAAGGTCAAAGCGAACCTCTTTCATTTAGTGTTCATTATCGTGATCTTTACTGGATACCATTCTCTTAGTTTGAGTTCTGTAATTTTGCTTATTGCTAGGATAGGTGAAACCAAATGATTCTGTGCTGTAGTTTTAGTCATTACAACTTTCTAGTAAACTTATAGTCGTTAGCGCTAGGAATTGCTACTAACAAGGAAAAAGTCAATGTTAAACAACCACCAAGATGGGTACAACATCGAGAATCCATGAATGGAAGCATTGCTCGAAAAAAAAATGACATGAACAAACCATCTCGCGCACAGGTCTTGGTTAGACATGATAGTTTGTTGCTTCACCTACACAGGAACGGAATGGTTGGAATACTTATGATTCTTATTATGGTTTGGGAAGTTATCTTCCTTTATTGATGGATTTAGCTTGGTAATTGAAGAGTAATGAGGGACATACAAATGACGAAGAATTAGGTATTTGTTCTATTGGGATATGAAATGATAGAATGTTTCAACCTTGGTTTTGGCTTGTGAATTGCCATGTTCCCTGTCTAATTAACATTTCCCCCTTGTGGTGAACCTTGTGAATTTCTTTCATTTAGTACACGACATCTCGATAATGTTGACTGCCGCCCTATATGGCAGTCCTTACCATAAAAAATTAGTAGAGAAATAGGATTTTGAATCATCCTTTTTGGCACCCCGCCCATGGGCATCCCATGCCAACAAAGAAATTAAATCGAGATGTGAAAAATGTCATCTTCCCTATGGCTAACCCTTTGTCAATTATGATCACATCCTTTTTGACCAGTATAAATGAAGTAGCACAACTACCCCCCCCATGAGTCACTCAGGGAATTGAAGCCATCTCGAGCACAGGTCTCGGGTAGACAAGTTCGTGTCATACCGTATCACATGAAAGGATTGGGAGGCATGCTTATGATTATGATTCATGACATAAAGGATTGGGCCAGTATGACATGATTCATTTATTGATTGGGAGGATTTCTTTTAAAATTGCTTGGGCTTTGCTAGGGATTGTCCATCCTCACCTATCTATGCCCATGGTCCACTTACTATCAACCCTTAAAATCATAACCTTTTTAACAGGATGTGGAAGCATATCCAATCTATTATAGATGTAGATGTGAGTAGCTTTCGAAGCCTAATTCAAGGTGGCCAAGTGGGCACTAGAAGCTATGGAAGCTTTAGAAGAAGTTCATCGATTACACCAAAGAAAACAAAAATCGGATCTGAAGTCAAGGCACAGAAGAAATTGTTTCAATGGAAGTAGTTTCTAGCTTATGCTACCCCCATTAGAGTAGCTCGCCTGTACCCGTATGAAGAATAGGTAGTTTGCTCACTAAGCATAATCGATCCGATCTTGCCTAAAAGAAAAGGCCATGTTTCAAGCTAATACGACTCTAGAATCAATCAAATATAAAGGAGAATGCCCTATCGGGCTTTCACGCAATAGGTTTGGAAGATCATGCTTGAAAAGCTACACGATGGCTTTGACTCGCCTTTCTTTGGAAAGATGACTTCGAAAGCTCAAGCTTTTTGTTCTCTATGATGGTGATGGCACTCCAAAATAGGGTTTTTTTGAGCCCTGAGAAAGTCTTAGTCATCGTAGTGTGAGAAGTGGAATGATAGGAGAGTGTGATAAGTTGGCAATTTGGAGTCTCTTTCTTAGATGTGTATATGCGAGTGCAGTGTCACCAAAGGAAGATAACTCCTTATCTCGAAATTTCCTCCTTCAAGCCCTAAAATATCCTCCCTTTCAATATGCTTTGATCGCTCAGTGAATCAGGGAAGGATGACCAAGATGAAACAAAGTGATGTGTTACTAAACCATCTCTTTTTGTTTTTGGCTCAACTAGTGATTTTTGGAAGGGAGAGTTGCAGATTGAGTTACAATACAAATCCCCCTATCATTCTTCTTTCTACTTTCCTTTGATAGCAGTATGGATGAACAACGAAATTAAGGATCCACTAGAGCACTAATTCGGCCATAAGTAGGGAGTCCCAATCCTAATGTCGATGATTGAAAAAGATAGAGAGGATGCCCCAACCAAGCCATTTGATAAACTTCTCGGAACATCCCCGCAAGCGAGACAGAGGTGTTGGGGGCATTTGATAGTGCACAAGAAAAACTTCTAGGAGAGACCAAAACATCCTCGCAGGCACGGCAAAGACGTTGGGCGCATTTGGCAATGCACGGGATGAACTTTCGGGAATAACCAAAACATTCCTGCAAGCGCAGCAGTGGTCTCGGGTGCATTTGGCATTGTGCAGACAATCTTTCGAGAGCGATTGAAACCTCCCCATTGTTGCAGCAGAGGCTTTAGGTGCTTTGAGTAATGAATGGCACAGGCTTCCAAGCAACCTGAACATCCCCACGAGTGCAGTAGCGGTGTTAGCTGCATTTGAGAATCGCAGGACAACTTCTGGGAGTGACCAGGAAATTCCCCCGGGCTCGGTAGAGGCATTGGATGCGTTTGGTAATGCACGGAATGAACTTTCAGGAGGGACCGAAAAATCCCCATGGGCGTGGCAGTGGCGTCAGGCATGTTTGGCAGTGCATGGGATGAACTTCCATGAGCAAGTGAAAAATTACAGTGGGTTCAGCAGGGACATCGGATGTGTTTGGCAGTGCTAGAGATGAACTTTTGAGAGCGATCGTAACATCCATGCAGGCACAGCAGAGGCATTGAGCACGTTCAGTAGTGAACAGGAAAAACTTTTGGGAGCGACAAGAACATTCCCGCAGGCACAGCAGTGTTGGCATTGTGTGGGATAATCTTTCAGGAGCAACCTAAACATCACTACAGGCATGGCAAAGGCTTCCGGCTCATTCGGTAGAGTGCGGGACGAATGTTCAGGGGCGACCGAAACATCTTTGCGGGCATGGAGCGGTGTCAGACACGTTTGGCAGTGCGCGGGACAAACTTTTGGGACTAACCGAAACATCCCAATGGGCGCAGAAGAGGCTTCAGTGCTCATGCAAAACATCTAAGTTCCATCTTTCTTTCCAACTAGTAGAATGGGAGAAGAAAAAGGAGAAGTGCTAGGTCGGATAATACCTTGCTGTAACATCTCTTCCACTTTTGTTTCGATCTCATTCTTTTGGAAGTGTGCATACCGGTAAGGTGCTTTATTAATCACTTGGTTTCATCGATTAATGGGATGGCATGGTCGTAATGTCTTGAGGGTGGTAGTCCTACTGGCATGGTAGAGGCTTCGGGTGTGTTGTCAGTGCACAAGAACTTCTTGGAGCGACCCAAACATCCCTCACGAGCAATCCAAATGCGTTGGGTGTGTTCGTGTTAGGGTCCCAATTTTTTTTCCAACTTTTCTACACCTTAGGGGTTAGCACGACTTCTAAAACCTCTCCTAACTTGCTGTCCCATTTAATTCTTGAGTTCTTTTCTTCTATTCTCATCCCCTAAGCTGTCCTTCGGGATTTATTAATGATAAATAGATATGTTGGATAGGCAAAACAACTCTTAAACCTATCACAACTTGCCTTGGTTGAAGAAGACAACTCTTGACTTCAACCTTAGCTCTTAAACAAGGAAGACAACTCTTCATGTTGAGTTAAGCCCAAGTTATCTCAAGACAACTCTTCAAAAATAACTAAAATATAAACAAGAATATTAAAAAAATGCCGAAGCTTGATTCTTGATTAATAAATAAAATCCTACAAATCCAGAGCATATGTTCATGCTAACAAATAATGGGTGTATTTATAGTATTGGACAGCCTTTTCCTAATTTAACTATCACTTGAGTTCCTTAGCCACTTAGGACAAGTTTTCACTCCTTAACCACTTAGGACAAGTTTTCCTAAGTCAACAGGGTTTCCTAGGACCACTAGAACCTTATCAAGATTGACCTTATCCAGAAGTATCCTAATCCTACTAGGATTCTTGGTCTTTCTTGATTGTAGAACTCTACCTAAACTAAAATTCCTATCCTATCTTGTTTCCTGCAGCTGCTGGACTTCCTCTTGGCATATCCTTCTAGGACTAGGACTCTTAATGTGTATCCTTCTGCCCTTAGAATTCACCTTGGCATGAATATCCTATTGTTACTGGAACTCATCACATGTGTCCTGCTGCTGTTGGAATTCCTGTTGTCTTGAACATCCTTCCTTAGCTAGAATTCCACCATGCATGCACTGCTGTGGCTGGAATTCGTCATGGCTTAAATGTCCTACCATTGCTGGAACTCTCCTTGACATAAACATCCTACTGCTACTGGAGTTCTTTTTGATGCAATTATCCTTCTTCTGTTGGAACTCTTGTTGGTGTGAATGTCTTCATTAATTAGGATTAAGTCAAATATTGGCTGGGCCTCACTGCTGGGCTGCATACTTGCTGTTGCCATGCTTATTATGCACATTTTCTGGCTGATGCTAACCTTTGCTACCTTATTGTCTGCTCATTGCCTTTCCTGCATACTTAAGTTCTCAACAATCCTCCTTTCTTGAAGACTCACCTTGTCCTCAAGGTGGAAGTTGGGATATTTCTGCTGGATGTTATCATAGCCTTCCCAAACTTGTAGGCGTAATGGCAAAGGTTGTAGTAAGCCTTTGGTTTTGCCATCTTCTAATTTTATCTGTTGGCGAATGTCACAATCGCTGTCTTTCTTCTTGTCTTCTGCCTTGCATCCTTCCCACTAGATGAGTATTCTTCATACTGGCCTTCAATTGCTAACTATGCAAAATCCTAGGGTTTCCTTTTGTTGCTGCCTAAGGTGATCTTCCATGAAAACATTTGGCAGTCTTTTATAATCAAAACACCACTCCTTGTCATAGGCAATAGAGCTGAGCTCCATGGAGTACATTCTAGGCATGAGAGTGTTTTCAATGACTTCATCAACATTAATAAGTGCTACTTGAGCTAAAGCATTGATCTCTTAGTACATGAACTGAGCCTGTTTTATCTCTGCAGACACTTTATCTTTATAAATGCTTTATCTCTTGGTATGTGAACTGAGAAGCTTGTTGACTCCGACTTTGGATGCATTTTACACATTACACATCTAGTTCTACAATGCCTAGGATAAGGGTGTTCTTTTCCCTTGAGCATAGCTCGATCCAATTCTTTTGGTTTTGTTGGGAGTGCATATGTTGCTGTTTCCTCCTCAACCAGAAGTGCTCTTTTGAGACCCTCTAGAGTAACACTACGAACAATGTTCTCTCCCAAGGGAGTCTTGGAAACTGACTGAGAAGTAACAAATTTCTTACTGTCTTGCTTTGCTTGCGGAATGGATGAAGGAATACTAGTGGTTTTACCATTAGTTTCTGCTTTAGTAACAGAAGGCTTTTCAGACATTGCTCCTCCTTGGTTTTTGTCTCCAAGGCTCTCATTTTACTGGTCTTCATGGTTATTGTGAACTAAATCCATATGTACGAATTTCTGTCTTTGGGCGTTTGTGCTGGCAATGGGGTTGCTGTCCAGAGCACAAGACCCTACAAAATTTTCATTCAGGATTAGCTTCTGCCTTTCACGCAATCCTATCATATTGATGAGGCGTGATAATTTCTAGAGTTTGCTTGATCTTCTTGCATCACTACTGGATCTCTTTTGCTAATTTTTTGAGTGCTAGAGAAATCCTTAACTAGCTTAGAAATTGATTTCTAATTTCCTTAATGATGTCGGGTGGTAAATGACAATAGGTGCAACTTATTAGGTAGAAAAACGTTACCATTGCATGGAATGTCTGGATCTTCAGTGTTCAACCTGTAACCCAAATAATCCTCATTCTGTCCAGGGAATTGAGGGTCTAAAATAGGTACAAATGTTGGTGTTTGATCAATATTTGTGCCTTGCAAAACTTGCTGCATGCTATGAATATTTTCCGCTGCAGTTTGAACAATGAATGGTCTAAAGGTCTGATCTCTTGCAGCTTGTGAAGCTGTCCGTAAAAGATCAACAAGTCCTTCAATCTTGACAGGAATATGATCCAGGTTAGACAGTGTGCGTGACGAACTTTTGGCAGCATCCAGAACATCCCCGTGGGCGCATTGGGTAGTGCACGGAACAAACTTCGAGAAATGACCAGAACATCGCTGTGGGGGCGGCAGCACTATCGAGCGTGCTCTGCAGTGCGCGGAACAAACTTTTGGGAGAAATCAGAACATCCCTGCAGGCGTGGCAGAAGCATTGGGCAGATACAGTGGTGCACGGGGCAAACTTCTGGAAGCAACCCGAACATCCCCGCAGGGCATGGCGGAGCCATCGGGCGCATTTGGCAGTGCGTGGGAGAAACTTATGGGAGTGAGCAGAACTTCCCCCCAGGCACGGCAGAGGCTGCAGGTGCTTTGGTCAGTGTGCAGAACAAACTTTTCAGAGCAACCGAGATATCTCGGCAGACAAGGAAGAGGAATCGGGCGCATCGGCATTGCACGGGACAAACTTCTGAGAGGGACTGGAACATCCCTGTGGGTGCAGTAGTGGCATGGGGTCATTTAGGCAGTGAGCGGGATAAACTTCCGTGACTGACCTGAACATTCCTGCAGTTGTGGCACAGGTTTCTGGCACATTGGGTAGTGTGTGGGACAAACTTTCCAGGAGCGACTGGAACATCCCTACCAGCACGACAGTGGCGTCAGTTGCATTCGGCAGTGCTTAGGACGAACTTCTTGGAGCGACCGGAACATTTCTATGGGTGCGGCAGAGGCGTTAGATGAATTCAGCAGAGCATGAGACGAACTTCCGTGAGCAACCAGAACATCTCCGCGGGCACAGCAGCAGTGTTGGACGTATTCGGCAGTGCGTGGGATGAACTTTTGGGAGTGATCGGAACAAACCATGAGTGCGGCAGTGGCATCGGGCATGTTCGCAGTGCATGGGACGAACTTCTAAGACTTAGCTGAATATCCTCGCAGGCATGGCTTAGGCTTCGGCCATGTTGGACAGTGCACTGGCAAACTTCTGGGAGCAACTGGAAATTTCCCCAGGCTCGGTAGAGGCATCCGACATGTTTTGGCAGTGCTCAGGATGAACTTCCAGGAGCGAGCAGAACAACCTCGAGGGTGCGACAGTGGTGTTACACACATTTGGCAGTGCGTCGGATAAACTTCTGGGAGTGATCGGAACATCCCTGCAGGCACGGGAGTGGCATCAGACACATTGGGTAAAGTGCAGACAAACTTCTGGGAGTGACTAGAACATCCATGTGGGTGTGGCAGAGGCTTCAGGCACATTGTGCAGTGCTTGGAATGAACTTCTGGGAGCGACTGGAACATCCACACGGGCGTGGTAAAGGCCTCGAGCACATTGTGCAGTTCATTGAATGAACTTCTTGGAGGGATTAGAACATCCCTGCAGGGCATGGCAGAGGCATCGTGTGTCTTCATGTTGGGGTCCTGATTTTTTTCCCCAACTTTTCTACACCTTAGGGGTCAGTACGCCTACTAAAATCCTTCCTAACTTGCTGTCCCATTTGATTCTTAAGTTCTTTTCTTATATTTACGTCTCCTAAGTTGTCCTTCAGGTTAACTAATATATAAAAGGATAGGTTGGATAGACAAGACAACTCTTAAACCTATCATAACTTGCCTTGGTTGAAGAAGACAACTCTTTACTTCAACCTAAGCTCTTAAGGAAGGAAGACAACTCTTAACCTTGTCTTAAGCCCAAGTTATCTCAAGAGAACTCTTAAAAGATAACCGAAAATATAAACAAGAATGCTAACCTTTGATTCTTAATTAATGAATGAGAAATTACAAAATTCGGAGCATATACCCTCCTCACAAATAATGGACTATATTTATAGTCCTAAGACAGCCTTATCTTAATTCAACTAGTACTTAGGTTTCTTATCCACTTAGGATATGTTTTCCTAAGTCAACTAAAACATTATCAAGATAGACTTTATTCCATTGTTTCCTAATCCTTCTAGGATTCTTGGTACTAAGACTAGAATTCCTATTTTAACTAAGTCTTTCTGTTCTTATCTTATCTTCTCTCCTACAACTACTGAACTTCTTCTTGCCATTTCCTTCTTGGATTAGAACTTCCGTTATGGCATGTCCTTCCTCTCCAAGACTTCTCTTTGGTGTGGTCATCTTGCTAAAGTAAACCTACCATGATGTCCTGCTGCTGCTGGAGTTTTTCATGCCGTCAATCTCCTTCTCCTGCTCAGATTGCTTAATGTGTGTCCCGCCAATGCTGGTCTTCTTGGCTTGGATATCCGCAATCAATTAGGACTGAGTCAAAACTTGGTTGTGCTTCACTACTTGCTGTGTGCAAGCTTGTTGCACGTACATCCTGGCCTGTTTCTGCTTATCTTACTGCTTGGTGCCTTGCACGCATTCGCTCACGCTCCTTTTACCTCCTAAGGTCCTCAACAATCCCCTTTTCTTTGAGACTCACCTTGTCCTCAAGGTGGAAATTAGGGAAACGTTGCTGGATATCATCATAGTCGTCCCATGTCACTTCATCCTTGGGCAAATGACTCCACCATATAAGTACTCTCCATACTCGCCTTTTATTGCACCTATAGTTTATTGTGCGAAATCCTAATGATTCCTTTGGGTGCTGCCCCAGGTGATCTTCCCTAAAAATGTCGGGTAGTGCTCAGATTGAACTTCTGGAAGTGACATGAACATTGTTGCAGGCGTCGCAGAGGTTTCGAAAGCGTTGGACAGTGTGTGGGACGAACTTCCTGGAGTAACCAAAACATCCCTGCAGACTGCAGCAGCAACGGTGGACACGTTTGGTAATGCATGGGGTGAACTTCTGGGAGCAACCAGAACATCCCTGCGGGGTCGGTAGAGGCTTCGAGCGTGTTGGGTAGTGCACGGGGCTAACTTCAGGGAGCGACCAGAACATCCACGTGGTTGCAAAAGCAGCGTCAGTAATGTTCAGCAGTGCACGGGACAAACTTCCGGGGGTGACCAGAACATACTTAAGGGAGCAATAGAGGCTTCAGGTGCATTGGGTAGTGCATGGGACAAACTTCGGGAGTGACTGAAAAATCCAGCTCTGAATTTTTAAGTTTTCATTCATTAATCAAGAATCAAGCTTTGGCATTCCTGCTTATATTCTTGTTTATATTTCGGTTATCTTTTAAGAGTTGTCTTAAGATAACTTGGGCTTAAGACAAGGTGAAGAGTTGTCTTCCTTGCTTAAGAGCTTAGGTTGAAGTCAAGAGTTGTCTTCTTCAACCAAGTCAAGTTGTGATAGGTTTAAGAGTTATCTTGCCTATCCAACATATCCTTTTATTAATTAGTTCATCCTGAAGAGCAGCTTAGAGGATGAGAATCAAAGAAAAGAACTCAAGTATTAAACAAGACAGCAATTAGGAGAGGTTTTAGAAGTCGTGCTAACCCTAAGGTATAAAAAAGTTGGACAAGAAATCAAGACCCCAACAAATTGGTGCTCTCGTTGAAAAATCAGCACGAACACCATTCAATTGAAAGGCATCACGGTTACCATGTCTTCTAGTCAGCATTCACCCACACCACAAGAATAGACCGGGGAAGACTTCTCCATCACTAACAGTGGAAGAATCCTTGCCTTGGAGAGGAACCAGCATGCAATCAATGACCAGGTAGGTGATATCAAACACCAACTATCATTGATCATTCATTCTCTTGAACAATTGAAAAGAGATACACCACAAGTGGCCAAAAAACAAGTCCAAACCGAACAGGTCAGGAATAGAAACCTGCCACAAATGTCTAAAAGGCTCTAATCAGTGGTCATGCGGCACCAAGTTCATGAAGATGACTCAAACTATAAGCAAGTTCCCTCTCAGGAAAGGGGGAGAAGGCGCATGAGTTTGGGAAGCAGGAGGGAGACTTCACCAAATGAACACCCGCCCCATGATCACTACAATGATCATAGTGACGATAAGGAAATGTTAGACAGAAGGCGCGCATTACGGAAACCAAGAAGGGTGTGGAATTACTCTGAAGTAGAACCATGGTGGACCACAAGGAGGGATGATTGGCACTACGACAGCCCAAGCCATTACACACGGCCAAAGGTAAAAATCAAGTTCCCTACCTTTGAGAAGGGAGATCCAACTGAATGGATCTCCAAGGCTGAATTTTATTTTGAGAGACAAGGTGTCGATAGAAGTGAAAGGGTTGATTTTGCATCCTATCACCTATGTGGGAGAGCCAACCAATGGTGACATTGGCTTAAAGCCACCTATAGCCGAGAAGGTAGAAGGATAGGGTAGACAAGGTTTATGCAGGAGTTAGTGAACAGATTTGGCCCGTCTAGCATGACAAACTATGAGGGACAGCTTGCCAAGATTAGGCAAGAGGGATCTCTAGAAAGCTACCTTGAAGAATTCGAGAGGTTGGCCAAATTAGTAAGACATTCGCCAGATAGTGCACTAATTGGCACCTTTCAAGATGGCCTTGTACCTTGGCTAAGCCAAGAAGTAAAGATGAGGGATCCAAACTCTCTCACTTAGTGCATTTGGTTGGCAAGACTCATCAACGATGGGAGAAGCATCACCCGCAGCACAACTAACTAGGTAAGGCATCCCCGTCAAGTAAGACAACGCCCTCAAAAACAAAAGACCTTCTCAAACTATCAACCAAAGAGATCAACAGGAGAATCGAAAAGAGGCCTATGCTTTAGGTGCAATGATAAGTGGCAAGTTGGCCACAAGTACAAGAAAGGGCTGTTCAACATCCTTAAAGTGGTAAGTGATCAAGAACACGAGGAAAGCAGTAAGGATGAACAAGAAAGCCGCATGGACAGCGAGGAGGAAGCAGGGGCAGAACACTCCCCCAATCATGCAGAAGAAGGTGAAATCAACTTGCATGCATTAGGCAGTGTGCAGGATGAACTTTCCTGATCTATTGAAACATCCTTTCAGCAAACCGAGGCATCCAGCACATTCAGTAGTGCATGGGACAAACTTCAGGGAGCGACCAGAACATCCTTGTAGGCACAGCAGAGGCTATAGATTGGTTGGACAGTGCATGGGACGAGCTTCCGAGAGCTTTTGGAGCATTATTGCAGGCATGGCAGCAACGTTGGGCACATTTGGTAGTGTGTGGGATGAACTTCAGCAATGCTCAGTGGAGGTGTCGGATGTGTTCAGCAATGCTCGATATGAACTTTTGGGAGTGATCGGAACATTCCCGCAGGTGCGGCAGAGGCATTGGGCGCATTTGGTAGTGCACGGTACAAACTTACGGGAGCGACCAGAACATCCCCATGGGTGGGGCATAGGCTTCGGGTACATTGGGTAGTGCACAGAACAAGCTGCCTAGGGCGACGAAAGCATCCCTATGGGCACGACAAAGGCATAGGGAACGTTCAACATTTTGCAGTATGAATTTCTAGGACCATCCGGAACATCACTGTGACCGTGGCAGATGCATCGACAACATTTGTGTTGAGAACCTAAGTATGCAGGAAAGGAAATGGGTAGAAAATGGGGTAGCAAAGGAGAGCATGGTCTAGAAAATGTGAACAACAAGCCTGGTAACAGCAAGTGTGCAGCCCGGTAGGGAGGCCTGGGCGTTCCTAATCAATGAAGGACATTCATGCCAACAAGAGTTTTAGCAGAAGAAGGATATTTGCATCAAGAAGAACTCCTGCAGCAGTAAGACGTTTATGCCAAACAGAGTTCTAGCAACAGCAGGATATCCATGCCAAGCAAAGCTCCAGCAGCAGCAGGACATTCCATGCCAAGAAGAGTTCTATCAGCAGTAGGACACTCATGATGAGTGCCAATAGCAATAAGATAGCCGTGACAAGAAGAATTCTAAGGACAGATTGATATGCATTCAGAGTCCTAGTCCTAGAAGGATAAGCCAAAAGGAAGTCCAACTGTTGTAGAAAACAAGATAAAGTAGGAATTCTAGTCTAAATAGAAATTCAAGAAAGACCAAGAATCCTAGTAGTATTAGGACACAAAGGATAAGGTCTATCTTGATAATGTTTTATTTGACTTAGAAAAGCTTGTTGACTTAGGAAAACATATCCTAAGCGGATAAGGAACTTAAGTACTAGTTAAATTAGGATAAGGCTGTCTTAGGACTACATATACAACCCATTATTTGTGAGGAGGACATAAGCTACGAATTTTGTTATTTTCTCATTCATTAATCAAGACTCAAAGGTAAGCATTCTTGCTCGCATTCTTGCTCACATTCTTATTTATATTTTCAGTTATCTTTTAAGAGTTTTCTTGAGATAACTTGGGCTTAAAAAAAGATTAAGAGTTGTCTTCCTTGCTTAAGAGCTAAGGTTGAAGTTAAGAGTTGTCTTCTTCAACCAAGGCAAGTTGTGATAGGTTTAAGAGTTGTCTTGCCTATCCAACATATCTTTATATATATTAATTAACCTGAAGGACAGCTTAGGGGACGTAAATATAAGAAAAGAACTCAAGAATTAAATGGGACAGAAAGTTAGGAAGGATTCCAATAGGCGTGCTGACCCCTAAGGTGTAGAAAAGTTGGCAAAAAAATCGGGACCTCAACAAATTGGTGCTCTCTTTGAGAAATCAGCACAACCACCAGTTGAGAGAAAGCACAAACACCTCTACAAATTAGTGCTCTAGTTGAGACAGCAACACAGACACCAGTCAACTGTAAGGCATCAAGGTTACCATGTCATCTCGGCAGCATTCACCGCACCACAGGAACAAACTGGAGAAGATTTCTTAGCCACCAACTGCAGAAGAATCCTTGGCTTAGAGAGAAACCAGAATGCAATCAATGACCCAGGTAGGTGATATCAAACACCAACTATCATCTATCATTCATTCTCTTGAACAATTGAAAAGAGACACACCCCGAATGGCCCAAAAACAAGTCCAAATGTCACGGGAAGGAGGACATTACATGCGGATCAAGCTATACTTTTCGTCGGAAGGATTCAAGGCAAAAGGTAAGAAGAAAAACAGCAATTGTGACATTTGCCTATGGATAAAACTAGAAGATGGCAAGACCAAGGGATTGCTACAACCTTTGCCATTACCTATACAAGTTTGGGAAGACAATAAATACATCCAGCAGCAGTTTTCCATATTTCACCTTGAGGACAAGGTGAGTCTTCAAGAAAAGGGGACTGTTGAGAACCTAAGTATGCAGGAAAGGCAATGGGTAGAAAATGGAGCAGCAAAGGAGAGCATGGGCCAGAAAATGTGCACCACAAGCCTGGCAACAGCGAGTGTGCAACCTGGTAGTGAGGCCTAAGGGTTCCTAATCAATGAAGCACATTCATGCCAACAAGAGTTTCAGCAAAAGA
>BNST01001218.1:0-37467 GCA_019650275.1 Xylocarpus granatum
AAAAACTATTCAACTATTAAAAAAGAAATTTTATCTGAGGTAAATTTCCTGTACTATCTACTACTTCTGAAGATGTACTAGCTAAAATTCTATCTTCTATATATTCATCATATTTTGGGTTTTCTACTTCCTCTAGAGGTAATATATATTCTTCCGTATTTATTCCATTTTTTAGTATTTCTAGTAAATCTATATCTTCTGATAACATTTCCTTATTTTCTATTTTTTCCTCTTCTAGGGTCACATTTTCTCTGGTTACTAATTCTATATCTTTCATATTTTTTATTTCTTCATATTTTTTATTCCTTTCTCCTATTCTAGGATAATTTTCTCCATATACTATATCTATAAATAAACTACAATCATCTAAGTCTGGAATTTCTTCAAAATTAACTGTCCAATCATAATCTGGATATTTACTATATAATTCTCTTATCTTTTGTTTTTCAGACATTTTATAATCTAGGAGCTACTAAACTATGTTTTAGCCAATTTTCTATTGTTTTTAATAAATTTAATCTTACTTCTATTCTGTATCTAAAAGTATTTTCTATTAAGCTGTCAATTTTCATTCTCTGCTTTTGTAATATATTTAAATATGACTTAAATATTATGCTTTGTGTTTGACTAACTGCTATTTGATTATGCAATAAATGATAACATACATCAGAAATAGTGTTCAGTTGAGGATTTTCAGAGTGAAATTTATGCTTATAATTATCATTTAAAAAACAAATTATATTGATATTATCTACAGTCCTCTTCCTGTAGTATGCTCCTGTTTCTAAGTTCAAATAATCAAGCCTATGAAGTACCTCTTCGTCTTTACTGGTCATGTTTATAAGTCTATTCTCTCCGCAAGTTTTCACCTACACCTAGGACTTATCAGCACCTTTGCTTCTGCCTAGTACTTCAGTTTACCTCTATAAGAGAGTTTTTAACTTATAACAAGTTTTCAAGACAATTTGCTTAATCATAAAGGCCAAATTTATTTTAACTTAGTGCATTGTTTGCTCTGATACCAATTTAAGGGGATGAGGTAGAATAAGAAGTCAGGTAGCACAGTCATATTTCAAACAGACCACAGATGTCCGGTCACAGAACAATATACCACGGTCCAAAGAGGTTAAACTTTCCTCAGAAAGAGGATGAGAACCCTCAATTTACGTTGTGGCTTTCTGTTACTGGGATCTATGTTCTAATTTAAACATGGAAGCTTCTGACAGGAGAAGAAGAGAATTACTTTCTTTTCACTCACTTAGATCCATCAACCTAGCACTATTCTGATGTATAAATGTTTAGCCTATCATTTTAACAACTACTGTTCACAATCAATTTAAGATAATTCTAAATTTACCAAAGTTTTTTAAAGAAGCCAACAACCGGAGTTTCAACGGCGTTGGAGTTTCGGAATAAGACTAACAAGAGAGAGACTCTCGATCTTGTTAGAATATGTTGAGAGTTTAAGAATTTATTTACCTTTGAACTCTGGAAGCTGAATATGCTGAAAAATAGGGAATTGCTAGAAATGAGAGGATTTTTGGGAAAATGAACTTCTGATTTCTTATTCATATTGAACTTCTTATATACACATCTAAAGTAACCTTGGGTTAGATAACCCTGATTACTTTTTTAGAAACTCTAGTTAACAAGAATAAAAGTACAAGCATAATTATTAAAGAAAACAGTTGTTTTTGTCTGGGCAGCATTGTCGGGGCAGAGTTGTCTGGGCAGAGCTTAAAGTTCTGGATCTCCTTTAATCATCTGCTAAATCAATCAAATCATCATCCTCATCATGTAGCATAGGATAATGACTTTCTTGGGAATTGCCTTCATCACCAATGACATGATAATTGGCTCCTGCATGAAATTGTTGATAATGGAGCATCTTGATGGGGTCTTCCATGAGATGGCTTAAGAACGGGACATAGCATTTGGTCTGTGAACAGAAGACTTTAAGATTTCTTTCTTCAAATACAAGGGAAGATCTGTAAGCCCAGGTATTTTGAAGCTGTATTGCCTGTAAAAATGTTCTTGCCCTGCTGATGCATTCGTCTGTTGACACAGAACAATTTGGGATAAAATCAGGAGGGAAAAATACCAAGGAAGGTTTAGTGAATGGGCAACACTCAATGAGTATTTCTGTTCTTGCTTCTTCAGGATAACCGTTGTTGTAGGAGGCGGGAATGGCTCTAACCTTCATATTAATATACCCAGAGGGGCATTTATCTTTCTCAAAAAGGGTGTAGAGCACATGTGCAAGTCTCCATGAATAGGGTTCCACATACTTCCTTACTTGTTCAGGTTTGGTTACAATGATTCTGTATACAAAACCCATATCCATCATTCTCTTGAAACCGTATATTTCTTCAAGTGGTTCCCACAGTCTGAAATATACTGTCATCCTGTAATAGACAAATCCGCTGTCACAGTCACAAGCCTTGGAATCTTCATGCTTTTGTGTCTGGTAACTCAACACATTTATTCCAACAAAATTTTCATCCAGATCACTATGGACAAGATTCTTTAATTTCTCTTGGTAATATATCATTTCAGCTATCTTTTCAGAGAAAATATAAAAAAGAATCTTTTTCTCAAGGTAAGGCCCTAGATAGGGTAAAGTCATCATTTTTTGCCTTTTTTCCCTCTCTTCTTTTTCAAAGTAAACAATAATCTCTTTTTCTTTTTGTTTCTTTTCCATAAGCTCAATTTCCATTTTCTGAATTTTTTCTGTTAATTCTTTTATTTTTTCATTCTTTGAGCTTACTTCATTTTTTAACATGTTTACTTCATGTTGCAAGACAGGTAGAGTTTGTGGAGAGAGATTCATGTTTTGGACAGGTAATAACATAGACTTTAAACTTTCTTCTTGATTCTTGAGGTCCATATAGCAACAAAGGGCATGAAGAATTTCTGGTTTAGATCTTGGGCTGGCATTCCATAGGTTATCTACGAGACACTTTTGTTCAGGCTTAAGTTGGGCTTTTGCCCTGAAGGATAAATTAGTTCCAGAAGGGAATGTGGCTAGGGCAAATGGGCCAAAAAAGAATGATGAAGGATTTTGAGATGGGCCTGCCATTGCTGCAAGAAATAAAATAATATGTTAATATCTAGGTTTGTGGGCTTAGTGGACTCCGGACTTACGTCGGTATCCACAACAAATTTGAATTTTGTACAAAGCCACAAAAGAATAACTAACAAAAGAATTTAACTAATTGCTAATTATATTATCATTTCTAAATAAGTTACCTGCTAGACAATTTAATTTATCATTCTACAATATCATTACTAATGATTCTAGATAATTTATCTGCTAAGAAATTCTCATTTGCTTTTACATGTTCTATTTTACATTCTACTCCAGTAACTGGAACATCCCTGCAGGCACGGTAGCAGCATCGGACTCATTCGAAAGTAAGCAGGACGAAGTTCGGGAGCAACTGGAACATTCTTATGGGTGTGGTAGTAGAGGCGGGTGTGTATGACCATCTGCAGGATGAACTTCCGAGAGTGGCCAAATCATTCCCATGGGCTTGGCAGAGGCATCGAGCTAATTTGGCAGTGCTTGGTACAAACTTCCAAGAGTGACAGAGGCGTGTGCATTTGGCTGGAACGTCCCTGCAAGCACGGCAGAGGCATTGGGTGCATTTGGGAATGTGCAGGAATATCACCATCAGCACAACAGTGGCATCAGGGGCATTCTGCAATGTCTAGGATGAACTTCTGGGAGCAACTGTAACATGCCTGGGGGTGCGGAAGGGGCGTCAGGCACGTTCAGCAATACATACCCCCAGGCACGGCATGGGCTTCCAGCGTATTGGGCATTGCATGGAACAAACTTCTGGGATTTGCTAGAACATCCCTGAAGGCATGTCAGTGGCATTGGGTATGTTTGTGTTGGGGTCCCGATTTTTTCCCCAACTTTTCTACACCTTAGGGATCAGGACACCTACTAAAATACTTCCTAACTTGCTGTCTCATTTGATTCTTGGGTACTTTTCTTATATTTACGTACCCTATACTATCCTTCGGGTCAACTAATATATATACAAGGACATCTTGGATAGGCAAGACAACTCTTAAACCTATCACAACTTGCCTTGGTGAAGAAGACAACTCTTAACTTTAACCATAGCTCTTAAGCAAGGAAGAAAACTCTTAACCTTGTCTTAAGCCCAAGTTATCTCATGACAACTCTTAAAAGATAACCGAAAATATAAACAGGAATGTGAGAAAGAATGCTAACCTTGATTCTTGATTAATGAATGAGAAATAACAAAATTTGGAGCATATATCCTCCTCACAAATAACAGGCTGTATTTATAGCCCTAAGATAGCCTTATCCTAATTCAACTAGTACTTAGGTTCATTATCCACTTAGAATATGTTTTCCTAAGTCAACAAGCTTTTCTAATCAACTAACACATTATCAAGATAAATCTTATCCTATTGTTTCCTAATCCTACTAGGATTCTAGGTCTTTCTTGAATTTCTACTAAGACTAAAATTCCTGTTTTGACTAAGTCTTTCTGTCCTTATCTTATCTTCTCTTCTACAGCCGTTGAACTTCTTCCTGCTGTTTCCTTTTTAGATTAGAACTTTTGCTGTGGCGTGTCCTTCTTCTCCAAGACTTCTCTTTGCCATCACTCCCCTTCTCTTGCTGAAGTAAACCTGCCAAGACGTCCTACTGCTGTTGGAGTTCTTCACATCGTCACTCCCCTTCTCCTGCACGAATTGCTTCATGCGTGTCCTGCCAATGCTGGTCTTCTTCTTGGCTTGGATTTTCGCAATTGATTACGACTGAGTCAGATCCTGGCTGTGCTTCACTACTTGCTGCATGCAGGCTTGTTGCGCACACATTCTTGCCTGTTGCTGCCTCTCTTGTTGCCTGGCACCTCACGCACATTCGATCATGCTCCCTTGCCTCCTAAGGTCCTCAACAGTTTGGCAGTGCACGGGATAAACTTCTGGGAGCAACAAAAAAAATCCCGTGGGCTAAGCAGAGGTCTCGGACACATTTGGCAGTGCTCAGGATGAACTTACAGGAGTGACCAGAACATTCCCGCAAGTGCGGCAGTGGCGTCAAACATGCTCTACAGTGCATGGGACAAACTTTTGAAAGCGACCAGAACAACTCCGCAGGCGCAGCAGAAGCTTTGGGTGCGTTCAGCAGTGCACAGAATGAAGTTCCAAGAGCAACTGGAACATCCCCGTGAATGCAGCAGCGGCATCGTGCATTTCGGTAGTGTGTGGGATGAACTTCTTGGAGCGACCAGAACATTCCTGTGGGCAATGCAGCGGTGTTAGACATATTAAATAGTGCATGGGACGAACTTCCAAGAGTGACCAGAATAACCCCACAGGCGCGGTAGAGGCTGTGGGCATGTTGGGCAGTGTGCGGCATGAACTTTTGGGAGCGACCAGAATAGTCCCACGGGCACAGCAGAGGTGTCGCACACATTCAGCAGTGCTGAAGATGAACTTCTGGATGTGGTAGGAACGTCCTCGTGGGTGCGGCAGAGGCTTCGGACACGTTCGACAGTGTGTGGGATGATTTGTTGGCAGCATCATCGGGCACGTTTGTGTTGGTGTCCTAATTTCTTGTCCCAACTTTTCTACACATTAGAGATTAGCACGACTTCTAAAACTCCCCAAACTTGCTGTCCTATTTGGTCCTTGAGTTCTTTTCTTTGATTCACGTCCCCCTAAGTTCTCCTTCAGGATTAACTAATGAATAAAAGATATGTTGGATACGCAAGACAACTGTTAAACCTATCTTAACTTGCTTTAGTTGAAGAAGACAACTCTTGACTTCAACCTAAGCTCTTAAGCAAAGGAAGACAACTCTTCACCTTAAACTTAAGCCCTAGTTATCTTAAGATAACTCTTAAAGATAACCAAAATATAATAAACAAGAATAGAAGCAAGAATGCTAAGCTTGATTCTTGGTTAATGATTGAAAATATACAAATTGGGAGCATATCTCCCTGCTCACAAATAATGGGCTGTATGTATAGTTTTAGACAGCCTTATCATAATTCAACTAGTGCTTAAGTTCCTTATCCACTTAGGATATGTTTTCCTAAGTCAACAAGGTTTTCTAAGACAACTAAAACCTTATCAAGATAGACCTTATTCAAAATTTACCTAATTCTACTAGAATTCTTGGTCTTTCTTGATTGACTAAACCTCTCTATCCTTAGCTTATCTCATCTCCTATAGCTGCTGGTCTTTATCTTGCTATTGCCTTCTAAGATTAGGACTTCCATGTGGCGTGTCCTTTTGTTTGAAGACTTCTCCTTGATGTCAATAACTTGTTGAAGCTAAACCCTTCTTGACGCCTTGCTGCTGCTGGAGTTCTTCATGTCGTACACTTCCTTCTCCTGCTCGAATTGCACCATGTGTATCCTGCCAATGTTGGAGTCTTTCTTGGCTTGGATGTTCATGGTCAATTAGGACAAAGTCATATCACTGCATGACACACACAAGCTTGTTGCTCTTAGCTGTCTCTCTGGCTGCTTTGTGCCTCTCTCGCACTTGCTCATGCTCCCTTTGCCTCCTAAGGTCCTTGACAGTTCAGCAATGAGCGGGACAAACTTTCGGAAGCAACCAAAACAGAACCACTGGCACAGCAGCGCCATCAACCATGTTGGGCAGTGTGTAGGACAAACTTCTGAGAGCAAATGGCACATCTCCGCAGGTGCGGTGGAGGCTTCGGGTGCATTAGGCAGTGCATGGGACAAATGTCCCTACCGACCAGAACATCTCAGCGGGTGCAGTTGGCATTGCAGGGGACAAGCTTCTAGGAGCAACTGAAAAATCCCCGCAGGTGTGGCAGATCACTCAAGTGCGTTTGGCAGTGCACAGGACAAACTTCCTGGATCGACCCGAACATCCCCGCGGGCGTGTTAAACAGTGTGCAGGACAAACTTCCGCCAGCGACTGGATCATCCCCGTGGGCTTGTTGAACAGTGCATGACATGAACTTCTGGGAGCGACCAAAGCATCCCGATGACCGTGGCAAAGGTGCCGGGCGCGTTCAGAAGTGCGCTGTACGAACTTCTAGGAGCGACCTAAACTTCCCTGCAGGTGCAGCAGCTGTCAAACACGTTCAGCAGTGTGCAGGACGATCTTCAGCGAGTAACAAGAACATCCCTGCAGGTGGGGCAAAGGCGTCAGACACATTCAGCAGTGCACTGGATGAACATCTGGGGGTGATTTGAACATTGTCGCGAGTGCGGAAGTAGCATTGGACGCGTTCGGCAGGGTGCAGAACGAACTTAAGGGAGTGACCAGAACATCCCTATGAGTGCAGTAGTGAAGTTGAACATGTTTGGCAGTGCATGGAATGAACTTCCAGAAGCAATTGGAACATCCCTGTTTGTGCAACAACGGCATTGGGCGCATTTGTCAGCTTATGAGACAAACTTCCGGGAGCGACCGGGGCATCCCCATTGGCACAGCAAAGGTGTCGGGCACATTTGGCAGTGTGCGGGACAAACTTTTGGGAGCAACCAGAACATCCTCGCGGGCACAACAGTGCCACTGGGCATGTTTGGCTGTGCACAGGACAAACTTCCAGGAGTGACCGGAACATCCCCAAAGGCACAGCAGTAGCGTCGGACACTTTTGCAGTGTGAGAGACAATCTTCCTCGAGTGACCGAAACATCTCAGTAGGCACGGCAGAGGCATTGGACGTGTTTGGCAGTGCACAGGATGAACTTTCTGGGAACGACCAGAACATCCCAGCGGGTGCTGTACCGGCATCAGGCGCATTCAGCAGCGCACAGGGTGAACTTCCAAGAGTGACCAGAACATTCCCAAGGGTGCAGCAGTGTCATCGGACATGTTGGGAAGCACTTCCAGCAACGACCCGGTCAATCCCGCAGGTGTGGCAGAGGCTTCAGATGCATTGGGCAGTGTGTGGGATGAACTTTTGGGAGCAACCAAAAAATCCCCACAGGCATGTCAGCTCCATTGGGCACATTTGTCAGTGCACAGGATGAACTTCCAAGAGTTACATGAAAATCCCTGTGGGCACAGCAGCGTTGTTGGGTACATTCAACAGTGTGCGGGACGAACTTCTGGGAGCGACCAAACCATTCTCGTGGGTGCAACAGCATCATCAGGTACATTCAGCAGTGCACAGGACAAACTTTCAGGAGTGACAGGAACATCCCTCCAAGCTCATTGGACAATGCACGGCATGAACATTTGAGAGTGCCCATAACATCTCCACACGTGCGGCAGAGGTGTTGGATGTGTTCGGCAGTGCTCGGGATGAACTTTCATGAGTGGTCGGAACTTCCCTGCAGGCTTGGCAGAGGCATCGGGCGCATTTGGCAGTGTGCAGAATGTACTTCCGGGAGTGACTTGAGCATCACCGTGGGCGTAGAAGCAGCGTCAGACATCTTCAACAGTGCATGGGATAAACTCTGGCAGTGACTAGAACAACCCTATGGACGCGGAAGAGGCGTCAGGCACATTAGGCAGTTTACGGGACGAGCATCTAGGAGTGACCGAAACATCCCTAGGAGTGCGGCAAGGCGTTGGTCGTGTTCGGCTGTGAACAGGATGAACTTTCGGGAGCGACCAGAACATCCCTGCAGGTGCAGCAGCGGCGTCAGACATCTTTGGCAGTGCACAGAATGAACTTTTGGCAGCGACCAGAACATCCCCGCAAGCGTGCCAGAGGCTTCAGGCATGTTCAACAGTGTGTGGGACGAACTTCTGGGAACAACCGAAATATCCCTCGCGGGCATGGCATGGGCGTTCAGCAGCGCTTGGGATTAGCATCCGCAGTGACTAAAAGATACCTGCAGATGCACCAGAGGCATTGGGCGCGTTCGGCCGTGTGTAGGATGAAATTCTACGAGCAAACTGAGCATCACTGCAGGCATGGCAGCGGCATCAGGTGTGTTTGTGTTGAGATCCTACGTATGTAGGAAATGCAACGGGCAGAAAATGAGGCAGCAAAGGAGAGCATGGGTCCAGAAAATGTGCACAACAAGCATGGCCATAGCAAGTGTGCAGCCCAGCAATGAGGCCTGGCCAGTATTTGACTTAATCTTAATCAATGAAGGACATTCATGCCAACAGGACTTCCAGCAGAAGAAGGAGAATCACATCAAGAAGAACTCCAGCAGTAGTAGGAGGACATCTACGCCAAGCAGAATTCCAGCAGCAGTAGGACATCCATGCCAAGGAGAATTCCAGTAGCAGCAGAACATTTACGCCAAGAAGAGTTCTATCAGCCGCAAGACACGCATGATGAGTTCCAATAGCAATGGGATATTCATGCTAAGGAGAATTCTAAGGGCAAAAGGATATGCATGGAGAGTATTAGTCCTAAAAGGAAAAGCAAAGATAAAGTCCAGCAACTGTAGAATAAAAGATAAGGTAGGAATTCTAGTCTAGGTAGAAATTCAAGGAAGACCAAGAATATTAGTAGAATTAGGAAACATTGGGATAAAGTCTATCTTGATAATGTTTTAGTTGACTTAGAAAAGCTTGTTGACTTAGGAAAACATATCCTAAGTGGATAAGGAACCTAAGTACTAGTTGAATTAGGATAAGGTTGTCTTAGGGATTATAAATACAGCCCATTATTTGTGAGGAGGATATATTCTCCGAATTTTGTTATTTTCTCATTCATTAATCAAGAATCAAAGGTAAAGCATTCTTGCTCACATTCTTGTTTATTTTTTAGTTATCTGTTTAAGAGTTGTCTTGAGATAACTTGGGCTTAAGACAAGGTTAAGAGTTGTCTTCCTTGCTTAAGAGCTTAGGTTGAAGTTAAGAGTTGTCTTCTTCAACCAAGGCAAGTTGTGATAGGTTTAAGAGTTGTCTTGCCTATCCAACATATCCTTTTATATATTAGTTAACCCAAAGGACAGCTTAGGGGACATAAATATAAGAAAAGAACTCAAGAACCAGATGGGACGGCAAGTTAGGAAGGATTCCGAGTAGGCGTGCTGACCCCTAAGGTGTAAAAAAGTTGGGGAAAAAATCGGGACCCCAACAAATTGGTGCTCTCGTTGAGAAATCAGCATAACCACCAGTTGAAAAGAAGCACAATCACCCTACAAATTAGTGCTCTAGTTGAGACAGCAGCACAAACACCAGTCAATTACAAGGCAGCACGGTCACCATGTCATCAAGGTAGCATTCACCCTCACCACAACAACGAACTAAGGATGACTTTGGAAGAATTCTGACCTTATAGAGGAACCGATGCTTACTCAATGACCAGGTAAGTGATATAAAACAGCAGCTATCATCCATCATCCATTCCCTTGAGCAGTTGAAGAGGGATACACCCCAAGTGTCAGGAAGGCAAAGCCAAACCGAGCAAAGAAGAACCAGCATACTGCCACAGCAACCTAGAAGGCTGCATTTGGAGATCTCGCGACACTAGGTGCATAAGGATGAATTTGACCATGAGCAGCTTCCCTCTCAAGAAAAGGGGGAGAGTGCGAATGAGTCTAGGGAACAAAAGGGAGGTGCCACTGAATTTGCACCAGCCCCTATGACCCCTATGATGAATACAACGACAATGAGGCCTTAGATTGAATGCCAGCAATATGGCAGCCAAGGAGAATGCAGAGTCATCATGAGGCAGAACATTGGCAGACAAATAGGAGAGAGGAATGGCAGCACTACAAAAGCCCAAGCCACTACAGCCAACCAAAGGTAAAAATCAAATTCCCTACCTTTGAGAAAGGAGATCCAACCGAATGGATCTCCAAAGCTGAATTCTACTTTGAGAAACAAGGTGCAGAGAGGGGTGAAAGGGTTGATTTCGCATCCTATCACCTATGTGGGAGGGCCAATCAATTGTGGTGTTGGGTTAAGGCCACCTACAGCAGAGAAGGTAAAAGGATTTGCTGGACAAGGTTCACACAAGAATTGATGGACAGATTCAGCCCATCTAGCATCAAAAATATTTGCTCTGAGTTTGATGGGAACCAAGTCTTTCCTTCATCAAATCTGGAGAGTGCTGCATCAGTTCAAAACCTGGAACACTCATATCTGCCTCCTGAGATGCCAATATAAAAGACAAGTGAAGACGTTTCATCACCAATAATTCCAGTTGATGACAGTAAAGGAAAAGAATTGTACACAAGAGATGCATATGCACTTCCAGATGATAGCGACACTAAGGACACAAGTGTTCTAGGATAGCACTTGGTGTGCTCAAATGCCAAGATAAAGATGCAGATGTCTTGTGATGAGTCGAATAATGCATCTACCAAATGTCCTGATTCATCTATTCAGGTTTATGCTACTACTTCTACATCTTCTTTAGCACTACCAAGAGTGGAAGAACAACAAATTAAAGTGGATGCAGAATCATATGGATTTTCATATGGATTACAAGTGCATGCTCCTACAAATTATCCACCAAAAAATACTTGGACAAGGACTGTGCATGACCAATCTACCTTATTGGCTAAACCTAGATCAGAAGACAAAGTTTCTAATCATATTCCTGTCCAGATTGAAGGACTTGCTGATCTTTCATGGACAGATTCACAAGCTGCAAGAGATCAGACCTTTAGACCATTCATTGGTCAAACTGCAGCAGAAAATATGCATAGCAGCACAAATATTGATCAAACGCCATCATCAGCACCTGTTTTAAACCCTCAATTCCCTGGACAGAATGAGGATTATTTGGGTTGCAGCTTGAACACTAAAGATCCAGACATTCCATGCAATGTTAAGGATTTCTCTAGCATTCAAAAAATTAGCAAAAGAGATCCAGTAGTGATGGAGGAAGATCAAGAAAGCCACATGGACAGCAAGGAAGCCGACGTAGTATGCTCCCTGGATTATGCGGAAGAAGGCAAAATCAACTTGCATGCAGTAGGGGCAACCACCAAGCCTACTGCAATGAGGTTGTTTGTAACCATAAACAACAAGAATGTTTTGGTGTTCATTGATAGTGGAGCAACCTATAACTTCGTCAACACAAAACTGGTCAAAACACTCCAGCTATGTTCGAAAAGGATTGCACCCTTTGAGTTAAGACTGGCAAGCGGACAGAAGCTCAAGTGTATGCAAGTTATCAAGGCAGTAGCAACGCAGATTCAAGGAGTCAAGATAGAGGCAGAACTGTATGTGTTAGCCTTGGCAGGCCTTGATGTGGTTTTAGGCAATGCTTGGCTTGAAACCATAGGCAAGATAATGTTTGACTATGAATCCATGGCCATGCAATTCCAATGGAAGGGAAAGGACTGCATGTGGAAGGCATCCACCACTAATGCAGCGCATCATTGTGAGGTAAGTACCCTTGAATGACTATATAGAAAAAGGGCACAATGTTTTGCAATTCTCTTGGCCACAAAGGAGGAAAACACAGCCAAACATCATGAAGGGAAGCACACACACAAAGACATACCATCTGCAGTAAGGAACCTACTAGAGCAGTTCACAGATATCTTAGGAGTGGCACAAGGGCTACCACCCTCAAGACATTATGACCATGCCATCCCATTAATTGACGAAACCAAGGCAATTAATGTAGCACCTTACCGGTATGCACACTTCCAAAAGAATGAGATCGAAAGACAAGTGGAAGAGATGCTACAACAAGGTATTATCCAACCTAGCACTTTCCCTTTTTCTTCTCCCGTTCTACTTGTTCGAAAGAAAGATGGAACTTGGAGGTTTTGCATCCATTATCGGGCCCTCAACCAAGCAACTGTCAAGGATCGTTTCCCAATCCCAAGGCTGAATATCATCAAATACACATGAACGAAGAAAACATGAAGAAGATAGCATTTTAGACTCATAGTGGACACTACGAGTACCTAGTCATGCCCTTCAAACTATGCAACGCACCCTCCACCTTTCAAGCAGCCATGAACGACATCTTCAAACCTTATTTGCGCAGGTTTGTCTTAGTCTTCTTTGATGACATTTTGGTCTACTCCAAGAACCATGATGATCACATAGAACACTTAGCAAAAGTGGTAGAAGTGTTGAGAAAAAATCGTTTCGTCATCAAGCCATCCAAGTGCACATTCATGCAAGAGGAGCTTGAGTACCTTAGTCACATCATATCCAAAGATGGAGTAAAGGTAGACCAACAAAAAATACGAGCCATGCAAATATGGCCAACTCCAAAGAATGTCACAGAACTTAGAGGATTTCTAGGTTTGACAAGCTATTATCGCCGATTTGTTCAAAAATACGGTGCCATAGGAAAACCACAAATGAATTTACTAAAGAAGGTTGGATTCCTATGGACAAAGAAAAGTGAAGATGCATTCAAGTTGTTGAAGCAAGCTATGTGTGAGACCCCAGTGTTAGTACTGCCTAGACTTCAACCAAACCTTCGAGTTTCACACTGACGTATGTCAAGATGGCATAGGTGCTGTCTTGAATCAAGCTGGAAGACCTATTGCATACATGAGTAGAGTCTTAGGGCCCATGAAGAAAGAATGGTCAGTATATGCCAAAGGAGATGTTGGCCATCATCCATGCAGTCAAGGTATGGCGACCTTACCTTTCTTGGGAGGAAATTCCTGATCATCACAGATCAACAACCCTTAAGAGCCTCATGAAGCAGAAAATTACCACACCGGAGCAGCAAAAGTTCCTTGTCAAATTGCTGGGATACAAAGTATGAAATAATCTACAAACCTGGCAGAGAAAACAAAGTGGCAGACACATTGTCCAGAAGCAATGGAGGTCAAGCACTGTGGAAAGCATGTGAGCCTAATGATGCATGCCCACTGCCATTAGGAAAACATATCATAAGTGGATAAGGAACCTAAGTACAAGTTAAATTATGATAAGGCTGTCTTCGGACTATAGATACAGCCCATTATTTGTGAGGAGAAAAGAAGCTACGAATTTGTTATTTTCTCATTCATTAATCAAGAATCAAAGGTAATCATTCTTGCCCACATTCTTGTTTATTTTCAGTTATCTTTTAAGAGTTGTTTTGAGATAACTTGGGCTTAAGACAAGGTTAAGAGTTGTCTTCTTCAACCAAAGCAAGTTATGATAGGTTTAAGAGTTGTCTTGCCTATCCAACATATCCTTATATACATTAGTTAACCCGAAGGACAGCTTAGGGGACATAAATATAAGAAAAGAACTCAAGAACCGGACGGGACAGCAAGTAGGCGTGCTAACCCCTAAGGTGTAGAAATGTTGGGGAAAAAATCAGGACCCCAACAAATTGGTGCTCTCATTGAGAGATCAGCACAACCACCAGTTGAAAAGACAGCAGCACAGACATTAGTCAATTGAAAGGTATCAAAGTTACCATGACAACTGGGCAGCATTCACCTGCACCACAGGAACAGGGTGGGGAAGACTTCTGGGTGCGACCAGAAAATCCCTGCGGGCTCTGTAGAGGCATCAGATGCATTTAACAGTGCTCGAGATGAACTTTCAAGAGTGACCAGAACATCCCAGCAGGCCTAGCAGAGGCATCACGCATGTTCAGCAGTGTGTGGGACAAACTTCTAGGAGCGACTGGAACATTTTGGTGGGCCCCACAAAGGCATTAGGCATGTTCGTCTGTATGTGGGACAAACTTCTGGGAGCGACTAGAACATTACTGCAGGCATGGCAGCAGCGTCAGACATATTCAAAAGTGCACTGGGCATGACTGAGGATTCGGGCGTATTGGGCAGTGCATGGGATGAACTTACGGGAGCACTGGAACATGGCCGCAGGCACAGCAGAGGCACCCAGTGCATTTGGCAGTGCACGGGATAAACTTTAGGGAGCAGCAGCATCAGCGCACTCGGCAATGTGCAGGAAAAACTTCCAGGAATGACTGGAACATCCCCTGGGCATGGCAGTGGCATGGGGTGCAATGGGCAGTGCATGGGACAAACTTCCAGGAGCGATCAGAAAATCACCACGGGCTCTGTGGAGGCGTCAAACGCATTTGGCAGTGCTTGGGACGAACTTTCGGGAGCGACTGAGTATCCCCATGGGCAGCAAAGGCATTAGGCATGTTAGGTCATGCGCAGGATGAACTTCGGGGCGCGATCGAAACATCCCCATGAGCGCAGCAGAGGCGTTGGGCATGTTTGGCTGTGTGCAGGATGAATTTCCGAGAGGGACCGGAACATCTCCGTGGGCATGACAGCAGGTTCATACACATTTAACAGTGCATGGGATGAACTTCCAAGAGCAACCAGAACATCCCCGAGGGAATGGCAGTGGTGTCGGGGGCGAATGGTAGTGCGTGGGATGAATTTCCAAGAGCGACTAGAACATCCTTGCAGGAGCGGCAGAGGCATTGGGCGCTTTTGGCCGTGCGTGGGACAAACTTCCGGAAGTGACTGGAACATCCCCATGGGTGCAGCAGCAGTGTCGGACATCTTCAGCATTACACAGCACCAACTTTCAGCAGCAACCGGAACATCCTCACAGGCATGGCAGAGGCTTTGGGTGTGTTCGACAGTGCATGGGTCAAACTTTTGGGATCAACCAGAACAACCCTGTAGGCATGGCAGAGGCATCGGACATGTTCAGCAGTGCTCAGGATGAGCATCTTCGAGCAACCAAAACATCCTTGCGGGCATAGAAGAGGCATTGGTCGTGTTCGGCTGTGTGCAGAACAAACTTCTAGGAGTGACTGGAACATTCCTGCAGTTGCAGCAACACTGTTTGGCATGCTCTGCAATGTGCGGGACAAACTTCCAGGAGTGGCAGGAAAATCCCGTTAGTGGTCGCGAACAACCTTATGGCAGTAGGCATGCAAGTTGATTTTGCCTTCTTTCGCATGATCAGGGAAATGTTCTGCCTCCGCTTTCTCCTCGCTATCCATGCACTTTCTTGTTCTTCCTTGCTACTTTCCTTGTGTTCTTCATCACTTACCACTTCAATGATGTTGAATAGACCCTTTTTTACACTTGTTGCCAACTTGCCACTTATCATTGCACCTAAAACATAGGCCTCTTTCGATTCTCCTATTGATTTCTTCGGTTGATAGTTTGAGAGGGTCCTTTGTTTTTGAGGGCGCTGTCTTACTTGATGAGGATGCTTTACCTAATTTGTCCGAGGGTTTGATGACCTTGGTTGTGCTGCAGGTGATGCTTCTCCCATCGTTGATGAGTCTTGCCAACCGAATGCACTGAGTGAGAGAGTTTGGATCCCTCATCTTTACTTCTTGGCTTAGCCAAGGTACAAGGCCGTCTAGAAAAGTGCCAATTAGTGCATTATCTGACTAATGTCCTACTAATTTGGCCACCCACTCGAATTCTTCAAGGTAACTTTCTAGAGATCCCTCTTGCCTAATCTTGGCAAGCTATCCCTCATAGTTTGTCATGCTAGATGGGCCAAATCTGTTCACTAACTCTTGTGTGAACCTTGTCCAGCCTATCCTTCTACCTTCTCAGCCATAGGTGGCCTTAGCCCAATGCCACCATTGGTTGGCTCTCCCACATAGGTGATAGGATGCAAAATCAACCCTTTCACCTCTCTCAACACCTTGTTTCTCAAAGTAAAATTCAGCCTTCGAGATCCATTCGGTTGGATCTCCCTTCTCAAAGGTAGGGAATTCAATTTTTACCTTTGGCTGTGTGTAATGGCTTGGGCTGTTGTAGTGCCAATCCTCCCTCCTTGTGGTGCACCATGGTTCTGCCTTAAGGGTGATTCCGCACCCTTCTTGGTTGCCATGATGCAGGCCTTCTGTCCAGCACCTCCTCATCATCGCTATAATCATTGTAGCGATCATGGGGCAGGTGTTCGTTTGATGAAGTCTTCCTTCTGCTTCCCAAACTTATGCGCCTTTTCCCCCTTTCTTGAGAGGGAAGTTGCTCCTGGTCAGATTTGTCCTCATGCACTTGGTGCTGTGTAATTTCTGATTGAAGCCTCCTAGACATTTGTGGTAGGTGGTTGTTTCTGCCCTGCTTGGTTTGGACTTGTTTTCCCGCCACTTAGGGTGTATCTCTTTTTAACTATTCAAGAGAATGAATGATAGATGATAGTTAGTGTTTGATATCACCTACTTGGTCATTGATCACATTCTGGTTCCTCTCCAAGGATAGAATTCTTCCGCGGTTAGTGACTGAGAAGTCTTCCCCGGTCTGTTCTTGTGGTGCGGGTGAATGCTGCCTAGATTACATGGTAACTGTGATGCCTTTCAATTGACTGGTGTCTGTGCTAATCTCTCAACGTGAGCACCAATTTGTTTGGGTCTCAATTTCTTGTCCTAACTTTTCTACACCTTAGAGGTCAGCACGCCTATTAAAACCTCTCCTAACCTGTCCCGTTATCACAACTTGCCTTGGTTGAAAAAGACTACTCTTGACTTCAACCTAAGCTCTTAAGCAAGGAAGACAACTCTTCACCTTGACTTAAGCCCAAGTTATCTTAAGACAACTCTTAAAAGATAACTGAAATATAAACAAGAATGGAAGTAAGAATGCTAACCTTTGATTCTTGATTAATGAATGACAAATATACAAAATTCGGAGCATATGTTTTTGCTCACAAATAATGGGCTGTATTTATAGTATTAGACAACCTTATCCTAATTCAACTAGTAATTAGGTTTCTTATCCATTTAGGATATGTTTTCCTAAGTCAACAAGGTTTTCTAAGTCAACTAAAATATTATCAAGATAGACCTTATCCCACTGTTTCCTAATCCTACTAGGATTCCTAGTTTTTCCTGAATTCCTACTTAGACTAGAATTCCTACTTTGACTAAGTCTTTCTGACCTTATCTCTCTCTCCTACAGCTGCTGACCTTCATCTTGCCATTTCCTTCTAGGATTAGGACTTCCATTCCAAGACTTCTCCTTGACATAAACATCTTGCTGAAGTCAAACCTGCCATGATGTTCTGCTGCTACTGGAGTTCTTCATCCCATCCATGTCCTTCTCCTGCTCAAATTGCTTCATCATGTCCCACCAATGCTGGTGTTCTTCTTGGCTTGGATTTCTGCAATTAGTTAGGATAGAGTTAGAACCTGGTCGTGCTTCATTGCTTGCTGCATGCATGCTTGTTGTACGCACATTCTGGCCTGTTGCTGGCTCTCTTGCTGCTTGGTGCCTCGCGCACATCGCTTACACTCCCTTTGCCTCCTAAGGTCCTCAACACGAACATGCCCAATGCCTTTGCTGTGCCCACAGGGATGTTTTGGTCACTCCTGAAAGTTCGTCCCACGCACTGTTGAATGTGTCTGATGCCTCTACCACACTCGTAAGGATGTTTCGATCACTCCCAGATGTTCGTCCTGCACACTGCCGAGCTGTTGCGGTCCCGATTTCTTATCCCAACTTTTCTACACCTTAGGGGTTAGCACAACTTCTAAAACCTCTCCTAACTTGCTGTCCCATTTGATCCTTGAGTTATTTTCTTTAATTCACGTCCCCCTAAGCTGTCCTTCGCGATTAACTAATGATAAAAGGATATGTTGGATAGGCAAGACAACTCTTAAACCCTATCTAACTTGCCTTTTCTTAAACAACTCTTGACTTCAACCTAAGCTCTTAAGCAAGGAAGACAACTCTTCACCTTGTCTTAAGCCCAAGTTATCTCAAGACAACTCTTAAAGATAACCAAAATATAAACAAGAATAGAAGCAAGAATGCTAACCTTGATTCTTGATTAATGAATGAAAACATACAAATTCAGAGCATATATCCCTGCTCACAAATAATGGGCTGTATTTATAGTATTAGACAGCCTTATCCTAATTCAACTAGTACTTAAGTTCCTTATCCACTTAGGATATGTTTTCCTAAGTCAACAAGGTTTTCTAAGACAACTAAAACCTTATCAAGATAGACCTTATCCAAATGTTTCCTAATTCTACTAGGATTCTTGGTCTTTCTTGATTGACTAATCCTATTTTGACTAAACCTCTCTGTCCTTATCTTATCTTGTCTCCTGCAGTTGATGGTATTTATCTTGCTGTTTCCTTCTAAGATTAGGACTTCCATATGGTGTGTCCTTTTCGTTCCAAGACTTCTCCTTGATGTGAACATCTTGTTGAAGCTAAACCCTTCATGACATCCTACTGCTGCTGGAGTTCTTCATGCTGTACACTTCCTTCTCCTACTTGAATTGCACCATGTGTATCCTGCCAATGCTGGAGTCCTTCTTGGCTTGGATGTCCGTGGTCAATTAGAACAGAGTCAAAACCTGGCCGTGCTTTACTGCATGCCATGTGCAAGCTTGTTGTGCTCACATTCTAGCCCTTAGCTGCCTCTTTGGCTGCTTGGTGCCTCTCTTACATTTGCTCATGCTCGCTTTGCCTCCTAAGGTCCTCAACACAGGCACGCCCAACACTGCTACCATGCCTGCAGGGATGTTCCGATTGCTCACGGATGTTCATCCTGTGCACCACCCAACATGCCCGATGGCTCTACTGTGCCCACGGGGATGTTACTGTCATGCCTGGAAGTTCATCTAGCATACTGCCCAATGTGACTGAAGCCTCTACCACGTCCTCTAGGATGTTCCGGCCACAATCAGAAGTTTGTCCTGTGCACTGCCGAATGTATGCGACGCCGCTGCCATGCCCACAGGAATGCTCTGGTTGCTTTTGGAAGTTCATCTCGCATACTGCCAAATTGTTGGGGTCTCAATTTTTTCCCCAACTTTTCTACACCTTAAGGGTTAGCATGCCTACCGGAATCCTTCCTAACTTGCTGTCCCATTTGATTCTTTAGTTGTTTTCTTATTTTATATCCCCTAAACTGTCCTTCGAGTTAACTAATATATATAAAGATATGTTGGATAGGCAAGACAACTCTTAAACCTATCACAACTTGCCTTGGTTGAAGACAACTCTTAACTTCAACCTTAGCTCTTAAGCAAGGAAGACAACTCTTAACCTTAACTTAAGCCCAAGTTATCTTAAGACAACTCTTAAAAGATAACCAAAAATATAAACAAGAATGTGAGCAAGAATGCTTACCTTTGATTCTTGATTAATGAATGAGAAAATAACAAAATTCGTAGCTTCTTTTCTCCTCACAAATAATGGGTTGTATTTATAGTCTGATGACAGCCTTATCCTAATTTAACTAGTACTTAGGTTCCTTATCCACTTACGATATGTTTTCCTAAGTCAACAAGCTTTTCTAGGTCAATTAAAACATTAGGTAGTGTGTGGGATGAACTTCCAGTAGCAATCAGAGCATCCCTGAGGGCACGGCAGAGGTGCCAGTAGCAACCGAAACATCCACACGGGTGTGGCAGAGGCGTCGGGTGCCTTTGTCCGTGAGTAGGATGAACTTCCAGGAGTGACCAGAAAATGGCAGTGGGCTCAATAGAGGTGTCAAACACGGTCAGCAGTGCTCAGGACGAAATTCCAAGAGCGACTAGAACATCACAGTAATGACAGGGGAGTTAGACATGTTTGGCAATGCATGGGATTAATATCTAGGAGCAACAGGAACATCCCTGCAGGCGTGGCACTGGCGTCAGATACGTTCAGCAGTGCATGGGACGAGCTTCTAGGAGCAACCAGAACATCCCCATGGGCATGGCAGAGACTTTTGGTGCATTGGGCAGTGCACAGGACAAATTTCAGGGAGCAACTGGAACATCACGGCGGGTGTGGCAGAGGCACAGGTGTGTTCTGCAGTGCACGGGACGAACTACTAGAAGCAACCGGAGCATGCCCTCAGGTGAGTCTGAGGCTTTAGGCACATGGGGCTGTGCGTGCGACAAACTTTTAAAACTGTCTGCAATATCCCTGAGGGCACGGCAGAGGCATCAGGTGTAGTCAACAGTGCACAGGATGAACTTCCGGTAGCTTCCAAAACATCCCCCCGGGCACGGCAGAGTTGTCAAACATGATCTTCAGTGCGTAGGACAAACTGCCGGAAGTAGCTGCGACATCCCTGAGGGCACAGCAGAGGCGTTGGGCACAGTTGACAGTAGATGGGATCAACATCCGGGAGTGACTGGATCGTCCCCATGGGTGCGGCAGAGGTGTCAGGTGCATTTCTGCCGGCATGACAGCGTCAAACACTTTCAGAAGTGCACAAGACAAACTTCCTATAGCAACTGGAACATCCCTACAGGTACAGAAGAGGCTTCAGGCGCATTAGACAGTGCAGGGGGTGAACTTCTAGCAGTGACTGGAACATCCACGCAGGCACAGTGGAGGCATCGATTGTGTTCAGAAATGCACAGTACAAACTTTGGGGAGCAACTGGAACATCCCCGTGGGAGCCTAAGCGGTGTCGGGTGTGTTTGGCAGTGCATGGGACAAACTTCTGGGAGCAACCGAAACATCCCCGCTGGCATGGCAGAGGCGTCGGTCGTGTTCAGCAGTATGCGGTACAAACTTTGGGCAGTGACCGGAACATCCCCATGGGAGCGAAAGCAGCATTGGGCTTGTTCGGTAGTGCGTGGGATGAACTACCGGAAGCAACCATGCTCAGAACGAACTTCTGGCAGCAGCTGGAACATCCCCGCGTGTGCGTATTTGGCAGTGCGTGGAACAAACTTCTGGAGCTATAAGAGCATCCCCTCAGGTAGGGCAGAAGCTTCGGGTGCATTGGGCAGTGCACGGGACAAATTTCTAGAAGCAAGCAGAACATCTCTGCAGACACGACAGAGGTTCAGGCATGTTGCAAAGTGCACAGGATGAACTTACGATAGTGACCAAGACATCCCCAAGGGCGTTACAGAGGTGTGGGGCACATTGGGCAGGGTGCTGGATGAACTTCTGTGAACAGCCAGAACATCCCTGCAGGCACAAGGAGGCTTCGGGTGCATTGGACAGTGCGTGGGACATACTTCCATGAGTGACTAGAACATCCCGGCGCAGAAGACCAACTTCTGGGAGCGACTGGAACATCTTTGTGGGCATGGCAAGGCTTCAGGTGCATTCGGCAGTGTGCGGGATGAACTTCCGAGAGCCAATGCAACATCCCCACAGGCGTGGCAGTGGCATTGGACACGCTCGGCAATGTGCGAGATGAACTTCCAGGACTGACTGGAACATCCCTGTGGGCACAGCAGAGGCTTTGGGTGGGTTGGTCAGTGTGGAGGATGAACTTCCAAGAGCTACTGAACATGCCTGCAGGCATGGCTGAGGTGTCGGGTGCTTTTGGCAGTGAGTGGGACAAACTTCTGGGAGCAACTGGAACATCCCTGCAGGCATGGCAGGCTGGGGTGCATTTGGCAGTGCTGTAGGATGAACTTTTGGAAGCGATCAGAGTATCCGTGCGGGCACAACAGCGGAATCAGGCATGCTTGGCAGGGCATGGAACGAAATCTTGGAGCAACCGGAACATCCCCACAGGCACGACAAAGGCTTTGTGCACAGGATGAATGTCTGGGAGCACTAGAACATTCCTGCAGGCGTGGCAGAGGTGTCGGGTGCATTTGGTAGTGTGTGGGATGAACTTCTGGGAGTGACGGGAATATCCTCACGGGTGCACAACATGCGGGCGCGTTTGGTAGTGCACAGTACAAACTTTTGGGAGCGACCAGAACATTCCCACTGGCAAGGCCTCGTGTCGGGCGCACTCAGCAGCGCATGGGATGAACTTCCAGGAGTGACTGGAACATCCCTACAGGTGTGATAGAGGTGTCGAGCATGTTTGCCAGTGTGCGGGCCGAACTTATGGGAGTGAACAGAATATCCCCGCAGGCATGGCAGTCTTCAGGCAAGTTGGGAAGTGCTGCAGGACGAACTTCCGAGAGTGATCAGAACATCTCCTCAGGCGCAGCAGAGGCATCGAGCACGTTCGCCAGTGTGTAGGACAAGCTTCGGGGAGCGACTGGAACATCCTGCAGGCACAGCAAAGTTGTCAGGTGCATTCAGTAGTGTGCGTGATGAACTTTGGGGTGTGACCAGAGCATCACCACGGGCACAGCAGCAGTTTTGGGCACGTTTGGTAGTGCACAGGAAAAAATTCCGAAAGTGACTGTAACAGCCGCATGGGTGCCGCAGCGGCGTCAGGTGCGTTGAGCAGCACATGGGATGAACTTCTGGGAGTGACCGGAACATCAACGTGGGCACGGCGGCGATGTTGGACAAGTTTGGCAGTGTGCAGGACAAACTTCTGGGAGCATCCAGAACATCACTGCTGGCGTGCCCACGACATCAAATGCGTTCAGCAGTGTGTGGGACGAATTTGCGGAAGCAGCTGGAACATCCAAGCGGGCATGGGAGAGGCACCGGGCATGTTCCATAGTGCACGGGATGAACTTCCGGGAGTGAAGAGAAGATCCCCGCGGGTGCAGCAGCGGCATCGGACATCTTCGGCAGTGAGCGGGATTAACTTCCGAGAGAGACCGGAGCATCCCTATGGGCATGTCTGAGGCTTCGGGTGCATTTGGGCAGTAACCAAACAAACTTCCGGAAGAGACTAGAATGTCCCCGCGGCCGTGGAAGAGGCATCAGGTACATCAGCAGTGCACGGCATGAATTTCTGTGAGTGACTGGAACAACCCCACAGGCACAGCAGAGGTGTCGGGTGCATTAGTGTTGAGAACCTAAGTACGCAGGAAATGCAACGGGCAGAAAATGAGGCAGCAAAGGAGAGCATGGGCCAGAAAATGTGCACAACAAGCATGGCAACAGCAAGTGTGCAGCCCAGCAGTGAAGCCCTGGCCAGTATTTGACTTAATCCTAATTAATGAAAGACATTCACACCAACAGGAGTTCTAGCAGGAGAAGGACAATCAATGCAGTGAGAACTCCAGCAGCAGCAGGACGTCATGGCATGTTTGACTTCAACAAGATGTTCACGTCAAGGAGAAGTCTTGGAATGGAAGGACACGCCATATGGAAGTCCTAATCCTAGAAGGAAATGGCAAGATGAAAGTCAGCAGCTGTAGGAGGAGATAAGATAAGGACAGAAAGACTTAGTCAAAGTAGGAACTCTAGTCTAAGTAGGAATTCAAGAAAGACCAAGAATCCTAGTAGGATTAGGAAACAGTGGGATAAGGTCTATCTTGATAATGTTTTAGTTGACTTAGAATACCTTGTTGACTTAGGAAAACATATCCTAAGTGGATAAGGAACCTAAGTACTAGTTGAATTAGGATAAGGCTGTCTAGGACTATAAATACAGTCCCATTATTTGTGAGGAGAAGATATGCTCCGAATTTTGTATTTTTCTCATTCATTATTCAAGAATCAAGGTTAGCATTCTTGCTTACATTCTTGTTTATATTTTGGTTATCTTTTAAGAGTTGTCTTGAGATAGCTTGGGCTTAAGACAAGGTTAAGAGTTGTCTTCCTTGCTTAAGAGCTTAGGTTGAAGTTAAGAGTTGTCTTCTTCAACCAAGACAAGTTGTGATAGGTTTAAGAGTTGTCTTACCTAACCAACATATCCTTTATATATTAGTTAACCCGAAGGATAGCTTAGGGGACGTAAATATAAGAAAAGAACTCAAGAATCAAATGGGACAGCAACATAGGAAGGATTTCAGTAGGTGTGCTGACCCCTAAGGTGTATAAAAGTTAGTGAAAAAAATTGAGACCCCAACAGTTAGGAAGTGCACTGGGACAAACTTCCAGTGAAACCATAGCATTCCTGCAGGTGCAGCAGCAGCATTGGGCACGTTCGTCAATGCGCGGGACGAACTTCAAGGATGACCAGAACATCCATGCAGGTGCAGCAGATGCTTCGGGTGCATTGGGCAGTTAATGGGACGAACATCTAGGAGTTAGCAAAACATCCCTATGGATACGACAGCGGCATCAGACACGTTCCTCAGTGCGGCATTTTGCAGGACACGTTCCTCAGTAATACGTGGGGCAAACTTCCGGGACTGACTGAAACGTCCACACAGGTGCGGCAGCGGCGTCAGACACATTCATGTTGGGGTCTTAATTTCTCGTCCCAACTTTTCTATACCTTAGGGGTTAGCATGACTTGCTGTCCCATTTGATCCTTGAGTTCTTTTCTTTGATTCACATCCCCTAAGCTGTCCTTCAGGATAGATTAATGATAAAAGATATGTTGGATAGGCAAGACAACTCTTAAACCTATCACAACTTGCTTGGTTGAAGAAGACAACTCTTGACTTCAACCTAAGCTCTTAAGTAAGGAAGACAACTCTTCACCTTGTCTTAAGCCCAAGTTATCTCAAGACAACTCTTAAAAGATAACCGAAATATAAACAAGAATATTAGCAAGAATGCTAAGCTTGATTCTTGATTAATGAATGAAAACATACAAATTCGGAGCATCTATCCATGCTAACAAATAATGGGCTGTATTTATAGTATTGGACAACCTTTTCCTAATTTAACTAGTACTTAAGTTCCTTATCCACTTAGGATAAGTTTTCCTAAGTCAACAAGGTTTCCTTAGACAACTAGAATGTTATCAAGATTGACCTTATCCAAAGGTATCCTAATCCTACTAGGATTCTTGGTCTTTCTTGATTGTAGAACTCTACCTAGACTAGAATTCCTATCCTATCTTGTTTCCTACAGCTGCTAGACTTTCTCTTTGCTTATCCTTCTAGGACTAGGACTCTTAATGCATATCCTTCTGCCCTTAGAATTCTCCTTGGCTGTGAGTATCCCATTGCTACTGGAACTCATCATGCGCGTCCTACTACATATTTCAACCTGAAGTCCTTCCCACCAAAAGAATAGCTTGATTCGCATGTAAGTACGGAACCATCTTGAATGTCCTCCTTCCCATGAGTTGTGGAAGTGATTCAAGATCTTCCCTCTTAGTTCTGGTATGTTTGGTACATACACCTGCTGGTTGTACCAAATATATCCATTTTTAAGGGTGAATTTACTAACCTTAGGGTCGAAATTCTTGATCTTCTCAGTGAGCTCTTGGCTTTAGAGATCAATATCTATTGCCTCTTTGATTTTTGTCCATACATTCCACTTCGCTCGATAATGGCAGTGAGGCATGTGTCATTAGGCTCAGTGTTGTCCACAATGTCTGACCTCCATTGCTTCTAGACAATGCGTCTGCCACCTTGTTTTCCTTGCCCGGTTTGTAGATTATTTCATACTCGTATCCCAGCAACTTGACAAGGAACTTTTGCTGCTCCAGTGTGGTAATTTTCTGCTCCATGAGGCTTCTCAAGGGTTGTTGATCTGTAATGATCAGAAATTTCCTCCCAAGAAGGTAAGGTCGCCATACCTTGACTGCATGATGATGGCAACATCTCCTTGGCTATACTGACCATTCCTTCTTCATGGGCCCTAAGACTCTGCTCATGTATGCAATAGGTCTTCCGCTTGACTAGACAGCACCTATTCCATCTTGACATGTGTCGGTGTGAAGCTCAAGTGTTTGGTTGAAGTCGGGCAGTGCTAACACTAGGGTCTCACACATGGCTTGCTTTCAACAACTTGAATGCATCTTCACTCTTCTCTGTCCATAGGAATCCATCCTTCTTCAGCAAATCCGTTAATGGTTTTGCTATGGCACGTATTTGTGAACAAATCGCAGTAATAGCCTATCAAGCCTAGAAATCCTCTAAGTTCTATGACATTCTTAGGAGTTGGCCATGTTTGCATGGCTCCTATTTTCTATTGGTCTACCTTCACTCCCCTCTTCGGATATGATGTGACCGAGGTATTCAAGCTCCTCTTGCATGAACGTGCACTTGGATGGCTTGATAACAAAGCAATTTCTTCTTAACACCTCCAGCACTTTTGCTAAGTGTTCTACTTGATCATCATGGTTCCTGGAATAGACCAAAATGTCATCAAAGAAAACTAGTACAAACCTGCACAAATAGGGTTTGAAGATGTCATTCATGGCTGCTTGAAAGGTGGAGGGTGTGTTGCATAGTCCAAAAGGGCATGACTAGGTACTCGTAGTGTTCACTATGAGTCCAAAATGCTGTCTTCTGCACATCCTCTTCTTTCATGCATATTTGATGATATCCGGCCTTGAGATCCAGCTTGGTAAACAACTTTGCTCCATGTAACTCGTCCAGCATATCATCGATTGTTGGGATCGGGAAAACGATCCTTGACAGTCACTTGGTTGAGTGCTCGGTAATTGGTGCAAAACCTCCAAGTTCCATCTTTCTTTCTAACAAGTAGAATGGGCAGAAGAAAAAGGGGAGGTGCTAGGTTGGATAATACCTTGCTGTAGCATCTCTTCCACTTGTCTTTCAATCTCATTCTTTTGGAAGTGTGCATACCAGTAAGGTGCTACATTAATTGCCTTGGAATCATCGATTAATGGGATGGCATGGTCGTAATGTCTTGAGGGTGGTAGCCCTTGTGGCTCTCCTAAGACATCTCTGAACTGCTCCAGTAGGTTCCTTACTGCCGATGGTATGTCTTCGTGCTTGTTCTGCTCTTCATGATGTTCGGCTGTGTTTTCCTCTTTTGTGGCCAAGAGAACCACAAAACATTGTGCCCTTTTTCTGTATAGTCATTCAAGGGTACTTACCTCACAATGATGCGCTGCATTGGTGGTGGATGCCTTCCACGTGCAGTCCCTTCCCTTCCATTGGAAGTGCATGGCCATGGATTCGTAGTTGAACATTATCTTGCCTATGGTTTTAAGCCAAGCATTGCCTAAAACCACATCAAGGCCTGCCAAGGCTAACACATGCAGTTCTGCCTCTATTTTGACTCCTTGAATCTGCATTGCTGCTGCCTTGATAACTTGCTGCACTTGAGCTTCTGTCCGCTTGCCACTCTTACCTCAAAGGGTGCAATCTTCTTTGGACATAGCTGAAGTGTTTTGACCTGTTTTGTGTTGACCAAAACATCCCTTACTGGCATGACAGTGGTGTCATGTTCTGCAGTGCACGGTGCAAACTTCCAGGATTGGCCAGAACATCCTCACGGGTAGGGCAGCGGGTAGGGTGTGTTCAGCAGTGCGCGGGATGAACTTCTGAGAGCAACCAAAAAATCCCCACAGGAATGGTAGAGGCATTCGATGCATTTGGCAGTGGGCTGGACGAACTTCCGAGAGTGACCCAAACATCCCCGCAGGCGCGGCAGCAGCATCAAGCGCATTCGCCAGCATACGGGATGAACTTCTGCAAGCGAATGGAACATCCCCATGGGCACGTCAGAGGCATTGGGTGCATTTACCAGTGCATGGGACAAAACTTTTTAGAGTGACTAGAACATCCCCATGGGCACGTCAGAAGCGTCGTGTGCATTCATGTTGGGGTCCCAATTTTTCTCTCCCAACTTTTTTACACCTTAGGGGTTAGCACGACTACTAAAACCTCTCCTAACTTGCTGTCCTGATTGATCCTTAAGTTCTTTTATTGTATTTTTATCCCTTAAGCTGTCCTGCAGGATTAACTAATGTATAAAGAATATGTTGGATAGGCAAGACAACTCTTAAACCTATCACAACTAGCCTTGGTTGAAGAAGACAACTCTTGACTTCAACCTAAGCTCTTAAGCAAGGAAGACAACTCTTAACCTTGTCTTAAGCCCAAGTTATCTTAAGACAACTCTTAAAAGATAACCGAAATATAAACAAGAATGCAAAATGCTAACCTTGATTCTTGATTAATGATTGCAAATATGCAAAATTTGGAGCATATCTCCTCCTCAAAAATAATGGGCTGTATTTATAGTCCTAAGACAGCCTTATCCTAATTCAACTAGTACTTAGGTTCCTTATCCACTTAGGATATGTTTTCCTAAGTCAACAAGGTTTTCTAACACAACTAAAAAATTATCAAGATAGACCTTATCCTAATGTTTCCTAACCCTACTAGGATTCTTGATCTTTCTTAAATTCCTACTTTGACTAAAGCTTTCTGTCCTTATCTTATCTTCTCTCCTACAGCTGCTGACCTTCATCTTGTCATTTGCTTATAGGATTAGGACTTCCATATGGCATGTCCTTCCATTCCAAGACTTCTCCTTGATGTGAACATCTTGCTGAAGTCAAACCTGTCATGATGTCCTGCTGCTGCTGGAGTTCTTCATGCCGTCCATGTCCTTCTCCTGCTCAGATTGCACCATGCATATCCTGCCAATGATGGTTTTCTTCTTGGCTTGGATTTCTGCAGTCAGTTAGGACAAAGTCAGAACCTGGCCATGCTTCACTGAATGCTGCGTGCATGCTTGTTGTGCACACATTCTTGCATGTTGCTCTGTCTCTTGCTGCTTGGCGCCTCGCGCACATTCGCTCACACTCCCCTTTGCCTCCTAAGGTCCTCAACAGTTTTCCAGTGCATAAGATGAACTTCCAGCAGTGAATGGAACATCCCCATGAGCATGGTAGAGGTATCAGGTGCATTCGGTAGTGCACAGGAAGAACTTCTGAGAACGTCTGGAACACCCCCGTGGGTGAGGCAAAGGCGTCAAGCGTATTCGTCGGCGTGTGGGATGAACTTCTGGGAGTGACTGAAACATCCCTGCGGGCTAGGCAGAGGCTTCAGGCACATTTGGCCATTTGCGGGATGAACTTCTGGGGGCGACGGAATATCCCCATGGGCATGACAGAGGCTTAGGGTGCAGTATGAACTTCCAGGAGCAACCAGAATATCCTGGAGGGCACGCCAAAGGCATCGGACTAATTCGGCCGTACATGGGACAAACTGCCGAGAGCAACCAGAAAATCACTGGAGGCACAGCTGAGGCTTCAGATGCATTCAGCAATGCTTGGGACAAACTTCTGGGACAGACTTAAACATCCTTGTGGCCGCCACAAAGGTGTCGGGTGTTCGGCAGTGCACAGGAAAAACTTCTAGAAGGGACAGGAACATCCCCGTGGGTGCATTGGGCAGTGCGCGGGATGAACTTTTGGGAGGAACCGGCACATCCCTGCGGGCATAGCAGAGGCATCGGATGCATTCGGCAGTGCATGAGAAGAACTTCTGGGACCAACCGAAACATTCCTGCAGGCATGGCTTCATCAGACATGTTCTGCAGTGCACGAGACAAACTTCCTTGAGCAACCGAACATCATTGTGGGTGCAGAAGAGGCTTCGAGGGCATTGGGCAGTGTGGGGGACAAACTTTCCAGAGCGATTGGAACATCTCCATGGGCACAGTGGAGACGTCAAGCGCATTTGGCAGTGCACAGTACAAATTTCAGGGAGGAGTGGAACATCCATGTGGGAGCGGAAGCAGCATCGGTTATGTTTGGCAGTGCTCAGGATGAACTACCAGGAGCGGCCGGAAAATCCCTGAAGGTGCAGCAGAGGCATCAGGGGCTTTCGGCAGTGCTCGGGACGAACTTCCAGAAGTGACTGAAACATCACCACAGGCGAGGCAGCTGTGTTGGGTGCATTTGGAAATGCATGGGATGAGCTTCTAGGAGTGACCAGAACATCACCACAGGTGCGGCAGAGGCCTCAGGCATGTTCGACAGTGTGCAGGGTAAACTCTCAGGTGCGACTACAACATTCCTTTGGGTGCAGCAGGGGCATCTAGCATGTTTAGGAGTGCACAGGATGAACTTTTGGGAGCAACCAAAACATTCCCACGGGCATTGCTGAGGCGTCAGATGCATTTGGCAGTGCACGGGACGAACTTTCTGGAGCGACTAGAACATTCCCGCGGGTGCTGCAGAGGCATCGGGTTCATTCGACAGTGCATGGGACGAGCATCTTGGAGCAACCGGAACATCCCCCTTGGCACGGCAGCGGCATTGGACACATTCAGTAGTGCGCAAGATGAACATCTGAGAGTGACCGGAACATCCCCTGCAGAAGAGAAAGAGGCATCGGCAGTGCATGAGACAAACTTCCGGGAGTGACCGGAACATCCCCATGGGTGCAGCAGCGGCGTCAAGTGCATTCGCCAGTTTGCAGGACAAACATCTGGGAGTGACCACAACATTCCAACGGGCACGGCAGAGGCATTTGGCGCGTTCGGCAGTGTGCAGGATGAACTTTTGGGAGCAACATGAACATTCCCACAGGCACAACAAAGGCATCAGGCACGTTTGACATTGTGCGGGATGAACTTTTTATAGAGCCAGAACATTCCTGCAGGAGCAAGAGAGCTGTCGGGTGCATTCGGCAGTGCACGGGATGAAGTTCTGGGAGTGACCAAAGCATCCATGCGGGTGCGGAAGAGGCTTTGGGAACATTGGATAGTGTGTGGGATGAACTTCTGGAAGTGACCAGAACATCTGTGTGGGTGCCACAGCGGCTTGGGCACATTCGGAAGTGTGCAGAACTAACTTCAGGGAACAACAAAAATACCCAGCAAGCACGGCAGAGGCTTTGAGCACATTGGGTAGTGCGCTGGATGAACTTCCAACAGTGACCAGAAAGTCCACGTGGGATCCACAGATGCATTGGACATGATCGGCAGTGCTTGGGACAAACTGCCAGGAGCGACCGGAACAGCCCTGAAGGTGCGTTTGGCAGTGCACAGGATGAACTTCCAGGAGCGACCGTAACATTACTGCAGGCACTGCCATGGCATAGTGCATGTTCGGCCATGCATGGGAACTTCTAGGAATGACCAAAACATCCCTGCAGGAACAAAAGTGGCATCAGGTGCATTCTGCAGTGTATGGGATGAACTTCGGGTAGTGACCTGAGCAATCCCAAGGCACAGCAGTGGCGCCAGACGCATTCAGCAGTGCCTGGGACGAACTTCAGGGAGCAACCGGAACATCCCTGCAGGCGCGGCAGCAGTGTCGGCCGCATTCTATGGTGCACAGGATGAACTTCCAAGAGTGACAGGAACATCACAGTGGGTGCAGCAGCGGCATCATGTTCATTCAGCAGTGCACAGGATGAACTTCTAGGAGTGACCAAAACATCCCCACAGGCACGGCAGAGGCATTGGGCATGTTTGGAAGTTTGCAGGACGAACTTCAGGGAGCGAATGGAACATCACCATGGGCATGGCAGCGGCATCTGGCATGTTTGGCAGTGCGTGAGACGAACTTCTGGGAGCAACCAGAGCATCCCCGTGGGCACTGCAGCAGTGTCATGTGCGTTTGGCAGTGTGCAGGATGAACTTCCAGGGAGTGACCAAAGCATCCCTGTGGCTTCAGCTGTGGCATCGTATGCATTCGCCAGTGCACGGGATGAACTACCAGGAGTGACCAGAATATCCCTGCGGGTGCAGCAGAGGTGTTGGGCATGTTCAGCAAAGCTCTGGACAAACTTTGGGGAGCAACCAGAAAAACCTCATGGTGCAGCAGCAGCATCAGGCGCATTCGACGGTGCACGGGACAAACATCTGAGAGCTACCACAACATCCTCGCAGGCGTGGCAGCCACGTCTGGCCCATTCAGCCGTGCATGGGGTGAACCTTTAGGAACAACCATAACATCCCTGTAACCGCAGAAGTGGCATCAGGCGCATTCTACAATATGTGAGACAAACTTTGGGAAGCAACCTGAACTATATTGGGGCACAGCAGTGGTGCCTGACGCATTAGGCAGTGCACGGGATGAACTTTGAAGAGTGACCCGAACATCCCTGTGGGCATGGCAACAACATTGGATAGGTTGGTGTTGAGGACTATAGGAGGTAAAGGGAGCATGAGCGGATGCGAGAGAGGCACCAAGAAGCAAGAGTGGCACCAACAGGCCAGAATGTGCATGCAACAAGCTTGCACGTGGCAGGAAGTGAAGCACGGCCATGTTCTGACTTTGTTCTAATTGACGTGGACATCTAAACCAAGAAGGACTCCAACATGGTGCAATCTGAGCAGAAGAAGGAAATGAACGGCATGAAGAACTCCAGCAGCAGCAGGGCATCATAACGGGTTTAACTTCAACAAGATGTTCACGTCAAGGAGAAGCCTTGGAATGGAAGGACACGCTGTATGGAAATCCTAATCCTAGAAGGAAACAGCAAGATGAAGGTCAGCAGCTGCAAGAGATGAGATAAGATAAAGATAGAAAGGTTTAGTCAAAATAGGATTAGTCAATCAAGAAAGACCAAGAATCCTAGTAGAATTAGGAAATATTTGAAAAAGGTCTCTTGATAAAGTTTTAGTTGTCTTAGAAAACCTTGTTGACTTAGGAAAACATATTCTAAGTGGGCGAGGAACTTAAGTACTAGTTGAATTAGGATAAAGGCTGTCTAATACTATAAATACAGCCCATTATTTGTGAGCAGAGATATATGCTCTGAATTTGTAGAATTTCATTCATTAATCAAGAATCAAGGTTAGCATTCTTGCTTCCATTCTCGTTTATTATTCAGGCAAGGAAAACAAGGTGGCAGATACATTGTCTAGAAGCAATGGAGGTCAAGCGCTGTGGACAGCATGTGAGCCTAATGATGCATGCCTCACTGCCATTAGCAGAGCAGACAGAGAAGATCAAGAATTTTGACCCTAAGGTTAGTAAATTCACCATTAAGAAGTATATTTGGCACAACCAGCAGGTGCATGTACCAAACACACCAAAATTAAGAGGGAAGATCTTGAATCACTTCCACAACTCATGGTAAGGAGGACATTTAGGATGGTTCCGTACTTATATGCGGATCAGTATTTTTTGGTAGGGAAGGACTCAAGGCTAAGATCAAAAAGCTATCCAAGAATGTGATGTTTGTCAATGGACCAAACCAGAAAGTGGCAAGACAAAGGAGTTGCTATAGCCTTTGCCAGTACTGAGACAGGTTTGGGAAGACTTAACAATGGACTTCATCACGGGAATGCCTAATAGCAAGGGTTACACGGAGATATTAACTGTAGTGGACAGACTTATCAAGAGTGTACACTTTGTGCTACTCAAGCAACAATACACGGCAATAGAAACAGTGCAAGAGTTCATAAAAAATGTGGTAAGACTTCATGGCATACCACGGACAATGCTGCCCGATAGAGTTTTCATGAGCAAGTTCTGGAAGGAGCTTTTGACACAACTTAGCAGCAACTTGGTTGCCTCATCTGCCTTTCATCCGCAAGCAGATGGCCCAAAGTGAAGTACCAATCGAACCCTAGAGCAATATTTAAGGTGTTTTTGCCATGATCATCAAAACAATTGGGAGGAGTACATACCATGGGCAGAACTGTGGTATAATACTACCTATCATGCAGCAATCAAGATGACACCATACCAAGCCGTATATGGAAGGTTACCCCTGGGAATGTCAAGTTATACCATGGGGAACAGCAGCATACATGAAGTGGATGTTGCACTTCAGTCAAGAGATGAGGTCCTGAAGAAACTCAAGCATGAGCTTGAGCAAAGCAAGGGACCGAATGAAGAGGCAAGCAGACAAAGGAAGGAAGGAAGTAAAATATAAGGTAGGTGACTATGTCTATCTTAAAATCCATCCTAGGAGGAAAATAAAGGCCGGAAAGCCAACTACTGCAAAGTTGGCTAGAAAATATTTTGGACCGTATGAAATAGTTGAGCGTATTGGAGCAGCAGCTTATCATCTAAGACTACCGTTAAACTCCAAACTACATCCGGTGTTTCACATTTCGTTGTTGAGGAAAAAAATAGGAGATGTGACACAAGTGAATGAGGGACTGCCCGATGTTTTCAGGGAAGATCACCTTGGGCAGCAACCAAAGGAAACATTAGGATTTCGCATAGTAAGCTATGGGCACAATAGAAGGCCAGAATGGAGAGTACTCATATGGTGGAGTCATTCACCCAAGGATGAAGCAACATGGAAAGACTATGATGATATCCAGCAATGTTTCCCTAATTTTCACCTTGAGGACAAGGTGAGTCTCCAAGAAAGGGGGATTGTTGAGGACCTTAGGAGCAAAGGTAGCATGAGCGGATGCGAGAGAGGTGCCAAGCAGCAAGAGATGAAGCAACTGGCCAGAATGTGTGCACAACAAGCTTGCACACAGGAGGCAGTGAAGCACAGCCAGGTTCTGTCTTTGTCCTAATTAACCATGGACATCCAAGTCAAGAAGGACTCTAGCATTGGCAGGATACACATGGTGCAATCCAAGCAGAAGAAGGAAATGAATGCCATGAAAAACTCCAGCAGCAGCAGGACGTCATGACAGGTTTAGCTTCAACAAGATGATCATGTCAAGGAGAAGTCTTGGAAAGAAGGACACGCCATATGAATGTCCTAATCCTAGAAGGAAACAGCAAGATGAAGGTCAGCAGCTTTAAGAGATGAGATAAGATAAGGACAAAAGGTTTAGTCAAAATAGGATTAGTCAATCAAGAAAGACCAAGAATCCTAGTAGAATTAGGAAACATTTGGATAAGATCTATCTTGATAAAGTTTTAGTTGTCTTAGAAAATCTTGTTGACTTTAGGAAAACATATCCTAAGTGGATAAGGAACATAAGTACTAGTTCAATTAGGATAAGGTTGTCTAATACTATAAATACAGCCTATTATTTGTGAGCAGGAGGATATGCTCCAAATTTATTATATTTTCATTCATTAATCAAGAATCAAGGTTAGTATTCTTGCTTCTATTCTTGTTTATATTTTGGTTATCTTTTAAGAGTTGTCTTGAGATAACTTGTGCTTAAGACAAGGTGAAGAGTTGTCTTCCTTGCTTAAGAGCTTAGGTTGAAGTCAAGAGTTGTCTTCTTCAACCAAGGCAAGTTGTGATAGGTTTAAGAGTTATCTTGCTTATCCAACATATCTTTAATATATTAGTTAATCCTGAAAGACAGCTTAGGGGACATAAATCAAAAGAAAGAACTCAAGAATCAAACAGGACAGCAAGTTAGGAGAGGTTTTAGAAGTTGTGCTGACCCCTAAGGTGTAGAAAAATTGGGACAAGAAATTGGGACCCCAATAGTTCGGCAGTGCGCAGGATGAACTTCTGGGAGCGACTGGAACATCCCCATGGGCATGGCAGATGCTTCAAGCACATTGTGGATGCGGCATTGTGTGTGGGACGAACTTTGGGAGTGACTTGAACAATGCTACAGTTGTGGATGCGGCATTGAGTACATTTGGCAGTGCTCGGGACGAACTTCCAGTAGCGACTGGTACATCCCTGCAGGAACGGCAGCCTGTGGGGATGTTTCAAATGCTCCTGGAAATTCATCCCGCATAATGCCCAACGTGCCCGAAGCCTTTGCTGCTCCCGCAGGGATGTTCCGGTCTCTCCGGAGTTTGTCCTGCACACTGCTGAACACTACTGAAGCCTCTGCCGTGCCCGTGGGGATGTTTTGGTTGCACCTGGAAGTTCATCCCGCGCACTGTCCAACGTGCCCGAAGCCTCTGCCATGCCCACAGGGATGTTCCGGTCATTCCCAGAAGTTCGTCCCGAATTCTGCTGAACGCATCTGATGCCTCTTCTGAGCCTGCAGGGATTTTACGATCACTGCTGGAGGTTTGTCCTGTGCACTGCCGAACGTCCGCTGCTATGCCTGCAGGGATATTTCAGCTTCTCCCAGAAGGTCATCCTGCATGCTGCCGAATGCATAGGAAGCTGCCATGCACGCAGGGATGTTCTGGTCGCTCCCAGAAGTTTGTCCTGCACCTTGCCGAATGTGCCCAACGCCCCTGCTATGGCAGACGGGAATATTCCAATCACTCCCAGAAGTTCGTCCCAAGCACTTCCAAACTCTTCCGATGCCTCTGCCAAGCCCATGAGGATTTTTCAGTTGCTCCCCAAAGTTCATCCTGGTCACTTCCGTACGAGCTTGACACCTATGCCCCACCCGTGTGGATGTTTAGGTCACTCCTGGAGTTCATCCTGTGCACGGCCCAATGCGCCCAAAGCCTCAGATGTGCCTGCACGGATGTTTTGGTCGCTCCCAGAAGTTCATCCCACGCATCTTCAAGCAACGAAGCCTCTGATGCACCTGCAGGAATGTTCCAGTCTTTCCAGTAAGAATGTCCTGTGCACTGCCAAGTGCACCCAATGCCGGTGCCGTGCCTGCAGGGATGTTTGGGTCACTCTCAGAAGTTTGTCCCATGCACTGCCGAACACATCCGATGGTGCTGCCATGCCTGGGGATGTTCCGGTCACTCTTGGACATTCGTCTGAACGCTGCCGAATGCGTTTGACACCTTTCATGCCCACTGGGATGTTCCAGTCGCTCCCAGAAGTTTATCCTAAGCACTGCTAAATGAATCCAACACTGCTGCAGCGCCTATGGAAATGATCCCGTCGCCCCCCAAAGTTTGTCCTGTGCACTGCCAAACGTGACTGAATCCTCTGCCGCGCCTGTGGGGATGTACTAGTCACTCCGGAAGTTCATCCCAAGCATGGTCAAGCAACCAAAGCCCCTGACATGCCTGTGGGGGATGTTCAGGTCTTTCCAAGAAGAATGTCCTATACACTGCCAAGTGCACCCGAAGCCGCTGCCGCACCTGCAGGGATGTTCCGGTTGCTTTCGGAAGTTCGTCCCACGCACAGCCAACGCGTCCAACACTGCTGCCATGCCCACAGGGATGTTCTAGTCGATCTCAGAAGTTTGTCCTATGCACTGCCAAATGGGCCCGATACTGCTCAGCGCCCGCATAGATGTTCCAGTCGTTCGCCATAGTTTGTCCCGCACACTGCTGATTACGTCCAATGCATCTGCCAGGCACATTCATGTTACAGTCCCAATTTCTTGTCCCAATTATTCTACTCCTTAAAGGTTAGCACGACTTCTAAAACCTCTCTTAACATGCTCTCCTGTTTGATTCTTGAGTTCTTTTCTTAGAATTATGTCCCCTAAGCTG